>CM052712.1:5798160-5857588 GCA_028551405.1 Uromys caudimaculatus | reverse complement strand
TTTTGGAGTCTAACTTCTTGAGTTCTTTGTATATATTGGATATTAGCCCTCTATCGGACATAGGATTGGTTAAGATCTTTTCCCAATCTGTTGGTTGCCGTTTTGTCCTATTGACAGTGTCCTTTGCCTTACAGAAGCTTTGCAGTTTCATGAGGTCCCATTTGTCTATTCTTGATCTTAGGGCAAAAGCCCCTGGTGTCAGAACATTTCTTAATCATGGCGGCCACAGTGGTGAAGATGACAGTTCTAGCCATGCCTACTGCCAGCCATAGTACCACTAACCCGTCATCAGATTTAACTGCAATAATCTGATGAACCAGAGTCTGTTAGTATCTCCATTGCACACATGAATAAAGAAAGCTTTAAATGCATCTGTACTGAAAGTTTGTTTCCAGGGTTGTAGGGTATGGAATTCAGTTATAGAATTCAAATATGGTGCTGCTGCTTCTCCTTTCTTTCTTTCTTTCTTTCTTTCTTTCTTTCTTTCTTTCTTTCTTTCTTTCTTTCTTCCTTCCTTCCTTCCTTCCTTCCTTCCTTCCTTCCTTCTTTTCTTTCTTCCTTCCTTCCTTCTTTTCTTTCTTTCCTCCTCCTCCTCCTCCTCCTCCTCCTCCTCCTCCTCCTCCTCCTCCTCCTCCTCTTTTTCCTCCTCTTCCTCCTCCTCTTTCTTCCTTTCCTATGTTTGGAATGACAGAGCTACTCGGGTTTCATTGCTTACAGTAGGTACTGAAACATAGCAGGCAGCTCACAGTAACATGGCAGCTCCAGTTCGAGGAACTGTAGAAGAGAATCTGCCCTTGCCAGTTCTGTCTGAAGACGCCTTCTGAGCGAGGACACCAGCCATGTAGGTGGAGCATTGGGACAGTTTCCTCACAGTGCCATGGACAATGTCAATGTCATCACAAACAGAGATCCCTGCTTCTAGCCTGCTTTCCCTTAGAGTGTCCTCTTGGACCTAGCCACAGGGTGGAGGACAGAAACTAATCAGGAGACAACTGATTAGAGTCTATATGTTTCTGATATTAGCTTCAAATCCTCTGGTTGCCAGTGCTTGAATGGCCACTGGGATTGGCTTAGGAAGAAAGGGGGTTGGGGTGGGTATTTACTGGTTCACACTCAGCAGACAGTGGTCCTTCCTCAGGGCAAAGGCTCCTGGTTTCCCTCCTCATCCCCTTGCTGATCCTTTAACCAGTCAGAGAGACAAGTATTCCGATGAGCTTAGGCCAGCAGCTCCACTCTACTTGGAGGAAGATGGGATGGAAGCATGACATCAGAGTGGGAGAGCAGGCAGCTCACAAGAAGGCTGCTGTCCTCATGGAGAGCATCCCTCAGCCACTCTTCTTTCCTCTAGTCTGTCTGCTGTGGTTGGGTCTTGAAAGTTTCCACGGCATTGCTTGGGGGTGGCGGAACCTTGATGGAGTGTGGACTACTGATAGGAAGTCTGGTCACTGAGTATGCTCTTGGAGGAGTTATTTGGACCCTAGGCCCTTCCTTGTCCTGATTTTGCTCACCATGAAGTGAACAGGCTTCTTCTACCACATGCTCTTCCCTGTGCTATGCAATGCTCCTCCCCATTCTGTGCAGTAGCTCCTCCCCATGCTGTGCAGTGCTCCTCCCCATGCTATGCAGTAGCTCCTCCCCATGCTGTGCAGTGCTCCTCCTCATGCTGTGCAGTGCTCCTCTCCATGCTATGCAGTAGCTCCTCCCCATGCTGTGCAGTGCTCCTCCCCATGCTGTGCAGTGCTCCTCCCCATGCTGAGCAGTGCTCCTCCCCATGCTGTGCAGTGCTGTGCTGCTGAAGGCTCAGAGAAATAGGTCAGGTAACTGTGTATGGAAGCCTCCAGACTGAGTGTTAAAATACATTTCTTGGCCAGGTGGGCCAGATGGCACATGCCTTTAATCTTAACACTCAGGGGCAGATACAGGTGGATCTCTGTGAGGGCGAGGTCAGCATGCTCTACACAGTGAGTTCTGGGCCAGCCATGGCTGCATAGTGAGACCATATCTTGAAGCAAAACAAAATAATACAAAACCTCAAAACAATCCAATCAAATAATCAACCAACAAAATAAACAGCCCTCCAAGCCCTCCAAAACAAAATGAGACAAAACAAGAACCACCTCCACAAAACGCCATCTCTTTCTTTGAGTTGGCCACCACGGGATTTTGTCCCAGTGATGGAGCCAACACCCCTCCTCTCTGTCTGGGCTAAGCCAAGGCTGATGACAATCTCTGCGGGGCTTCCGAACAGTTCCAGTCTTGTTCCTTCCCTCAGTAGCCTTCTTCGTTTTGGATGTATCACCCCCAGCTGTTTCTGCAGCAGGTCCTTGTGTCTAAGTGCTCAGTCCCTATATTTTGTGTAAGCTCAAGATCCCAGGGGGTACCATGCCTGCTGGGAGAGGGGCTTGAAGCCCAGAGACCGCCTAACTGGTTATGTCTGGAATGTTCCATTCAGGAGACTTCTACTCTGAACCTCTGGTAGGAGGACCTGCATCCTGCCCTGATTTTGTGTCCTTTTTCAGACTTTTGAACAGCTACAGCTTTTGTAGTTTGAATGCGTATAAATGGGCTAATTAGCCCACTTGCCTACTAGTTCTCTGTTTGTGTGGCACCACCTGGCCTGGAGTGTGTCACCCCTTCAGAGTTCCAGACAATGCGACAGGGCAAACGATTACATACCAAGACTTCCAATTAGAAGTTTCAAAATGTTGCCCTGGAGCTGGCAAGTAACCCTCTGCTTGACAGGAAAGGTGAAGGCCCCGTGAATTTCCCAAGTAAAATATTTTTTTTAAGGCAACTCCAAAAGAACAACTTCCAGACCCCAGCATGTATTCTTATAGTCAATGATTCTTACACTTCCTACCTGGTGACCCCATTACTCAGTGGTCTGTCAGCCGCTTGCCTCTGCCCCCAAAGCAGTTCTGTCTTTGCCAGAGCCCCTCTTAGGTTGTTCCAATTTGTTTCTCATGGTTGAACTTGTCTCACTAATGTCAAAAACTCTGAGGACAGGAAGCCAGCCTATCTTTGTATTTCTTTGCCAGGCATGTGGTAGATGTTGCTAAGTCTTTCTTTGCTGAGGTGTTGTGTGTGTGTGTGTGTGTGTGTGTTCAGGGCATGGATGGGGTGGCAAGAACACATGAGGCCTCTGAGGGTTTTGTGGCTCTGCTGGGAACACCTTAACTGCATGTACAAAAGTTTTAATTCTTGAAGTTGCTGCTTTTTTACGGTTCCAATTTCCAACTGACACTTTCCCTTGATTGCTGGGTCAGCGCATGCTCTCAGCTGTATGTTGGAGATGTCACCGTTTTCTGTTAGAATTACACATTTACATGGGCCACACACTCCCAGTACTTATTCAAAACCCCAGAAGCGCCCAGGGATACCTATCGTGTTCCGGCTTTCCCGGAGACACATTCTGCCTTGGTTACTTTCCTGTTCTTTGGGAATTCATCTGTAGATGGCTGTTACAGAGAGTATGTGTGGGGAGGTGAAGGATGCAGAGGGAAGAGGAGGGATCTTCCCCTGACAGTGCTCTGGCCAGCTTTCTTCTGAGTCTGAATGGGTTTCTGGGATCTGATATGGCTACATGAACAGCATGTCTTGGGAAGAAAACACCATCAGCGTTTTGAAGCTCTTCCGTTGAGGAGGGTGGGAAAGCCGTGGTCACTGGCTGTTCTTAGCTCAGGCAGGGGGAAAGGGAAGTACATGTGAGTCTCTGATAATTCTCTCTTTCTTCCCTTCACTTCTGTTCTTCAATAAATCACTTAGGACAACCTGCTTCTCTTTAGTGGTGTGTTTTTCTAGGGTTCAGCCTTTGTTTGAAATTCTAGAATGAGAGTATTCCAGTAAATATGGTCAACCTACGTGTAATTATACTGGTATGTCAACTCTGCCCCTCAGAACTGGGTTCGCTCTGGTTAACCAGAGCCCCTCCACTCCCCACTCAGAAATAAGACCTCCTGCAGAACCTTGTGGAGGGCCCACCAGCCAAAGCCCTGCATCTGAAGGGAGAAAGCAAGCCCATAATTACTCCTTGTTTAGGTCGGAGCTCAGGAGGGTTTACATTCAAGACCTCAGCTGGCTCACACAGCACGTCAGTCTATGGAAAAATGAGCCTGCTCCTGGGTCCCAATGTTGCTTGTCCAAGGGCTTTTGGTTTCACAGGCGTCTTCTGGGATTCAACTTTGTGACTAATGACTAGAGCATGGGGTTCCTCAGTTGTGATCGGTACCTCAGCCCTGAGGTTTGGAAGCTGTACCTTTTGAGATCACAGAATGTAGGTCCCTGGAAGGATCTAGAGATGATGGGCAGAGAGAGTGTTCTGTGGATCATGACATTCCTGGGAACCATCTGGGGGTCTTGTTCTGATGCAGAACTGAATGCAGTGACTGCCATGGGCCTGAAGCACATTTCTCAAACACTCCCAGGAGATGTTCTTGCCATGGTCATTGGGCCACACTCCTTAGGGTACAAGATTCTACACCAATCTTTTCATTTTGTGAAGAGTAAAAGGGAGACCTGACAGTCGGAGAACCTGCTGGGTAGAATAGATAGCCTTCTTCTTAGCCATGGTGTTGTCTTGGCTGTGCCAGTGTTGCTAACAAGAATGGTGTGAGTCTTTTTGGAGGCAATCCTCCTGTGAACACATCTACAATCCTGGAGCAGGTGGCTCTTTCCCTGACACTCAGGGGTGGCCTTGGATCCCCAGAGACCTCAGGAGAAACCCATAGGCTTCCGTAGATGGGAATCTGGATGAGTAGACTTGCTTTCTTACCATCACTAAAGGGTGGAGGGGAGGGAGGCAGGATATCTATTGGGCCACTGACTGTCTATTGAGAGATGTAGGAAGTCCCTAAACTCAGCCCACTATGTGACCGGCCTGTGGGAACCTTCAGGAAGTCAAGTAGGATTTGGCGTCAGTATATGGGGCACCATGTGTGTTTTTAGCAGGAAACAAAGGGTCTTTTCTTGGCTTGTCCTGACTTCCATGCACCTTTTGACAAACTTTCTAGACCTGCATGTAACAACTGCAGAAAATTATCTCTCTGAACACAGGGATTAAGCCATATGGCCCTTTTAAGTTTATTTTTACGCTGTTAGAAGTTTGTCTTTTTCTCTTCAGGGAGCCAGGCCACAGGGCAGTCAAGCAATATGACTTATGACAGGTTCTTTGGAGTACACATCAGTTATAAGATTTGGAGGAACTGGGGACCAAGAGTATGGGCCCGAATCTCCACTGCGGGTTGGAGACTTAGAGGCAACCATTTGGGTCCTCCCAGATTTAGCCCCAGTAAAATCTCTGGTCACTGAAGACTTACATGAGCTTCCATGATTAGCAGTCACACACTGTGGCCAGGAGGAGATTACACGTGACATCATGGGCAGAATGAAACCAGGAACCTGGCAGCTAGTCTCCCCTGCCTCTTGTCTCTTCCCTTGGATGAGTTAAATTCACATTCTTTTGCTATAGTAAAACTTACCCTAAACACAGTGCTTTCTTGAGTTCTGTGTGCATCTAGTGAATTATGAAAGTTTTTGTGGGGAACCCCCACATTTGTAGCCACTTGTGATATGTGATCGTCCTGCGTGTCCCCACATATGCAGTTAGTGTGTGAAGTCAGGGTGATCTTGTGGGGACTCTTCCCGCAGACTTTGAAGTTAGCTGAACTCATAACAGCAGTAACATGCTGATTTAGCAAATATTCTTAGGTAAACAGGAAAAACAGCTCCTTTGATCTAAGCTTCCTGGGTGGTAGAGTAGATTAAAGTCCAGGGCAGGACTTAAGAGAGTGCATTTTGGAGAAAGACATGTCTCAAGATGGAGTCAGGCACCACTAATTTCTGATTGGTTTGCTCGTGCTACTTACTACTTTCTCAAAGCCTAAGACATTTGTGTGATGCACTAGCCTTGAATGTAAACTGGGAAAATATCTCGGTGCCATGTGTGCAAAGTACGAGGCATAGAGCATGCACTCTGCACAAGGCCGCCATGGCTGGTGCTGCTCTCAGTACCTGTGGCTTTGCTGTTAGTGTTCTTTCTCTATTTACTTAATCACATATATTATTATTAACACATTGTCTTCTTCAAATAGGCCCTTTAGTGGTCCAGACTGATGTGACTATAATAGTCTACCAAAATAAACTGCCAGGAGCAGGGACGTTAGAATTAAGCAATGCCAGGTGAGGAATAACTGGGTATCCTGTCTCCAGAGTCTCTGTGGGGTTGTTGTGGCAAAGAGGAAGGCAGAAAGATTGGGCCAGGTCATCTACAGTTAAGAGATCTGTTACTGCTATGTGGTACCTTTATACTGGGATAAGCAATAGTCTAGGGAGAGGGCGAAGAGATAAAAAGAACAGCAACTTGCCAGGCCCAGGGAAGAGGAGAAGCAGGTCCTGACATCTTGGTGTCATTCTCTACATCTTTGCTGGTCCCCACTTGGTCAACAGAATGTTCACTCATGGAATTCGTCCCACACTGGAAAGCGTTGATGCAGGAGTGCAGGTGGAGTCTGTTCTTACTATTCCATCCCTCTCGGTACCTCCAAGGTGTGCCAGGGTGCTCCTGAGCCAGCTCCCCTCTGTGTCTCCTCTGGTGTGCCAGGGTGCTCCTGAGCCAGCTCCCTTCTGTGTCTCCTCTGGTGTGCCAGGGTGCTCCCGAGCCAGCTCCCCTCTGTGTCTCCTCTGGTGTGCCAGGGTGCTCCCGAGCCAGCTCCCCTCTGTGTCTCCTCTGGTGTGCCAGGGTGCTCCCGAGCCAGCTCCCCTCTGTGTCTCCTTTCTACTGGCACTTTATTAATAAGGGTCACAGATGTTACCCTCAAAGAAGGCTATCTTTTCATGATGGAGTCATCTTGAGCTCCAAGAGCGAAGCTGTATTGATAAGTTACGGTGCTAACAGCATAATAAACGGTGAGACTTTTAAAATATCACACAGAAAAACCAACGTCTTGTCTTCCAACCTCCAGTGAGATTCTTAAATTCTTGTAACTTACCTTTGAGCGCTCCAAAATCTACAGCTCAGTGCAGGAAACCAAATTGTAGCTTCAAGTCCAAATCATGGTTCTGACACGACTTCAGTTTCTTCAAGGCCCCAGGCATTAGCTTTGTTATCTCGCAGGAGGGGATATCCATGGTACTTACCTCGAGGGGGATCTAGCAAAGAGTGAACTGCTTCCAAATATAAAAAGGCATGAGACTGTGAGGGCCAGTGATATTTTAATACAATTAAAGCAGGACACATAGGTTCCATGTCAGGGCATCCAGGCTCCTGATAGAGTGCTTGGATTGCACAAGCTGACCACTGGCATCTTGGGATTCCTCAGAGTTTAAACTCGTGGTCTGAGAACCAGGCAGAACAGATAAAAGCTTGGAAAACAATCGTTTTTCATGATTCACCAAATCTGATTTATGGTTGGAATGTGCATGGCACAGATCTTGTTTGGTTAAATGATGGAAACCAACATTCTCTTGCGCTTGGCTAGAGCGCCCTTTGAAGCACTGGGGATGAATACTCCCTGGTTAGATGGTCTGCATCTAGAGTTTTCCCAGTCTTCTCTTTCAACCTGATCTTCAACGGCTGGATCTTGAACCAGAACACATTTGAAAGAACATAGTGGAGAAAGCTGGGATCAACCAAGCTATGGACTTTAGATTCATCATAACTAGAGTGAGCCTCGGTTTCTCCACTTTTGTTTGTTCTCAAGACAGGTTGTGTGTGTGTGTGTGTGTGTGTGTGTGTGTGTGTGTGTGTGTAGCCCTGGCTGCCCTGGACCTTAGGCTGGCATCAAACTCACAGAGATCTGCCTGCCTCTGCCTTCTGAGTGCTGGAACAAAAGGCGTGCACCACCACTACCTTGTTGTGAGATGAACACGTATACATCTTCATAGTGCTTCCAGGTGAACTGAGTGCTGTGCTGCACTTGAAATGCTTTGGAAATGCACGCTCTCAGACTATTGTCTCTGGAAGATGTGACAGGTTCAACACCTTGCTTGAGGTGACTTAGAGGAAGCATGTGGGTGCCTTAGGGCTACTTGTGAACTAGCTTATCAAGTACCTCTACCCTGGCAGGTCCAATTGTCCTCGAATTAGGAGCAGACGTGTGTCTTTAGTATGTGGGTTTTTGTTTTCTCTGCTTGGTCAAGCTCTAAGGCTCTGGGCTGTAGGCTGGCTTTGGTGCGGTGCCAACATTCAATAAATAACGGATTGGTTTTGTGACTCAAGCCATCCACGTCTCGTGTATTTGAGAAATGGGTATTCTATAATTTGTCTGGAAGGAAATTTTGAAAATCAAGACAACTAAAGGCTTGAGAACAAAGCAAGACAGCAGGGGACAAAGCCTGCTGGCTCCTGGGCTGACAGCTACACCAGCCAATACCTCCATCACCAGTACCCTCAGGTGAGATCACCCAGGGGAGCTGATTGCTCAGCTCCATTTCCCTCGTGTGTAAGTGGAGGGACAATAGGAGTTACGATTCCTGTAAGGATTGGACAAGTTAGTAATAGGGAGCTTCAAAAGGCACTGGCTGGCCCTTCCTTTGGCTTGGCAGCTGCTTTGGCGGGTGTCATCCTGGGTGTGCCCTCTGTGCGCAAAGCTCTAGTAGGGAAAGAGCTGAGCTGCTTGGGATCCTGTACCCCATCTCTTCTGTATATTTCCTGTAAGTCACTGGCCAAGGGACAATTGTCCAAACACCAACAAATTTTGTTTTAACATAAGTGGCAATAGACAATAAATGTTGGTGAGGATGTGGGTTAGGGTAAAGCCTTAGTCATTGCTGGTGGTAGTACAGGTGAACACACTCATGACGGAAGTCAGGTTGCAGGTTTCTCACACAAGAAAATACGATGAGCATACGGCCCACAGCTGGACTCGTAAGTGGAGCCAACATAGATGTCCATCAACAGGTGAATAATAAACACCAGGGACATATAGAAAACGGAATATTATTCAGCTCCAAAGAAAAGTGGAATTTCTTTCTTCTTCATATGTGACTGCAATGTATACATGTGTATGTAAACAGACATAAAGTATAAAATTTAGAAAGGATAATCGTGGATGACAAGGACTGTGGAATAAGGGCAGGTGACCTAGTGGTCACAGTTTTCTAGTTTCGACTCAATCAAAATTTTTTCTGCAGTAGGTTAGTGTATAAAAATACAATGGTTAAGGAGAGTATAAAATCCCAAGTAAAGATCACAATATGGTAATTTTTATTTTTAAGAAAAGCAGTGATGTAGGTGTTTAAGAATAATTCCTGAAACAACGGTTTTCTTCCAGCTGCCTCTTCCTAAGGTCAGGGTGGCTGGTCTCGAGCCTGTTAGGTGTGAGTGAACATGCCATTCACTCTTGTATTGTCAGCATCCGGGTCTGTGTTCTAGGGCACAAGGCCACACTGTGCTGCAACGTGTGTCAAGTGGCTCAGCCTTTGTCTCTAGTCCACCGGCTCAGTGCTGCAGGGAACTTGCCTCTCTTCTGTCCTGTTCTTCAGAGCTCACTATAGCCAGGCAGCTTCTGGTTTTTCTTAGACTCCCCCTCCAAGGGCTCTGTTGTTTGTTTATTGATCATTATCACAAATACCAATAACAGTTGCACTACGTTGAGACCAGGAGGAGCAATCTTTCAGTCTTCTTGCTTTGGCGATCCCACTTGGAAAGACTTTGGAGGATTTCCCAG
The DNA here is from genome assembly GCA_028551405.1 of Uromys caudimaculatus. NCBI lineage: Eukaryota > Metazoa > Chordata > Mammalia > Rodentia > Muridae > Uromys > Uromys caudimaculatus. Next base: position 5,847,923 of record CM052712.1, on the reverse strand, counting down.
GAAAGCAAGTTGGTCTGGTTAGGAAAGTTCAGTTCTTGTTTATTATGATTCATTTGCTGGACAATTCCATCAGCGTGACACTTCAGACACAGCTTCCGCCTCCCCTCCAGTACTGACGTTAGATCCCAAGGCATTGGATTTCAAGCGTTCAGCGTAAGATGCCTGGTGGCCCAGCCTCTGCTGGAGCTGACCAGACACCGAGCCTCAGAGCTCTGGATCTGCGCTGCTGCTGCTGGCAGTGGCCGAAGGCGTGGACCTAACAGCAGTGAGGTTTCCAAGAAAGTTTTGCTCTGTACTCGCCTTGCTCTTAGAACGGTTTTTATAGTACTTCACAAAGAAAATAAAGTTTGTTTTGTTTTTCCCTTGCTCCAAATACCCAGCCGAGGTTTGTCCAGTGGAGTTCTGCCCTCCGTGCCAGAGAGAAGGGAAATGCCATCCTAGTGATTTCTTGTTGGCAACTGCGGTGGGGTTGGATGAGGTTGCCCAGGTATAGCACTGCACATTCTTAGAAGCTGGGAACATTCATCCTGAGTCTTGGCATTTCAGACCAGGAAGCTTTGGTAACATTGAGATGGGTTTTGACAAGTCCCCTATCCCCTCTCCCTTTGCTTCTTTAACTTTCTAGAAAACTTGTATTTTTCTGAGCAATGTTTCAAAATGTTTGTTGTATAAACAGCACTTGGCTCCCTCACTTCAAGATTCAGATGCCCACACCTAGCCAGCGGTGCTGGCTGCCAACCACTCCAGCTGTGCTTTCCCCACGACCAGCCCTGGCAGAGGGAAGTGGCCTTACCCAATCTTGCTTCCTCTGCCAGAGGGCAAGATATATCCAATTCGGTGATGTGGGTACAGGAAAGCAGGCTCCATGGCCTTTGTGTGGGGCTGTTTAGGAGGACATCTCTGTGGGACTGGCTGAAGCCTTTGTTACAAACTTACCACACAGTTCACCTTCCCTGACCTGCCCTTCCTGCAAGCCCATTTTCTCACTGAGCTTTCCCAAGAGCGCTGCTTCCTCAGTCCTGTGAGACACTGAAGTGATAGTTCCAAACAGAGGCTGGAGGGACAAGGGTAGACATTTGACTAGTGAGACCAAAGGTGTTCTGCCCCTATCTGCTGCTCTTTGGGAGCTCAACTGGGAGGTTAATGGATATGGCTGTGTAGAGCAGAACTGATGTTAATTTAAAATAACCAGAAATGAAAAATACCGTTTACTTGCTTTAAATAAACAACTTCCTGGAGGTCAGATGCTATAATGTAGCAGTCTCGTGGTAGGCAGATGTGTACTGAAGAAGTTATGCTGCTCTGGGGCACTGTTTCCAGAATGTTCTGAAAAGTGCTACATGTAAACTATGGTGCTTTGAAAAGAAATCTCTAAGCATGTGTTCACGTTCACATGTGCGTGCATGCGTGTGCCTTTGTTTGTGTGTGTGTGCACTTGTGTGTGTGTTTGTATGTGTGCTCATATTATGCGGGAGTTTGGGAAGAAAGTCATGCTCATTTGAGCAAGGAAAGCCATGAAAGTGAATTTCTGAGAAGAAAAATTACGTAATTTTTCTTGTCTTGTGACAAAGTATCTGGCAGAAGCAACTCAAAGAAGGGTTTGTTTCGGTGTGTGCTTTCTGAAGTTCTGTCTATTATTGCGATGAAAGCATGCTCAGTGGTTTCATCCATGGTAGTGAGTGAAGCAGAGGTGTCTTAGTCAGGGTTTCTACTCCTGCACAAACATCATGACCAAGAAGCAAGTTGGGGAGGAAAGGGTTTATTCAGCTTACAGTCCATGCTGCTGTTCATCACCAAAGGAAGTCAGGACTGGAACTCAAGCAGGTCAGGGATCAGGAGCTGATGCAGAGGCCATGGAGGAATGCTGCTTACTGGCTTGCTTCCCCTGGCTTGCTCTGCTGACTTTCTTATAGAACCCAAGACTACCAGCCCACAGATGGTACCACCCACAAGGGGCCCTCCCCCCCTTGATCACTAATTGAGAAAATGCCTTACCGCTGGATCTCATGGAGGCATTTTCTCAACTGAAACTCCTTTCTCTGTGATAACTTCAGCTTGCGTTAAGTTGACACACAAAACTAGCCAGTACAAGAGGCTTGTCACATACAGGAAGCAGATACCACAGGACACAACAGACACGTAACACATAACACATGCAAACACACACACTCATGTGAATTCCAGTTGTATTTTCTAGGAACAAGGATACTTTCTTACATAAATACAACATGCTTATTATCATGCCTCAAGAAATTAGTATAAACTTTATATCTGAAATTTACTACCTACAATATTTACAATTCTTCCAAAATTTCTTGGCATTCTTTCTCTCCCCGTCCTGCTTCTTTTCTTTCTGTGAAATGTCACCTCCCATCACCCTCTCATTTTGGCATATCCCTGTTAATTTGATTCCTGCCTTACCTCTGGTTCATTCTGTCCCGTGATTAAACTGTGAGTTCTGGATCTCAGATCTAGGGCTCCCCACATCTTCTCAGGAACCCCTGTCACCGTGTCACACTCCAGGTGAACACCCTCCTATTAGGTCTGGGTTCTTGTCCTCTCTTCTTTAGTGAGTCAAATCCTGTGCTTAGGCTTCAGATAGTCTTGGAAACTCCCAGGGACTTTCTGCCAGATATTTAGAGGTGCAGTTTGCTCCGTGGAAAAGGACTCCATCAGTACACCCCCTGGTCATTTGGTGAGGAGCAAGTAACCTAGAGCAACAGGCTCTAGGAAGTTTTTGGAAATTTTTGTACCTAAACACTTCCTCCTCTCTCCCCAGACATACTGTTGTTTGGGCTACTCCTGGTGTCATTTCTTAATAGTATGTGTTGGATGGTGGAGTCTCCTGCTTACAGTGAGTCCCATAAATAACATCTTGAAACTTTACCAGGCTATCAGCCATGAGTTTAGATGTCGTTCAGAAAGAAGAGCAAGTTTTCCCTTTAGAGTCCTTGAGATGGCCAACAGCCTCAGAGACCCAAGAACACATCCCAAGTGAAGGAGACTCAGTAACTAACCCTGAGAACCATGGTGCCTAATGTACCTGCTTCCTTGGCGTCACTGAAGTGTCCCTCAGTGGTGAGGTTCTTTTGAGAACTGACCTTGGAAAGAATACCTGTGCTGGAGCAGATTTTGTAAATGCAGTACAATCTAGAAGCCAGAGGGTTAAGCAAGCTGGCAGAGCAGGCTGGGGACCCTGGGCAGCCAGTCCAGCTGTCACTAGGAATGCCCCAGGAGAGGCTTTGCATGGCCACTGGAAGTGGCCCTTCTGAGGTCTTCTCAGTGTTGCAAGACAGGAGAAGCTGCTCCCGGCTGCTGCTGTCACAGGGAGAGACTCTTCTGACCTCAAGCAGCCTAAAGAAGCCCTTGGATCAGAAGCAGGTGCTCCTCTATTTTTCTGGGCAAGCGACTGAGGCAGGACAAAGAAAACAGAGCTCTCTTTACCTGTAAGTTAGAAAACCAGAAGGCTTGTTTTCATGCTCTATATTTTCATTTTGAAAGCAGCAAAACAAAGTCTGCTGTGGGATTCCAGTCAGACAGAAAGGCAACTGCTCCTCTTGAAGAAGGTGTTGGGGTCCCCCAACCTTCTTAGAAGCCCCACTCCCACCTTCTCTACCCCTCAATGGCCCCCAAAGGGAGCCTGCTTTTCTACAAATTCCATCTGGAACAAAAAAAAAAAAAAAAAAAAAAAAAAAAACAAAGGAGTGAAACACTAAACACCCAGACTCAGGCAGAAAATTGATGATTTGGGATCCAGTATAGAAGGCGTTTTGTGAACCTGGTCAGCAGTCACAGGAAGTGATGTCAGTATCCTGTGTTTGGATAGCTGGGAGTGGAGCCACAGAGAGACCCTGAAATTATGAGATCTGTTGGCTTTGACCAGGGCTAAGAGGCCTAGAGAAAGCTGACAATGGAGCCAGCGACACCAAGTTGAACACATCCCCTGTGCCTTCTGTTCTGTTTCTATAGGCTGTGTCAGCCCTCTGTACGCTTCCTAGAAATATGTGATTCTGGTTGTTTTGAGAAGTGCTGTGCTGTCCAGCTCTCATTTAAAAGAGAATCTGCTTGTGATGTTTCTGTGCACAATCTACAAGGAATTACGAATATTTGATAGGGTCCAAGACTTCTGGAGAATTTCATTTGAACTAAAATCAGAAAGATAGGCAGGGTAAATATTAGACATATTTTTGAGACGCCTGAGAGATGGCAAGGTTGGAATGTGGGGGAAGGGCTAGATTTTTTTTTTTTTAATCCAGCTGACAGTCTTGTCTGCATGGTGGGCCAGATGCAAGTTGTTTCAAGGGATTTTGCTGCTGTGCCTTCTGTGGGCAATCCTATCGATGTGGCTATGCAGAATTAGGCTTCTTCTCCAACTTCACCAATACCGGTTTCAGAATCCAATTGCCCTCCATAGCTTGGGGCATCCCATTCTATCCAGGGTAACTGGTTTCTTACAGTTTCACAGGGAAGCGGGATGCAGCAAGAGTCCACAGACGTGAACACAACTCATCTCTATTGTCAGTGGGTTATGTGTTTTGGGCAACTTTATGGAGTCTCTGCAGCCATTAGATTATATCAGTGCCTTCTCAAAGTGCTCTGATAGGACCACTTGTGACATGGTTGTATGCGTGCATGCGTGTGTTTGTGTGAGTGTGTGTATTCTCCATTGATAATCTAAAAGCATACTCAAGGTTGTCCACCACCAGATTAGAGACTTCAGTGTCCAAATAACTCCATATGTCCTTTCAACATCCTTGGCCCCGAGGAAGCTTAACTTTCCATAGAGAGTGTTAGCTCTCGACTAGACAATTTAAAAATTGTTTGGGGACACAACAGATCCATTGTACTCATGAATTAACAGCAGCTGTGGTTGCCTGCACAAGACCTGTGCAAGGTGAAGCCAGTCAGCACGCCAGCATGGATGAGGGAGGGACACATGAGCTTCCACGCCCAGGAGGGGAGATGTTGGCAGATGAATGCATGGCCCTAGAGCTATGTACATACGGGGAGCACTAGACAGAGTCGGCAAGTTATTTAAAACCTGTGACGACGCTGGGTGGAGTTAGAGTGGGGGAGCAGATAGAAGCTTGATCAAAGTATATTATATACATATGCCAGAGTCTCAAAGAATAAATGCAAATTTTATTTAAAATAAGATTGTCTGCATTGAGCCTTGCAAAACCCTGAGAGTCCAAGAGAGATAGTTCAGTGTAGGTGGTGCAGGCTCATATAAAAGTGACGTGGAGGTGCAATCTTTAATCCCAGCTCTTGGGAGAAAGGGACAGATGGATCTCTGTGAGTTCGAGGCCAGCCTGGCTGCATAGCAAGTTCCAGGACAGCAAGAGCTACATAGAGAGAACGATCTCAAAAAGCTCCCACAAATGGAAGGCCATCCTGTGCACTTGTTCCTCAGAATGTCATCTCTTGCTTTCATGTGACACCGGGGATCCATTCCAGGGCCTGGACTTTGCTAGGTAAGCCCTCAACCACTGAGCGGGGTCCCCAGCTGTTGGATGTCAGTTCTTGTCAAACAAAAGTATGTCATGACTGGAGAACTATGAGAACAATTTTTACCTTTGTTATTTTCTTTTTTATTGGATATTTTATGTATTTACATTTCTAATGTTATCCCCTTTCCAGGTTTCTTCTCCCCAACCCCCCACCCCATCCCTCCTCCCCCTGCTTCTATGAGGGTGCTCCTCCACCCACCTACCCACTCCCACCTCACCACCCGATTTTCACCTTTGTTGAGACAGAACACGTCACTGTTCCAGGGAGACAACTCCTTCTGTTTATTTTCCTCTGTCTAGCTCTCTGTCATGGTCTAGATCTTTCACTCAGGAGAAATTCTCTCTTCCATTTACCTGAGAAGAATATGGCTGAGATAACTTACAATGCCCACCAAAGAACTGAGAGTGAAAGCCCTGAGGTTGGAGAGAGGCCAGAAAAAGTCTTGTTTGAAAACCTGTGCTGTGCTTCAAATAATTGTGGTGTGTTAAGAGATTTCTCACTGTGTAAAGTTTGCCTTCCAAACTGAATACGACAGCGATAGTGTCTTGTACTCAGGTTGCTTATCAAAATAGCTTAAAGTCTTGTTGTTAGGAGAAGCCATGTGAGCCAGTGATGGATGACGTATGCTTACAAGCTGGAATGTGGGTGTTTTAATGTCAGGGTTGATAAGGTCAGCAAGTGTTCCATGGTAAAGAACCAATTCCTAAGAGGAAGTCACTGTCTTCAAAATTATTAGCATTTGTAAGAAGCAAGGACTTCATTCAAGACCACAGGGAGGATGGTTTTATGATACAGAAAGTTGTGACCTGAAACTTTTCCTATGAAGCTCAGAAAGTGCTGCCACGTGAGTGGGACTCCTGTGGGAGCAATTGTTGGTGGTCCCAGGTCTCCGTGTTTGACTGGGGTATTTACCTGTGAGTGAGTCTCTGCACGTTATCACCATAAACGCCAGTTTCAGGTCAATCTTTCTATGCAGGACCCAAAGACAATGGCTAAGAGGTAGGTTCTGGTCAAGAAATGAAAGTGTTCTGACTAGACAATGAAAGACACTTGGGAAAGAGGAAACAAAACTGTCTTTCAACAATGTCTCCATTTTCATTGATATCTGTGCCCTGTACACGCTTGATGAAGTTCAGTGAGCTATCACCACATGTGTACACAGAGTACGCTGATCAAATCTAAATTTTTTTTTACCTTCCTTCCCCTTTCCAACCTCTAGAAATTCCGATTTTATTTTCACATCTACTTTTGTGAACGTCTACTTGCCTTTCAGCGTCGAGTTTATTTAACTCAGTGTGATATCCTTTAGTTCCATCCATTTTGCTGCAAATGACGGGATCTTATTCTTTATGGCTAGATAATTGCCCTTCTAGACACAGCACATTTTCCTTCTTCATTTATGGTTGATGGACATCTAGGCAGAACATGCAGCTTAGCTACTGTGTAACCAGCAATGCTCTGATTCTTTTCTTCCCATTCTAGTTTTGCATTCATTGACTTACATATAGACTTAGATATTTATTTATTTATTTATCTATTTATTTATTATGTGTATGAGTGTGCTCATACCATGGTATGCATGTGGTGGTCAGAGGGCAATTTACAGAAGTCAGTTCTTTCCCTCAGTGTGGGTTGCAGGATAAAATCCAGGCAGTCAGTCTTGCTAGCAAGTGCCTTTACCCTCTGTGTCTTTACACCAGTCCCTCGTTTTGTAATTCCTCAAAGATCACATGGAGATGGTTTTAGGACAAAACTTCAGATTGTTTCAGTGTTCTGGAATCTCCCACCACAGATCCAAGGAGATATGAGCTTATGTTACTCTGTAGGCTTGTTCTTCCAGCTCTTTCCCTCTCACATGGTGCTGCTCAGTGTCTGTCCACTGCAGCTGTCAATGATAGCCTATTATCAACTGCCCCATGTGAGTCAGAGGATGTCTGACCTTCAGGCCCCACCTTAGTGCCATTGCTACTCCCCTTCCCCCATACAGTGGCACTGAAAATGGAACCGTCTGGAAAAAGGACTGAAACCTCAAGTCAGTGCAAATCTGCAGAAGAGGAGACTTGTACCGGTTTGTGCCAGGAGCTGTTGCCCTATGGGAGGTGCTTGTCTGGTGAGCTAACTCTGGTGAGCTAACATCATCATCTTGGTTTACTATAGTTAGAATATTTTCATATTACCGCTCTTTCTTTCTTTCATAATTACAGCTATTTTAACCAGAGATAGTTGTTTTAAAAGTTGGTGGGTTTTCCATTTGTTTTTAAATCTAGAAGACACACATACACACAATATTGATATTGTAAGGCGTGAAGACAGAGGGATATCGGTCATCATCCCTCTCACACTTGTGTGTTTATTCCCTCAAAATCCTTTTATCTAGCTGAGGATGCAGTGCCTCACAACTTCGATTTCTTTCCCCACTTAGCCTGTGTTTGTCTCTCTGCGCCCCCACCTGAGCGTTGCCCTCAGAACGCAGTGTGGAGGCTTCCTGCTATGTACCACAGTTTAGCTGCTCACCTGCCATCCCATTTCGGCTGCTTCCAGTTTCATACCATAATAAATTATATTTTTGAAGTGTCTTTGTGAAAATTATTTGTCAAATTTTTTAAAATATCATTCAGAAACTAAGGGATTTCCTCCACAGTGTGTGCTACATTTGAAGATAATAAGAAAATGGAGCATTTTAGAAACATTTTGCTTTAATGATTAATAATCACTTTTAATACGTCCATTTTTAATGGAAGACTTTTTTATTCCATGAATTGAGAGAAACATAGAGCATTAAAGTGTTAGCACACTCATAGGTGTTCAGACGCCCTGCAGCTCCCTCTGCTCCTACTCCTAGCCCTTCAAGTGTTATTTAGACCCTTCTTCTTAGCATCATGAACAGGCTCTGTGGTGTGGGGCTTCATTGCCTTATTGCAATTTTAATTCTGTGTACAGACCTGTAGGGGGCTGTGTGCCAGGGTGTGGCCAGAGAGCAGCATACGTGGTCTTTGGTCAGCATGTCTAGCAAGGACCTCAGTGGAACCTACCCACGTGAGGTGTGACAATAGCAATGGTGTACTTGACTTGCTCCATGTTAGTAGCATGGTACACTGAGGGTGTCAAAGAGAAGGCTGGGATCCTCTGTGTAATATTCAGGAGGCATTAGTGTTTTAGTCATTCATAGCCAAGTACAAAGTACAAGCTTGCTGTTATGAAATAGTCTCTGTCTGTTTGTCTGTCTCAGGTTATAAGGGCTCGTTCGAGACAAAGATTAACGAGAACAGAAGCCTCTCTGTCTTTTATTTTTTCAGTTGTACCCCATTCACTCTGTGAATTTAAAGGAATGAGTCGGTGGAGGTCAGAAACTGGGGTGCTCAGTAGTGGGTCTCTGTGGATGAATATCAGGGAAATAAGCATTGCATTTTTTTTAATGGGGGAAAAATCAGGAAAAAGGCATGCATAAAGGATTTATCCTTTCCATGAAAACACTGATTAATGAAATCTAGTATGAACGGGTGTCACGGCCTTTAGATATCAGATTTTATTGCTTGGTGGATGACAGGCCTCGGAAAGGGGACTGTTAGCATTTGCAGTCTCCTTACAGATACAATTGTGCCCTGCCCTTCCAGTGATCACAGATGCAAATACCACTGGCCACCGACTCACTGGACGGGCTAAAACACTGTGCTGGACAAAGGTGCTGCCAGGACAAAGGTGCTGCCAGCAAAGGGCTTTTGCTGATAGAAGGGACAGCTGCCCTCAGGTTCGGGGTTGAGGGGAGCCCAGCAAGAGGGAAGGAAGTATGCACGGGAAGGTGACCAAACCACACAGAGTGAACCTCTTGGGCCCCCAGCTGGGAAACTCCACCAGCTTGATAGCTCTTCCGGTTCTAGCAAGCTGGCCAGACATCTGGCCTCTGTTCTAATTAAAGTGGGTAACCAATTTGTTGACTACAGTGGAGAGAACAGCAGCAAAATCCTGATGGCTGCAGGGTGACACTGAAGTCCTACATAACTCTCAGACAGAGGCTTTGCAAGGGCCATGCAGTCCCACTTAGACTTAGTGAGTTCCTAATGTATCCAAGAACTGGCTCCTGGCTCTCAGGATGCTCCTGTCTATGGGAAAACAGACAAGAGATAGCTGACTGGAGCACGAGAAGTAATGAGTGAAATGCATGGTCCAGCCCACCAAAAGTTCTATAGGATGGTAAGAGGGAACAAATTACTCTCAACGAGGAGACTGGAGCGGCTTCCTGGTGCCGTCGGCATTTGCTCTGAACCTTCAATTTTGAAGTCATTTCACAGCTGACATTTGAGGACTCTCCATCAGTCTTAGGCAGAATTTTCTACCTGGAATTCCTTGAGACAAGAGGCTTTTTCTACTGCAGTACCAGGACAGTCATCAGGGGCCCCTAAGACAAGCAAGTCAGGAGCCTGGCTTCCCACCCCCTGTGAACTGTTGGAGAGGAATCTGCTCCCTCAGTGGCTAGCTTCTGCTGATGGTTTAAACTGTGTACATGCTATCTTGTCCCTAGGAGGGACAGTTCAGTCCCCATACAGCCCATTATCACCTGCTAAGTGGTTAGCCTGCACTTGGCCCTGCTGGTGGCAGTGGCTACTGGCAAAGTGAGAGGCCTGGATCCATGTAAATGAGCAGCTCATATGGCTTGTTAACGGGTACCACATTCCTCCTCCACGTACCTCAATTGCCAAATGATTAGTTGGCAAGACCGGGCCGGGGATTGAGAAAAATCCGGGTTTCCATCTCTATTACTGAAGGCAAAATGATCTGCTATGTATATTTTATAAGAAAACGTGTTTTGCTTATAACTGTACAGTCAGCCTTCCTCTTCCACTCCCTAATAAGCTCATGTCAGAACTCAGAAACAAGTTTGCTGTAATGGTAGCCTAAAGGACATACTCTGTAAAAATGAAAAATGAACATATTATTCATATATCAATAGTATAAAAAGCATTGATCAATGCAAGTTGCCTGATACTTTGTCTATTCCCTTTGCAAACCTGTTCACCCTTGTTCTGAGTCCCCTCCCTTCTTGCCCCGGGTGCCCTGACGCTCCCACCATTTAGAAAGCTGGTTCTTGTGTGTCCTGGTCAGTTTGTGCTGGGATTCAGTCTTTGATATGGAGTCTTCGACAACTCAGCCTCCAAAATGACTCTCTGACAGCCAGCCATTAATTACCACCAGGCACGTCTAATTCATTCATCCCTCTCCGGCTCATGGAGAGGGACAGCTAGGGCTGAGGGCACTCAGGGAAATGTAGGCACGATTCCATGTTCTTTATGCAGAGAGGGCTGCCGGAGACTTTGTTGGATGCAGGGGCTTTAATTGAATTGGCTTGCCAATAAAGCTGTTGTCATTCAGTAAGTGAATTTGTTGCACTACTTGAAGCACAGCTGTGTAGACAGCCCGGAATTTCCTGAAGGCAAGCCAGGCCCTGGGCTTGCCTGGGTTCAGCCCTCACTATCGATCCTGAAGGCCATTTCGAGAGGCTCCATTTATGGCTTGACCATGGTACCTCTCTAGGTGCCAGTGTGTTGCAGCAGGAGCTGGGACTTAGTAGGAACCTAGCAAGCTAGCAGGGTATGACCTCAGGACATGTTGTGGGGGAAAACGGAGCCCATGGGATGCTAGTGATGGCAGATGGGGGACAGGCTAGCCCCATCTAACACAACTGGGTGCTTTTCAGTTTCTAGACTGATGCTGCCTTTGGCTGCATGGAGCTAGTCCTAAGAGAATATCTCTCTCCATTATAAAAAGAGAAATTGAGAATATGGCAGTGAATATATTTGAAGAGCCTTGTTTAAGGGGTCAAGAAGTACTGAGGTACAGTGGCTTTAGAACTGGCATTTGTTCCTGGGAGATCGTTGGCCAGAAACACTCAACTTCTCCCTGCAGTTTATAAAACATAGTAAGATTGGCAGGTGGTGTGACTTACGATGGCTTTAAAGTAACATCGAGATTAAGGACACTTTTTCAAGGGGTTGCTGCACCATTTTGATTTTCTGCCCTGAGCACCTGAGTGCAGTGGACTTGGGTGAGTGACAGGAAGGTGGGGGCAGAGTTCCAGATGTGGGGTGTTTGTACATGTCCCATAGGTGTGCATCTCTTACTGAGCTCTAGGTTCCAAGGAACTTTCGTTTCTTCTGTCAGTTCGAAAGTATCTAAGCAGTGCCCAAGCCTCTTCAGAGAGCTCCTCTCTGCTTGTATGGAGGACTCATAAACAGAAGAATGTCTCTGCTGCTTTTAATTATTCAGGGGTGGAAGAGTTTCCAGTTCTTGACACCTGTTCTCCATGGTCTGCTAACCTCGTGTTGTTCCCTCCACCAGGAAGCTGGGGGATGGTTGGGTGGGTGAGGAGAAGACTCCCTAAGTTAAATGTAGTTTTTGTTGAAGTTCTGAAATTCTGACAATCTGGAAACTTTTAAAATTAAGCCTATGTGTTGGCTCTGTTTCTGGTTTTGCAAGTGAGTCTTGAATTGATCTACCATACATGGGCTTTAAGTTTATAAAGGAAATAGGTAACGGAGACATAGGGGAGCAAGACTTTGGGACTTGGCATTCATGAATATCCCAGTGGAATGAGATGTGGTGTGTGTGTGTGTGTGTGTGTGTGTGTGTGTGTATGTGTATGTGAGTGTGAGTATATGAGTGTGTGTGAGAGTGTATGTATACATGTGTGTGAGTGTGTATGTGTCTGTATGTGTGTAAGTATGTATGATTGTGTGTGCATGAATGAGTATGTGAGCATGTGTGTGCTGATGGTGGTTGTTCTCATACCTGACTCTAGAGGGAAATACAGATGTTCCAGATGTTCCTTACTCTACCAGATGACTCTTTTGATCCATTTCCTTGTGTTCAATCCGGCCTTTGTGGCCCCTTTCCACAAATCATTCAGAAGAGACAAGTGTGGACGGGTACTAATTACTGTCCTGTTTCAAGAAGGCACAGCAGAGTACAGTTCAACTTGGAGGGAATCCACTGAAGTTTGGGTTAAGGTTATCTTTTTTTTTTTTCGTTTTGTGCTAGCTCACTTAAAACTCATGACTACGTGTTAAGTCATGTGAGTTGAAAGTAAAGTTCCCATCTCCCCTTGTCAAATGAGAAGTTGGTCTGTCCAAGCCACAGGTGTTCAGAAACAGTAAGAAAAGAACAAAACCTCCAAACCCTGAACTGCCTGCTTCCGCTGAGCAGTACATCTCGCTGGCCTGGCCTCCCTCCTGCTGTGTCGCCTGTTCCATTTTTCCAGGGCTCTGCATCTGTTCTGTTATCCCCTCCTCCTTGGCTTCCCACACTTCTGGCTTCATTTCCTTCTGGTCTCATCTCATCGTATATCAAATGACATGATGATAATCTGCTTCACAGTTGTCAAGCCCTTATACATGGTTTCCTCTACTACTGCCCCCTTTGGTTACTGAAAATCTTCGAGTTGGTGGGGTGTGTGAAGGTTGGAACAATGGAAGGGACCGCAGAGAGATGCTACTCTCCTCTAACTGTAGTGTCAGGTTTCAGAAGGCGTGGCTCTGTGGTGTCATCAAGGTAATAAATTGAGGGAATTCCAGCTGGGACCAACTCATAATATTCATTTTGGGTTTTTTCGTTTCACGAGTGTGCCTTTTGTACCTTGATAAGTGGAATTAACGTCTCATGTGAATTGGAAATGCTAAGTTGATGGCAGTCCTGTGGGGATTTTGTGTCTGGCTCTGACACCTTTGTGACTTTGTCAGAATTTAGGTGTATTAGAGGATCAAGGAGTTGGGTTTATGTGAATGAAATTCCCAAAGAGTTCTGAGAGCTTGTTCTTAAGCCAGGTTTTGGTGGTACCTAAGGGAGGAAACTTTCCACAGGCCATGGACATGGTACGTTGTGAAAGCACCTGAGAAACCCACGTAACACCCAGATTATTTTCTAGTAGTGGCTAAGTGGTTAGGGAAATGTACCCAGGGACTGATATCTCTATGTTTTTGCCAGGGGAGGAGGTGGCTAGAGAGAAGCCTGCGTGGTTGAGAGTATATTCTGCTGTCTCCCGTGAGGGTTGCAGTTTGGTTTCCATACCCAAGTCAGGTGGCTCACAACCACCTCCAAGTACAGATCCAGGGGTTCAAGTGCCCTCTTCTGGCCTCTTTAGGCCATATGTACAACACTTCTCACTTATACACAACATTAAAAATAAAATTTTTAAATCTTTAAGAAAATAAAATTTTGTTGATACTTACTTTGGTAAGTATCATTTCCCTTTACTGCACAAAGATCAGAAGTTTAGTTTCCTTGCTGTTTTCCTTCTCAAACTGTCGGATGAAGTGGTGTGCTGAGGGAACCCCAGGACTGTAGGAGGAATGTGGCAATTTTCTAGGATCATTATTTATTTATTTATTTATTTATTTATTTATTTATTTATTTATTTATTTGAGGCAGAGTTTCTTGGCATGTAGCCCTAGCTGTCCTGAAACTCACTTTGTAGACCAGGCTGGTCTCCAACTCACAGGGATCCGCCTGCCTCTGCCCCCTGAGCACTGGGATTATAGGCGTGTGCCACCACACCCATCTGTCTCTAATTAAGGATTTTCAAGCAAAATGTAACTGAAGGAAAAATTCTGATTACATCACAAACTCGCATATAATCAGGAAGCTTCAAGCTTCTTGGAGTTCTCTTCTTCGGCCTCCAGATGTGGGACGGTGTCCTTTCCCGAATGGTGGGTGGGTATGAAGCTTTGAGATCCTGCAAGAGCCAAGAACCCTGCAGAATTTCCTGTCAGAGCTGGGAGACTTGGCTGGCTGGGTATCGCCGCATCTCTGAAGCAGGAATTATTGCTCATGTGATCTCAAATTCAGCCTCTGAAAATGGTGTCAGTCTTACCGGCAGTACATTGACAACGAAAAGCTTGAGTCGACCTTAATCTGTCTTGTCTTCGAATATGCTTAGATGCATGTGTGGTCAAGCCCCAGTCATTTGAAGACCTGTTGTGTGTGGGGGGCTATCTCAGTCTTTCATGTTCCTGTGTGTGGGCTATCTCAGCCTTTCATGTTCCAGATTTCTAACTATCTGCCTTCAGGTGTTTCACTACCCCATGAGTTATTTGCGAGGATTTGGAAAACTACTGGTTTTCAAATGCCAACTCATAAATCAGGCACAGGGACACTAAAGCATCCTGTTGAGTTTTACAGAGCGTTGACCCAATGTCCCAGGCCACACTCCCGCTCCTGTTGGCATCTTCTGTGCCAAGCACGGGTCACAGGCTCCTGAAGTCCTGCATGGAGCATCTCTTGGCTCTTTCATCATGCTCTGCTCCTGGTCTGCAGCATTTTCCTCTTTGAGGTGACAGTAAGCTCGGTCCCCAGGGAAGAGCCTGCATAAGTGGCTAGAAAGTTGTTCTCAGATGACCACCAAGGTACCCTGGGCCCACCAGCAGTGCCCAGAGAGAGGAGTGAGAAGATAAAGCCCCACAGAGCACCACACCCAACACCCACACTTTCTCAGCCCTCACTCTTCACAGGGATAAGCTTGGATGGGTCAGGATAATTATGGAAGGGGAAGGACAAGAGGAGGACCATCAGGGCCTCAGGCTCAGCTGGGTATTTGGAGCATGGAACTAACATTTTTCTTCTAAGAGCGCAAGAGGCAATTATCTGAAAGCCTCCACTCTCCTCATCTTCTGTCCTCTGCTCCCTTCTCTTCCTCTTCTTCCCTTTCTTTTCTTCAACCTCTCTCCTTCTCTCCTTTCTTCCCTCAGTCCCTCCCTCTTCCCTCTTCCCTCCTCTCTCCCTTCCTCCCTCCCTCTCTCCCTCTCCTACTTTCATTCTTTCTTTCTTCTGCTCTTTCTCAGGCTCTCTGTAGTGAACTGGCTATGGGGGGGGGGGGTGAGCTGCTGTCCTGGGAAGCATATGATTGCCTGTGTGTTTCCCTGTCCTGGAGCCTAGAAGTGATGTTTACACCATCCACAAGAAAAGGGTTTGCTCAGCAAATTAACAGTGTGAACAAGACTGCAGGAGGGACGCTTATCTACCTGAGAACAAACTGTTTGCTAGCACTTTAGCAGCCCCACTCACATACAATTTTAATGCGCTAATGGCAAGCAATTATTATCTAGTTAGTGAATCTGCTTGAAAGAAATAAAATAGCCTTTACTCTCCCCTAGTCGAGGCATCTCACTAACCCATACCTGCCAGGTGCTCTAAATTAGAGAGGTGAGCCCCTTTCTCTGGGGCATTTGGCACTGAGCACACATAGGAGCTGGCTGCCTTTCTTTTCCCTGGAAGAAAAATAAATGATGACATTCTGTTTGGGGCCTGGAAACTGCATGACTGAAAACATAAAGGTGACAGCTGTGATATGCTTTTTTAATGAGGGCAGGGATGTCGAGAGAAAGCAGCCTTCTAGGAACAAAACATACCTCTGCCGGGGCTGGACTTCAGACCTTCTCTTGGAATAACGTCCTGAGAAATAACCAAAAGTTCCATTCCGCAGAAGAATGCTCACAGACCCTCCCATCAGCATGAATTGTTGTCACCGAGCACAGGGCACCAGCAAGCAGCGTGGACTTTAGAAATTAAAATGGGAACGCTCAAGGAGGTTTTCAAAGAATTATATGGGAATTTAGCCATCTGAATGGCTTTCCTTTTAGGGTCAGTGAGAGTATTCTTGCGAAAATGTAGCCCATTACTTTAGAAATAGTTCCCTTAATGTCTTTCCTGTCGCCCCTGTTGGGGTGTACAGGAAATGTAAACCAACATACAATGTGTGTTTATTTTCATGTCTCATTTTATGGGAAATTGGATGGGGTATTCCAGTGGGGCTTCAGCTGTGATCTGTTGACAATGTAGAGGCAGCAGGGCAGAGGGGAAAGGGGGTCCTGCAACCTGTGGGAGTTATGAGGAGAGCCAGCCCCAACGGCGAGCTCTGTCCTTACTGTGGGGTAAGGAGGAGATACGTTCCATAATGAAAGCGCTGGAGCATTACCCAGGCGTTAAATGACGTCTTTGCCAGTCACCCGGTCCAACACAGGAGGTCTGCTCGCCATACGTCATTCTCATGGGGTGTTACAGCAGACACTGTGTGGTCTTCCTGCCTCTGCTGGTCACAGGAAACTCATGATAGCACACACGCACTGCACAGCACATAAGAGGTCTTTAACCAGGCCGGGCCAGAGTTACTCCCAAGGACCCCTGAGGGGCCACGGAAGATACGGATTGCAAAACCATTCCTATCCTAGCCGTGTATATGGGTGGCAGTTAAACAGAACCTTTTCCTGAGATTCTACTGGAAAAGCAATTTAAGAAGCGTCTGGGTAGCACGGGGCCTAAACAGAATGTGTGTGTGCCTACGTATTTCTGGTAGAAAGTTTGGATCCTCTGTGTTTGGCCCATCTGTAAGACAGCAGTAGGTGTTAGTGGGAATTTAATCTTTTCCTCTGGAGAAGAAAGGAGTCAAGTCTGTACTCTGAGCTCATAAACAGCCTCAGCATGGCCGGCTCTGGTGGGCACTGTGGAAGGATGAAGCTGAGGACTACGGCTGGCCAGTGTCGTCTGCAGACACAGGCTGGAGCACCGCAGCAACTTCCAACTCCATTAGATTTTGTTTTGTGTTGCTAAACAAGTCAATTGAAGAGTGTCAAATTAATTTTGTAGTCTTGGTCAATTTTTAATTTCAGTTGGCCATCCCAGCCTTAATTTGTCCAGGAAATGGCCAAAGTAGTAACCTTGGTAAATAAATGTGTTTATTTTGCAAATGGATTCAAGATGAAACACCCAACACTTCTCCAGGGCATTTCTGTCCCTGCCTGATCATGTTAGCAGCTTGACCAAACTAATTCCCTTCTTTTTGTGTAATATTTAAATGGACTTCTGGCGTCTGAGGCATTGCCTGCTGCTCCAATTCCCTAGGAAAGTCATTTAAATAGATTTTGACTATCTCACATCTACTACTAGAGCCAATCAACTAAAAATCCTGGTCACTTCTCTCTAATTTTAGATGAGCCATGTGGATTTATTGGCTTTTGAGAAACTCATCAGAGCTGAAAGTTTTGGATTTAATTTTTAACAATCTTTTTTTTTTTTTCCTCATTTTTTTTCTCTTTTGTCCTAGTGAGGAAAAGGAGATAACTGAAAGACAAATAAGAAAAGGTTGTCAGGATGAGTCCGGGCTGTCAGTGGAGCTATTCCTACTTTCTGGAACTCCATGCTAGGTGCGTTCCCCTTCCTCTAAGCACGGCGTGTGTTTCACCCTCTTTCCTGTGCCACCACGGGAAGGAGGAGGGATCGGGCACAGCCTGCTTTCCAGGAACTCACAGTGCAGCTGAGGACACAAGTGCTGCCTGTTTGGAGATTGGTTTGGGATTTGGCAGAGCAGAGGACAGAGGGAAGAGGTCATTACGCAGGGGTCAGGGAGCTGGCTGGAGCTAAGCCAACCTGAAGGAAGTCAGAGGTCAAGTGGGAGAAGCAAAGGAGAAGGCACTGTGACTAGGACCGGAGTGGGAGCGCCTGGTATGGTGGCTCCAAAGGTTAGAGGTGGAAAAATGTGGAGTCACACACACACACACACACACACACACACACACACACACACACACACACACACGCACACACACTGGCACACACACTGACACACACAAACTCACACACACTGACACACACAAACTCACATACACACTGACACACACAAACTCACACATACACTAACACACAAACTCATTCACATACACACACTGACACACACAAACTCACATACACACAGACACACACAAACTCACATACACTGACACACACATACCCACACACCGACACACACACAAACTCACTCACACACTGACACACACAAACTCACACACACACTGACACACACAAACTCATTCACATATACACACTGACACACACAAACTCACTCACACACACACTGACACACACAAACTCAGTTACACACACACTGACACACACAAACATTCACATATACACACTGACACACACATACCCACACACTGACACACACACAAGCTCACTCACACACTGACACACACAAACTCACACACACACTGACACACACAAACATTCACATATACACACTGACACACACAAACCCACTCACACACACACTGACACACACAAACTCACAGATATACTGGCACACACAAACTCACACACATAGACACACACAAACTCACACATACACACATTGACACATACACACTGACACACACACAAACACACACACACTGACACACACACAGAAACTAACACAGACTGACACACACACATACACACACTGACACACACAGAAACTCACACTGACACACTGACACACACACAAACTCACATACACATTGACACACACACACACACACACACACACACACACACACACACACACACACATAAACTTAAAGCTGGGAAACAGAGCAAGAGACTGCTAGAGAGTTGGATGGGAGCCTCTGTTGGGTTGCAGTTGGTAGACAGGCTGTTGGGTCAGTAGTTACTATTAACTTGACTGGCTTTAGAATCTAGGAGATTAGTGAGGCATGCCTCTGAAGACAGCTTTGAAAGTGTTCTCAGAGAGGATTAAGTGAAGGGGAAGACTCCTCCTGGATGTGGGCAGCACATCTCTTGGTCTTGCTGGGGTTCTGGATGGAGTAAAGCAGACAGTAGGTGTGCACCTGCATTCTCACCTGCCTGCATCTTGGCCACTGTTGTAGACTGGGCTGGCCCCCTGTAGTACCACCAGAGAAGAAGCGGTCAAGGATGCCCTGGGGGTTGGGAGGGAGTGTTCAGACTGGGACTGGCTGGAACAGTATCCTGGAAGGTGAGGATTTGGGGAGGCGGAGGGAGAACAGAAGGGGCTGGAGCAAAGTGTCATCCTCACCGGAACATGGTTGCTAGGGAAGCGTTACATTCTACCTCGGCAGCAGAGATAAAGCAAACACAACCCTGCCCCCTGCCAACAAAACCCCATTGCTCAATAAAATTTACTTCAGCATCCTGGAGGGGTTGCAGCGTGCTGGGGGCAGTAACTTGTGATAACATCTTTGGTTTTATTTTCTAGTTTGGGATGGAATTTGGATAAGGGTTTGGAAACAGGGAAGGTTGGCCTGTGGTCAGTTGTCTTTAGGAGTCAAACCTGGCAGCGTTCTGGCAGTAGGTGGCATTTTTGGTAAGCTAGTGTGAGTGAATGGATTTTCCTTCCTCCTGATTCCTTTCCCCAGAAGAAACCATCTATGGCTTGACTTAATGTTCTTTCAGTCTTGTGTCCCTGGCAGATACTAATATTGCAAACAGGCAACTGTGACCTCCTGTTGGGATAGAAACCACTGTGTTTGGCCTATGCCCTATAAACTCCTTTACTCTGCATTTCTGCCCCAGCAGATGGGTGTGATTGCTGTCTTCATTTGACACTTGAGGACAACGAGATATTGAGAAGTGACTTGCTTGAGATGATACAGGAACCTGAGGGAAGGGCCCTACGGAAGCTCTCCGAGTCTCAAATCTGCTGCAGATAACTCTACCTCCATGCTGTAAATGGTTTATACACACGATTGTAGCTCTAGTCATTAAAAAGGTAAAATCGTTGCACACTCGCTTCAGGCTCCCAAGTGCTGAAATTGTGGGTGTGGGCAGCCATGCCTGGCCACAGTTTGCTTCTGAAAACAAGAGTTATGTTACCATTTATTCAGACTGGCAAACATCAACACACTTAACTATTTTTAAAGTCTTCATAGAATCATACTGATGCTCACCATTGAAATCACATGCCTAATCCTAGCCTGTCTCCAGATTTCCATAAACAATCCTGCAATGCACAATCTAACTACAGTAGTAGCAGCAGTGACGACTCCCCATGATCTCAAAACTGTGCTTATCACGTGTAGGGGCTTGTTCTAAACCTTTCCATGTGTGAGCTGGCTCACTTAAACAGATGCCACACTGTGTAAGTGAAGTGCTGTTTCTGCACACTAGATGGCTGCAAGTAGGGTTATAAAGTAGAGGCCAAGTGAGTTTAAAAATTGGATTGCAGCAGATGTCTTTTTCTCCAAAAGGGGCAAGGATTTGTGGAGTTTGTGAACACTTGCCTGTCATAGGAGACATAGCCTCCAGGAGGTCTGCAAGGTTGGACAAGCAAGATGGTTCACAGTTGCTAGGGAGCTGCGCAGTCTGGGAGCCAGGCAGAGGTGAAGGGAGGGGCAGCCTCACTGGGGGAGTCTTGGAAGGATGAGAAGACTTGGCGTGGGGGGAAAGAATAAAGAAGGACAAGCTCTGGGGAATGAGGAAGGGCAGAGGCAGTGAATCGGTGGGGCTACGGTTGTGAGAAATATACACCAAGAAATAGTTAGCCAAGCCAAGGCCAGGAGAAGGGCAGAGAAAGAAAAGAAATACGCCCTGACATATGTTCAATTATTTCGGTGAGCTGAGGCAGGAGGATGAGGATGGCAAGTTCAAGACCAAGCCTGGTCAACTGAGTGAGACACTCTAAAAAGTAAACTATGGACTGAGCGGTGGGCTGAGCCACAGCTCTGTAGCAGAGCACTTACTGCCCATGTGTGAGGCCTGCGGTTCAATCCTTGGTTCCAGGAAGTAGATAAAAGAAGATGAACTGAAATGATAAAATAAATAAATAAAAGGAAGGTGAAGGTATGTAATTAATCAACATTTTAAATTTAAAAAAGGTCGCTTGAAATGTACCCTACTCTGCCTAGACACATGACGGACCTGCAGGGCTGGGTCAGTAACTCCATGGTCCTATGATACCTCACAGAGGACGAGGCTCATGGCATAGAGGTGTTTTGACACTAGTTTTTTGACAGTAGTCATTCGGAGATACCTTTCTTTCTGGCCGAGGCTGATGCTGGCAGGTACGGTTGTGCTCAGCGCAGCCTAGAGGAAGCCCTTGGGTGTCCCACCACAGAGTTCTGAGACTCCAGGGTCCATCCTGGGGCTACGCCACTGGAGTGCAATTCTCTGCTTCTGCTCTCTTCTCTTTGTTCCAACCAAAGGATTTTCTGCTCTGCAGTGTCCATGGGTCCCTAGGTTCCTGCTTCATGAGCAAGACTGGAGTCTTGAGCTCAGTGCTACATGAGGGAAGTGGGGGCTATCTACGTCAAGCCCAGAACTCGGATGCAAATGACTGAACCATTTATAATTTGTGTGGTATAATCGGGCAGGGGAAGTTCTGAGTTTAAATATAAGCACCCACTTTGAAGGAACTAACAGTAAGAAATGCCTGGTAACACAGCGGTGGTAGAATTTGTGCCTCCCAAAGCAAGGATGTTCAGAGTTAAGTTTCTCACGGTGCTGTTAATGTGCCCGCACCACACAACGCTTGCATACAATCCCGCATCGTAAATAACGGATTTACAAGCTTAACTACTACTCAGCAATAGCACACGTGTGGAACGTGGCTGAGTGACTGTCACCCGTGAGACCCTTAGCTCTGGCCTTGGAGGTTTCCTGAGCCTGAGGCTGGGGCTTTGCAGGGTGGGCTGGAGAGGCCTCTCTGCCTGGGCCTGACATCTTGCCTAATGAGCAGAAACACCCTTTTGGACTTAAGGATCCTGAGCCTCCTGGCCACAAATCATGGAGCAAAAGAAACCAAGCATTAAGGTTTTCCCCAGATACTTATTGACCGGAACAGACTGGAAATGGTAGGGCCTTTGTAAGTGGTGGCAAGGGTTTTGGTCAGACCTGGGGATACAATGGTGGGTTTTTGTTGCTGCTGCTGCTGCTGCTGCAGCTTCCATCTTTCTGGACTGACTTGCTCTGACCTCTCGCCCAACAGCCTGGTGTGGGGGAGGGGCTCTTACATGATCCTTAGGGGAAATAGTGCTGGCAAGTGATATGTGGTTGATGGGGCAGGACTTTTACTCAGTCTATAAAGTCCATAAATGTCCTAATGTGTCCATGGGGGGGGGGGCTGGGTGGCAATAGTCTGCAGGTGTGTGGGTGTGGGGGGAGGCAAGACATCCTGTGTGCGTGTATGTATGTATATATGTGTGTGTGTGTATGTTTGTGTGTATATGTGTATGTATGGGGGTGTGTGTGTGTGTGTGTGTGTGTGTGTGTGTGTGTGTGTGTGAAAGAAGGGGATAAAAGGTGGGACTTACTGGTGTAGGTGTACAGAAGTATGAGACAGTAAAGAGACTAACAAAATGTATCTCAAGCCTGTCCCCAGATCTTCAGGCCCTGTCAACAGTTCTGCTACCTTATATTCCTCTCCCTCCTGAGTGGTCTGGGTGCTGGGACAGGACCCATGCTTGTCTGACTGTGTGATAAGCCCTCCTCAGGAGGAACTGAGACAGTGAAGCAGCAGGTTACTGTTGCAGGCCTTTTGTGTGTACATCAGGCAAGGGGCTCTGGGGACAATGAGGGAAGTAGAACATTGTGTCCTCCTGAAGAGCCCAGCCTTTGGTTATATGCAATGAACACAGGTATGTTCCAGAGAGCAGCCCAGAGTGCCTTGTTTTTTGGTGTCCTCTGAAGGAAATTCATCAAGCTGTTAGGAGCATGGGAACCTCGGTGGGGAAGACTTCCCGAAAGAGAAAGCCTTGAGCTGCTTTTCCTAGTAGAGAGAGAATTTAGAGCAGCAGAGAAAACTGGGGTATCACTCACAGAGAAAGTCAGTAATTCATCTCCTGACGGTCTCTAAACAACAGGGAAGAGGTGGTGGTACCAGCAGGTTTGGGTCTGAATCCAGGTCTGATGTTGGTCTACTGAGAACAGAGCTGTAACGTTTCTCTCCCTTCTGCCTATTTGGCTTCCAACGGTACGGAGAACTGTGGAGCCGGCTAGGCAGCCCTCAGCACCTATACAGAAAACTGACCCACCGACCTAGGATTCTGCTGGAACAAGAGGTCAGGTGAACGGTGGGTAGGCTGTGACCTCTGTCAGGAGTGGCACAGGACATGTCTTATTGTGGGTGTGTATGAGGCCTCCTGAAGGAGGTATCAAGCCCAGGTTCTCTTTTTTGAGCCTGGCTGTCCTTGGAGCACAGTGTCCTTCAGGTAGCTGTGTGCCCAGCATGAGTGACTGTTCCTTTCTGGACTCTGCAGACAGGAGGGGGAACACATGGTAAAGAGGTCCCTCATCTCAGGTAGAGGCATGTTGGAGGAAAAGGGTCAGGGAGGAACTGACAGAACTTCCCCAGCAGAGGCTGCCAGAGGCCACACAGTTCCTCACACTGATGTCACCTGCTCTAAGGGTATGGGAACAGTGGCTGGTCCTGGAATGAGGCACAGCCTGGCCTTGCCACATGCATCCCTAGGCCTCCTGGGGTCTGTTCCTGGAGAGTCATGGGGCTTATCCAAGTCTCTATGACATGTTTTGGGGAAAGAGTTGCCACTGAGTAGCCAGCCTGTGGAGAGCCCCAGGAAAATCACCTCTTACCTTGCTCTATGATATGCTCAGCTATGGCTGCAGCGAGGCCTTAGCAGGCCAGTAAACAGTCTCAGGATAGCGCCTGGTACATCCATGGACTCTCTCATGCTCACAGGGCCTGGCGTCTACCAGTCAAAGCAAGAGCGCCTGAGAGCACTGGCTGTAGGTCCTTGAAAACCACGTGGGTCATGTCTTTATTTTACAGAGGAGAGGACTAGGCTCAGAGGTGACAGAAGCCTTAGGGTTGCATGGACAGTTAGGGACACAGCTGCAGCTGACCCCCAAGTCTCTTGACTTCTCTTTCGGCAGATGAAGACGCGGCGAGGCAGGCACATGGCATACCACAAGTGGCAACTTACAGGATGCCCTGGAGACCCGGGTTTTTCTTTTAAAGTGTATCTAAGGAAGTGAGAGTATGGGCCTCTCCTTACGCACTGGAGCAGTTCTGCTCCAGGCAGACCAGAGAAAGTTGTGGAAGGGCAGCCAAGCACGAGACAGGGATTGAAGCATTTTAAAGCAGGTCCTGTTGGGGTCTAAAGCAACCTTGAGATTTCTTCTCATATCGTGATTTCACTGCTCCTGACAGGTAAATTCCCTCCCAAATTAGCAGGCAAAACAACACACCACAAACTACCTTTAGGAAGTAAAACATGAGGACAAAATTCATACTTGCATAAGAGAAATTTGGAAGGCTACACAGTGTTAACAGCTATGGGAGTGGGTGGGTGTGACTTTGTCCTTTGTATTATTCAATGACAAGATTATTTTGAATCGTGTGAGTGCATTGCTTTTGCAAAACATTGAATGTAAACTTTTTGTTTTTCAAGAAAGCTAGACCACTAAATGCTGAAGGAGTTTAAGAAATGTGGAGCTCAGAGAAATATCTCCAGCCTTCTAGCTTCCTTGAGGGCTGGAACAGGAAGGGTCTGTAAGCCATTTTGTTTGACTCCCTCCTCAGTGATGGCCATGGTCTTCCAATGCCCCTCACATGTCATGCACAGACAGTGCTAATCTAGGAGTTGCAATGTGCAGAAGAACAGTCTCTGACTTCAACAGCCTCTGAGTGTGTCTCATAACACCAAGGAAAGTCTATGAGTTCCAGGGCCGGGAATTGGGTAAGTGGCAGAGCTAAGACAGCATTTGAAATCATCCAGTAGGATGGATTATATTCTGAGTCCAGGAGGACAGGACTAACAGACAGAGAGGACATGCATGAAGACCCGGAACTGAGGGTAGGGAATGCCTGGGTTGGCTGGAGATCAGGGCGGCATGGTGGAATGATAGCCTAGAAATCTGGGTGAGATGTTAGTCTAGGGTACTTCTTCTATAATTCAATAGAAAATAGAGACTAATGAAGCCTCATGGATGTAGGTAGTAGACTTGAGATTGCTGCATGCATGCTCTCCCTACTGCCCCTAGGAGCCCCTTAGAGTAGTTTCCTGGAAGCTGTAGGAAACGAACCAGACCCACAGGCTCAGAAGAACCTGGAGGCACTCCTGGTGGAGGGAAGATAGTGAGGCTGATGCTGGCACTAGGAAGGACTTTGAATATGGGGGCTGTGTGGACACCGCACTGAGAAGATGGCTCTCCCTGCTCTGTTTAGCATGTGGGGTAAGGTTGCCTGGAGCAGGGCCAGGTTAGGAGGCCCTCTCCACATCCGCAGCTCAGATTCTACTTGGTCTGCCAGTTGTTTTCCTTAGAGGTTCCTCTCTTCTCTGCGCCTCTGGCAGGAGGTGGCAGCTGTGATGGCCTTTGTTGTCTTACTGTCATGTGGACTGCATAGCTGGTGGAAAAAAGTTCCCTTTCTGAGACAGTTCCTGTTAAGGTGAAAGGGAAGATGCCCAATTTGGGAGGTGGGGTACTAACTTACTAAGTCCAGCCTTAGTTACAGCCGTACTTGACAGTTACAGAGACAGGGGCCCACAGGCTTACAGAACACACTAATTGTGTGAGAATAGGCTTGGAAGCAGAACTTAGTCCTTCCGGTCCTTTTCTCTTGAGGTACCTCACAGTTTCTGTCAAATAATTCTAATTTTTATTAAGCACATGCTATGTATCCTGTACTGTGTTGTTCATGGATATGAACTTTCATCCTCAACTAGCCTACGAGGAATGCTGCATTAACTAAGTATACTCAGATGAGAAATTGATGGTTGGGGAGATCCAGCAATTCTCCCTGAAGTCACTTAAATTGTACTTGTAGCATCGGAATGTGACTCAAGGTCAGATAGTACACATTTGTCCAAATGTAAGGAGTCCCTTTAAAATTAGTTATGAAAATATTTATTCAGGGACCAGGTACAGAGCTCAGTGGGTAAAAGTGCTAGTCACACAAACCTGGTGTCCCCAGCTCACTCCTCAGAGCCAGGTGAAAAGCCAGGCGCAATGGCCCAGTGCCTGCAATCCCAGCAATTCTATCTGGAGATGTGGGACTTACCAGACGATCATAGACAGCTATCAGAAACAAGAGAGATTCCACCCAACCAAATGGCAAGAACCTACTTTGTTTTCTGACTTCACACATGTGCCTTGGCACACAACCACCCCCTCCCAACTAACTAAATACACACTCTACTCTTAAAGATTTTGTATATGTACGGATGAGTGTTTTGACTACACATGTGTGTGCCACTGTACATATGTGCTGGGAACAGAGAGAACAGAACCCAGATCCTTCGGAAGGGCCTCAAGTGCTGTTAAATGCTGAGCCATCTCTCCAGCCTCTCAGTTCACTTTCAGCATCCAGACCTATTCTGAGTAGACCTTTAATGAGCTCAGCAGTGCCTTGGAGGGGCCTTGCAGTGTAATAACCAGCGCACATAACATCGTGTAAGACAGAGAGTTAGAAAAGTGGCAGTGTGTGTGTGTGAGTGTGTGTGTGTGTGTGTGTGTGTGTGTGTGTGTGTGTGTGTGTGTGTGTAGGACCTGGTGGGCAGGAATTTCCAACTGGGAAAGGTGACAGGTAAGATGATGACTTTAAAAGTACATGCAGCAGGTGCATCAGCTCACTGGGGTCATCTTTTCAGGTTTCTACTATCACCTGACCTGTGACCCAGCAGCCCACTCACACTGTCAATCCCAGCCCCCACCCCCACTCTGGCCTAGGCGCCCCTTCGCTTTCTGTTTATACCAGCATGTATGGGGTCATGGCCCCTTGTGTATACAGTAGCCCGTTGCCTCCTGTCAACCCCAGGTGGCTGCACAGTGCTGCTCTGCTGTTGCTCTGCTTCCGCTCCGAGCTGCACCAAAGGCTTATGGTCTGTGGGAAAGCCTGCAGGTGAGACTGGGGGATAGTCACATTTTCTAAGGTGGACCCTTGTGATGGTTACTGTTAATTGTCAGTTTGACAGAGTCCAACATCACCTGGAAGCTAGGTCTTTGGGCAAGCCTGTGGGAGATTATCTTGATCGTGTTAATTGTGTGGAAAACCCATCTTAGTTGTGGGAGGGACCATTCCCTGGGCTGATCTTGGACTGAATAAAAATGGCAGACACGCTGGGCATGGTGGCTCAGGCCTTTAATTCCAGCACTCAGGAGGCAGACACAGGCAGATGTCTGTGAGTTTGAGGACAGCCAGAATTACTTAGAGCATTTTGGCACACTAGGCTTCTAGATTGAAGCTACCGTGTAACCGGTTCATACAGACCTGCCACTGTGTCTCCTTGCCATAATGGCCCATGCCCTGGAGAAACCCCTTCTGTCTTAAATTGCTTTTTGGGGGGATATTTTATCACAGAAGCAGGAAAAGAAACCAAGTCTCCTGTAAGGGCTGTTACAGTACCTAGGTGTGACTAAACTACTGTTTGAATATAATTTATATTCAATAGAGTACATAGGCTATCAGTGTTCTGTTCATTAGTTTTGACAACTGTATGTATTTGCTTGTGTGATCAAAACATTTACAGAACATCCCAGAAAATCCATTTTGCATCCCTTTAGATGTCTACCTTCCTACCCCACAACCATTTGCTAGTTTTTATCATTTTAGATTTCTTTGATCTCATCTACATGTGGTCATACCACATTTCCTTGGTGTCCAGCTGATTTTGCTCAAAAGAGCTGCCCGGGCTGTATCAGTAATTGCTTTAGTTTTGATTAACGTGTGCTAACTGTATACAATTGTTTTCTACTATATGGGTGTGTCATGATTTCTTTTCCTACTCTTTTATGTTTGGCTATCCACGTAGTTATATTTATATAGGCATTTATGTTTATAGCCGTCTTTGTATTTGTGTAGTTTCTGGGTCTTGGCTATTATGACTATAGTTGTTATCAATATGTTCATATAAATCTTTTGGTGGGTCCTGCCTTCCTTTTTGTGTGTATGGCAGTGCCCACTTGTGAACTGCTGAGCAGTGTCTATTTAACTCCTTAGAAACGGCCAAGAGCGAGTGAGCGGCTGACATTTGGTCCTTGCGTGCATGTCGTGCGGGCTTCACATGCTCCCCATCGTACTCAATTCTTCCAGTTGTCACCGTTTTCCAGGTTTCCTGTGGCTGGGTGTGAAGCCATGGCTTTCCTTTGCATTTTTGTACTGCTGTTAAGCTGATTTTCATATTTAACTCGTCCTGGCTATGCATTATTCTGAAAGTGTCTTTTTAAGTCTTCCTCCTACTTTTAAAATAGAATTGTAAGTTTTCACATTTTTGATCTGTAGGCACTTGATACCTATGCCAGATGCATGTCCATCCTCAGCGATATACATTGTAAATACTTCTTCCACAGTCTGTGGATTGATTGCCGGTTTAATTCCCTAATGGCGTCTTTGGATGCCTGGAATTACTTTTTATTTTGATAATGTTCTAGTTAATGTGCCTTCTAAAACAAACTTTCTTTTATCTTTTTGAGGCTTAGAATATTTATTTGGCTTGTGAGTCTGTAACTCTGATAGTCCTCAGTAGGAAGAGCTTATGACTTACCTCTGCTTTCTTTAGTGTCAAAGGCTAGTGACTAAAGTCATCAAAAAGCTTGGCACCTTGTCACTCACATGGCCAGCAATAGCTATTGTCAGTTTAGACTGTAGCAGGACAGGTTCACCGCAGTCTCCACCATGGCCTCTTCATGTGGCTGGCCTCACAGGGTGAATATGTCCCCCTTCCAAAAAGAGAAGACAGAGAGAGTCAGTTGACACCTGTGTCCTTTCTCTGACTTGGCTGCAGTAGGTCACACAGTAACACACTTCATTACTGGGCCAGAGAAGTTGCAAACTCCCCTTGGCTCTGGAGAACAGGTGGTAGGCCAGACTTCTGAGCAGTGGTACAGCAAGCTTTGGAAGAGCATACGGATCACGGTAGTCACCTTTAGGAAACAGAATCTGCTCTAGATAAGCTGTAGCACACCAATTTATTCTTTATTGGTCAATGACTTTTGTATCCTACCTAAAGGATTTTTGTCCATCTTAAAATTCAATGTTCTCTTTTCAAACTTAACTGATTCTAGTTTTTATGTTTAGCATATGATACAACTCTGTTTAATTAATTGTTGTATGAGAAAGGGAATTGAGGTTCTGTGCGCGCGCGCACACACACACACACACACACACACACACACACACACGATTGCCCTTACAGCTCTGCTGCTGGTTCAGGACCATTGTTAGAAAGACTTTCTTATCTATGGAAGTTTAAATCAAATGATCACATATGCTGTTCTATTGCTGCAAGGATATTTAATTGGGGTTGGTTTAGAGTTTCAGAAGCTTAGTCTATGATGGTCATTTGAGGAGCATGGTGGCATACATGGTACTGGCAAAGTAGCTGGGAGCTTCATCCTGGTTCCACAGGCAGAGGAAGAGAGAGACATCTGGTTTGGGCTTATGAAACTTTGAGGCCCACCCCCAGTGACACACTTCTTCCAACAAGGCCACACTTCCTATTCCTTCTCAAGTAGTGCCGTACCCTAAGAATTCAAATCTGTGAACCTATGGGGCCATTCTTAGCCAAACTACTGCATTCTACTTCCTGCTTCCCATAAGCTTATGGCCATATTATAATACAAAAATGCAACCAGTCTAATTTCAAAAGTTCCCACCGCCTATAAGTCTCTATGATGTTTAAAAGTCCAAAGTTCAAAGTCTCTTCTGAGACTCATGGCAATCTCTTAGCTGGTATCCTCCAGCAAATCAGAATAAAGAAGCAGACTACATATTTTCAACATACAGTGGCAGGTAATTACCATTCCAAAATGGAGGAAAGGGAACTCAGCACACATCTGTGGTCCCGCCTCTTGCTCTGTGTGCTTTTGTTCTCATCCATTTTGTTTTGCTTATGCTATGATCTTACAGTGTATTGTCAATTTTACTTTTAGCAGGAACTTTTCCAGATGTAAAAAAATCACACACATGTGTGTGCACAGAAATAGAGATAGATAGATGATAGACAGACAGACAGACAGATAGATGATAGATTTTCCCTTGTATTTATCTATATGGGTTTACTAAGCCTCAGAAGAGACAGAGACTTAGGATAAGGGAGGCACTCAAGAATCAATGGGGGTGACCTTAGCCATGGCTAACAGCAGTGGGGATATGAAACCTGAAGAGGACACCTCCTGTAGCCAGGCAGGAACCCCAATGGAACTATGAGGACATCGACCCACCCACAAAACTTTCAACCTAAAATTTATCCTGTCTACAAGAAATGCAGAGACGGGGGTTGGAGCAGAGACTGAGGGAATGGCCAACCAATAACCAGCCCAACTTGAGACCTATCTCATGAGCGAGCACCAATCTGACACTATAAATGATACTCTGTTATGCTTGCAGACAGGAGTCAAACATGGCTGTCCTCTGAGTCTCCACCCAGCAGCTGATTCAAACAGATAAAGACACCCACGGTCAAACAGTGGATGGAGCCTGAGGACTCTTATGGAAGAATAGGAGGAAGGATTGAGGATGGGAACTCCACAGAAAGACCAACAGAGTCAACTAGCCTGGACCCTTGGGGGGTCTCAGAGGATGAACTACCAACCAAAGAGCATACATAGACTGCACCTAGGCCTCCCCACACATATGTAGCAGATGTGCAGCCCAGTCTTCATGTGTGTCCTGAACAACTAGATGGGGCTATCTCAAAAGCTATTGCCTGTCCGTGGGATATGTTCTTCTAGCTGGGCTGCCTTGTTTGACCTCAGTTGGAGAGGATTCACCTAGCTTCACAGAGACGTGATGTGCCAGGATGGGGAGATACCCAGGGTGGGGTCCTACTCAGAGGAGAAGAGGATTGTGGGAGGGGGTAACTGGGAGGGAGGCAGTGAGTGGGATGTAAAGT
The DNA here is from genome assembly GCA_028551405.1 of Uromys caudimaculatus. NCBI lineage: Eukaryota > Metazoa > Chordata > Mammalia > Rodentia > Muridae > Uromys > Uromys caudimaculatus. The sequence goes on along the minus strand of CM052712.1, from coordinate 5,816,790 downwards.
GAATATGTAAAACCATAAAAAAGAAAAAAAAAGAATAAGAAAATGTATTTTCCCTGTCCACTCCATCTTTTCTTTCTTAGATTAATTTCCCTCCCACTTTACACATTTTCAGGAAAGAGCGAGGCTTTCCCTTTATACTCTGAGTCCAGAAATGTAGCCTACAGAGGCTGACTACATGGCTGTCCCCTCTCCACTATAGGGAATCCTCTTTGCTCTCCCATTTGCCCTAGATTTCCCAGTCTCCAGAGTCATCTCTTCATTCAGAAGATGGAGGCAGATGCTGTGTATCTGGTGGAAGCTGCAGATACCTGGGAGGGATTTCTCTTGGGCCTCCTGTCCCAGACCAGCCATTGGCACAGTACTTCTGTGCTCTAGTTGCAGATGATGGCGGAAGGTTGATGTGGTCTTGCTCTGGGTTCTTCTGTGCCCCATATAAGCAAACCTGCTCATTGCTGTAAGTCTGCTAAAGGTTTGGTGGGGCTCTCCTTACCCGTCCACTAGTCATCTTTCTCTGCTCCTTTGCCCATGAGAGGAGCATCATGGGTCCTCTTGCTGGGAAGTGACACTGATTCTACTCTGCTTCTGTGTGTCCTTTCCAGTTCCGAAGCTCCGCTGGCCTCCTGTTGTGCAGACTACCGCAGTCCTTGGGACTTTCCACATCCGGAGGTGGACTCAGGTATAGGCATATATTTTTCTCAACCTATTTAATAAGGGTTTGATCTCCCTTCTAGCCCACTACCCACCAGAGATAGTGGGAAAAAAGGTTATTAGGATAGGGAGAATCCTGGGGCCATTCCAATCTTTGTTGTTCTCAGTCCAGTCCACGAGCAAACACCAAACATCAGCAGCTGCAGACCAGCCCACTTGGCAGACACCACACATGAATTAGCAAGGTCAGTTCAATCCAGAAGAAACCTCAAGGCTTGCCAATAGGCCACAGGCACCTCACTTTATGAGAAGCTTTTTTTTTTTTTATCGAATTTCTCTCTATGAAGTCACTACAAGCAAAGCTCAACAACGAAATGTAAGGCAAACCGATATATGTGTCATCATAAAAGACCAGCGAGTGAGGTGGAGCAAGGACAGCCGGTGCCCAAGCTCTCACTGTCTGTGGAGTCTTATTCATATTCTTTTTCAACATCCTGTGTCCTTTCACGCCACCCTTTCACCTGTGTCTGCCTCAGGGAAACATTGTTTCACGTGTTGGCTTTAGCACCTGTGTGCTTTTCACCTGTGTTCCCCAGCAAACCACCATTTGACATAACTGACTTTCCAAAGAAACCAGAACTTTTCACTTCACTCAGTTCTTGCCATTTTAATTTAAGTTCTCTCTCCAATGCTCCGGTGTTTGTTGATGCAGTTGGACAACAGACAGAACTGAGTGATTCTGATTCAAACTCCTCGTTCCCTTTCTGGGATAATGGCTTTTGATTAGTAAGCTTTAGAATTTTTAAATCCTTCTCTTAATAGGAGTCCCTCACAAGATTCTTTAAAAGCCACCACGTGGACTGCTGCTGGATCTACCTTTTTAGTGTTCCAGAGACATCATGCTTGTGTCTTCCCGTGCTCTCAGGAGCACATACATACATTCTTAGTACAGTGAGTATCTTGAACATACTTTAAGAATGTTTTAAAGTCAGTGACATCAGGCCTCCAGAAATAGAAGAGACTGCAGGTGAAAGTAGGGAGAGAGACCGTATGGGGCAGTTAGGGAACTAGTAACATTCACTTGGTATCTGCCTTGAGCCAGCCTTTCCAACACTCAATCTTCGAGATAATCTCTTGAAGAAGTTTTTAGTTAACACACAAGGAAGCTGAGACAAGAAAAATTGAAGTCACAGATAACTCACTCCAAACACCAGCTCTCCCCTGGTCCAGTCACCCAGAAGGTCAACCGTATGGCAGAGGGTTGCTTCAGTGGGGGGCGGGGTGACTCTGCAGGCACCTGTACTCGGCTCAGGTTCAGCAGTGGGTTCTCTAGCTTCTAAGACCTGTGCTGCTCCTGTTAAGACCCCTTCCACTCCACAGTCAACCCCTTCACTCTACAGTCAAGCCCTCTACTCCACAGTCAACCCCACTACTTCACAGCCAAACCTTACAGTTGATGCTCACCTTACAGTCGATTTGCATTCACCGTCCTTTCTCAACCAGCAATAGCATCTATGAAAACAGAAGTCTCTCTGATCCTTTACAAATGCTCCGGTGAGAGGCTGAGAGCAGCTCTTCCTAGCCTCTTTCCAAGCTGGATTTTTAGAAAGGAACAGAGGCAGAGAATTACTCCCATACCCTTCCCAGCTTCCAGGGGTCCCATTCCTCACAAATCTTTCTCCATGCTGGAGGCCACCTCACCATGCAGGAGAAGCAGAGCATCACTAATTCAGGGCAGATCTCCTCTGTTAACCCAAAGGGCATTTCAAACTTACATGAACTGGTATTGTGGGGTTTGTCAGAGTGTATCAATAGGATGCAACAGAGAGGCGTCAGGTCAAATGGGAGCATATGTTGTCTCATTTAAGTTTTGAGATCCACAGTGGCTCTCCAGATCACTGCCTGGCTGGGATATACTAATACTGAGGAAAGCCAGTAACCCAACTTTCAAACACTATCTTCTTAATAATAGCTGTGCATCTAAGCTGCTATATCCTCCACTACCACCTCATGAGGCAGATATTATCAGTGGCCTCCATTTTTAGCTGAGGAAGCTGAGAGTCAAGCAGCCAGCAAAGGGTACCTGGGATATGAACCTAAGACTTTGAGGTCTAGGTAGTTAATGTCAGATGTCTTTGCACTCAGCAGTTAGGGTACTGTGCCATCAGAGGTGACCCCTGAAGGCTGCTATTCAACAACCACACCATCTTTCCTTTTCTCACTGGGGTCAAGGTCACACTAGATCTCCTAGACTCTTACTGTGGGTGTGGTCATGTGACCGAGTGCTGGCCAAGGCCCAGTGAGCAGAAGTGTCACTGCTTGCATTCTTTGACTTTCCTGCCCTTTTCTCTTTAGGTGGGCTGAAATGGCAGTGGTTCCCAGGACAGCTTTGAGGCCCAGGTGCCTAGAGCAGCTGGTCATCAAGTTAAAAAGAGGTTGGGTCCCTGAGTCACCACTTAGAGGAACATGTTCTTACTCCCAGCACCTGCAGTGTGTTCTTATTGGCTTAACCTACTTAGATATGAAGACTGATCAATTGTCACAATTAATGTCATCTTAGGCAATTTAAGTATTACCTTCCAAGATGGAATGGAAGGCCACCAAGGAACTGAAGGCACAGCCCTGTGATTAACTGTCCTGAGTGACGCATGGACAAGCCTGGTCTTTGCTGTTACATGGATTCAGGTTTGGACATGGGCCTCATTATGGCCTACTTGAGAGAGCCAGAATAACTTCATGCTTTTTTGTTTTGCTTTGTTTTTTTGTTTTTCCTATTTCTTTTTCTTTTTGAAAATTAACGGCTTTTCTAGAAGTTAGATTCTTTATGAATTTAGCTCATTTAACATATTTTATTAAACACCCCATCCTAGTGACTTTTCTAGGTGCTGGGGAAGAAAAAACAACAACAAAACAAAACACCCACCCACTGTGGCACCACACTGCTTTCTTTCTTTTCTTTTTTTTTTTAAATAGTGCTTTATGATACAGTAGGGATATTCGGGAGTAGTGGCAATAGACTATTAAGTAAGCAATCTATTTCTCGGCTATTGATGCAGAGAACTGATAAGCAGAATAAGGGGAGTGGAGGGGAAGTGCCTCTGATTAAAGACATTTGATCGTAGACTGGAAGCCTGCAGAGGAGTAACAGTGAGCAGAGAGACGGACAAATTTAAATGACACACAGGCAGGGCAGAGGTGACTGTGATGGAGAAGGCAGGGGTGGGGGGGAGGATGTCCAGCACTTAGTCTGCGTGGGTGTTAGCGGTCTCCCCTCTCACCCACTCTGCCCTCCTCCTCCCTCTACCCCCCTCCATGTAGAAAGAATAGGCCATGCCTACAAAGGCCTTGGAGGATTCATTCTTGAACAAAAGACCTAAGTTACCTTACTAGGCCTCAGATGAGAATGCTGTGGAGTACGCTGGCAGGTCTGTCACCAGTGGGCACACCAACAGGGCACGTCAGGGGGTGTGCTGGGAGTGAGAACTGGTACAGCCCAGCTCTACCTTACATCAGCACGGCCCTTCAAATGTCTTGCTACCCTGCAAGAGTACAAGGCATTCTTGGGAAATGATGGGGCGAACAAGGGGAAAACAGTCATCTGAGTTTGGTTTAATGAGGACTTGCTTACCAAATGGTCCCAAGGCTTACCCAAAGCCACAGCTTAGAGGAGCACAGAATTCTTTGAGAAGATTGGGCTGACAGGAATTAAGGAACAGTGTCCACCAACCCCAAGCTGGACACCAGACAGATGTAGGTTTGGTTCCTGTATTCTTTACTGCAACTCCTAAGGACAAAATGGTTGTTGACTCTTCCTTCCTTCCTTCCTTCCTTCCTTCCTTCCTTCCTTCCTTCCTTCCTTCCTTCCTTCCTTCCTTCCTTTCTAAACCTGACTTGGTACCATCGAGAAATTATGAATATATGAACAATATATTGGAACCCCTAAGCTTAGGCCATGATACATGAGTCAGAACTCCAAGATGACACAACCACAAAGCCCGCAGCACAACCACAGAGGACTCTGGTGTTTCCCAAGTTACTTTCTCACAGAGGGCATGGCTTCCTGCAGAGCGGACCCGCTCAGAAAGGGCACCATCAGCAGTACCTGATTAAAATGAGCTGTCTCAGGCAGCCCTGCCAGCTCTCTGACCTGTCCTTGCAGTGCAGTATCTGCTGTTGATCCTGCCTGGCTTGCCACCCCTCAAAGCAGGCAAGCCGTTCTCCTCCAGGGAGATTTCTTTCTCACACAATGCATCCTGTTGTTAGCTCCACCCTCTGGGACAGTCACTCATGGAGTCTGACTTCTGCAGACTGCGTGGTCCCTGAAAAGTCTGACTTTGTAAAAGGCGTCGTTCTGGCTGAGCTGGTCCTGGAGCCTGTCTTGCTTTAATTTACCCTGTTTAGTTTCTGTTTGCCAGCAACATATAACCCCCTTTTTCTACCTCGATAACCTCAGTGGTAGCTCTCCCCACGTTAAACAACGGTCTGATTTGGCATGGAGAAAGGCAGTCAGTCGTTTCCTTTAAATCTTAATGTTTTAGGCCCCAGGAACATTTGAAGTACCTATTTAATGAGAAGACTTTGGGAAAAGCCTAGGTAAGGTCTTCAAGTCTCTAATTGCTCCCTGGAGAAAGCTGTCAGGCCGCACAGCCTGGCTCAGGTCTGTTTGCGGAACACGAAGAGTAAAAACAGGGCAGAAGTCAGAAGCAGGGGTTCAGGGGCCGAGATCTCCCAGACCTCTGGGCCTGGAAAGGATTTCTGCAGTCATGCATTGTGTGGTCTCCTGTGTGTACCTGATGGCTTGACCACTGTGTCCCCAAATGGCCAAACAAATAACTTGCATTTTCTTGGCTTTGGTGGCCTTATCATAATATGGAACTCAAATTATAGTTCTCTGTTCTCTTTCATTTGTATGCACAACCCAAATGACCCAAACAAACCCTAAACTCTGCTTTCCCTTGGAGCCTGCACCAGATCCTTTTGTCTGTGCACCGTTTATTTGTTTCCGGATATTTGAGACGTGTCTCCTGGTTGCAGGCACTATGCTGTGCACAAGGATTTGTCCATTTTCATCCCAGATGGGGAAGCAGGAAAATGAACTTCAGAGATGAGGAGAGCAGAGGCACCATCTCTACAGGCAAGGTCCTTCCTAAAGTGGAAGACTCCAGAAGGCTGACCTCTGGGGCCAAGTCTGGACTGTGCAGGGTCGCATGGGAAACTCTGCCATCCAATAGAAACATGCACTTTCTGCCCAAGGCATGTAGAGTGCAAGGTACTCTGGAAATTGGGCTCAAAACAACTTCTTTAATTGAGACAAAAAGCCCTTTGTGTGGGCCTTCTTCCTTCAGCCCACAGAGGATTTGTGTTTAGTGTGGCAGCAGCTCCTATCTCCCCAGAGCTGCCTCAGGTAGAAATACTGTCTGACTGCCAGTGGCTATGCATCTGTGACCATTACACAGGCCTAAGTGGGTTTGGGAGCTTTACTTTAGGAATTAAGTAAGAAAAATGAAGGCCCAAGCAGGGCACACTGTAGCTCAGACAATTTTGTCTTCTCTTGATGTGAGTGAGACCTAAATTGGAAAGTCTTTGGCCGATGGCGAGGGCAGATAAACGTTACGGATTTGATGTAATCCCAGACCTCAGACTTGAAACTCAGCTTGACCCTTCCCTTTGAGCACAGGGAAGGAAGCAGAGGAGGGATATCGGCTCAGCCATATGTCAAGTCGGGAGGGAAAATGAGAGCCAGAGCAAGGTGGAGATGTGCAGAGTCAGGGGTGGAGACAACGAAAGAAAAGTCTACAAAGCTAGATAGATACAACGTGTCCTTCGGGAGGCAAACAGGCCACTGTGAGATGTGAGAGAGAAGATGCTTCAAGAGGGGATCTGTGGAGCAGGACTGTGGAGCGGGACTGGCAACCATTGCTGCTCAGAAATCCTAATACCGACAAAGCCTGGAACTGCGTGTGCAGCAGTCACAAGCTGCACTCATGCGCACCAAGTGCTGGGAACGGTGTCAGTGGTGTGGAGGCAGGAGAGTTTCCACGACCAGCCCAGGATTTTTCAGCCAGCACCCTGTTTGCAGAAAGTCAAGTGTCTGCATCCTTTGGAGGGGCTGGTATCATAAATACCCTAGTCACATTTACAGTTGCTGCCACTCTGGGCCAGCCCTGCGGAGGTGGCGCCTCTGTGTGTGTGTGTGTGTGTGTGTGTGTGTGTGTGTGGTGTATTCTTTTTGTGGGTACTTACCTGGTGCTTTGGGCTTTATGTATGAAAACACAGGCTGTGAAGGCTCACACTCCCCTTCCCTGCTTTAGAGATGGCAATGCTGAATTGCTGAGGGCGAGGCATTTGCTCAAGGCCACCCAACTAGTAAATAGTAGACTTGAGCTGCAGCTCAGTGGTCTCATACAAATACCTGACTATTCCACTCTAACGCATGGCTCCTGCTCCCTCCTGCAACTGGCCAGGATAGGTTAGCCCTGGGCTCCTGTGTCCTGCAGGTTCCCACAGGCTCCCAGCATGCCTGCCTGACCAATGTGTGAGTCTGCCCTTCCTGCACACAGTGGATGACTGGCACTGAATACCCCTCCTTCACTTGCTCCCAGAAGTGAGAATTACCAAAGGCTAGCCCAGCACTCAAGGTGTGTCAAGCTCAGCAGGTGAAGGCAGGAATGTGGTGGACAGTCAGGATGCCTACCTCTCAATATGATGGCTTCCCATTCCTCTGTCCCCACCCTTCCATCTCCACGGGCAGCACACATTTTCATAAGCCCCCTGCCATCTTCTCTTTTTTGCTCTATTTTTCTTCTTGTCACTGGTGTGGGATGACTTATTTGTTTCTTCAATATTCTATAGTCATACACTTTACCCATCACATAAGGGGACAGAGTAGACTACCAGCTCACCCTTGCTGTCATCTGTCATCTGTCAGGGCTTTCCAGAGAAGCAGGACAAGAAGTGACAGGTCCCAGCTCCCGAGGGCAGGTTGGCTCTCTCTCTGTCTCTGTCTGTCTCTCTGTCTCTGTCTGTCTCTGTCTCTGTCTCTCTCTCTGTCTCTCTCTGTCTCTCTCTCTCTCTCTCTCTCTCTCTCTCTCTCTCTCTCTCTCTCTGTGTGTGTGTGTGTGTGTGTAGGGATGGGGGGCAATTTTTTTTCTTTCCTAAGAGCCTTCGAACTTCTATGGCCTTTGCACTGATTGGATGAAGCCTGCCCAATATGGAGGATAGTTTCTTTTTACTTAAAATGAATGAGTGTAGGCACAAATCACACCTTCAACATCTGTAAGCCTTGGTGGCCGAATAGCAAACAGGATAGCCTGGGAGCACAGGATAGCACAGAAGCACAGGATGGCCCGGAAGCATACCCGCCGTGCTGCTGTTCAGCTCTCCTAGCCACCGTGAGTGACTCTCGTCCGGTCAGGTGTCCGTCCTCTTCCTGGCTTTCCGTTATCAGTTGGTTCGCAAGCTCCGTTGCTGGTGCGTTGTTCATGGTAGAAGCTGCCTCCCCAGCCCTTCTTCCTTCCCTGACATGGCCTAATGCACACTTGTCCACTTCGTGTTTCTAGAAGCCATTGGACGTGACTGACTGTGGAATGACCCGCCTCTACTTTACTTCTCCCCTGACCTGTCCACACTGCTGAGTCCTGTCTGTCTGTCCACACTGTTGAGTCCCACCTTACTTGGTCACTCTGTCACATCAACCTGAAACCTAGCAGCCCCGTCCTCCCAGTACCCCCTCACACAGATCCTTCCCCACTCCTCCTCCTCTGTTGAGAAGGGGAAGCCCCCCCCATCTAGGTATCACATCCCTCATCACCCCCACCCCCACCCCCACCCCCACTCCCACCCCCACCCCCATCCCCACCCAGCAAATCAAGTCACTGAGGCCAGACACGGCGGCCCAGTGAAAGGGATGGGATCTGCAGGCAGGCAACAGGTTCAGGGATATCAGGGGCTGGGCTTTCAATGCTGTTGAGCTGATCAACTGGCTTTCTTGTGGAGAAGGTCCTTTGTGTGTGTGATAGCAGATGAAGGACCATGATTTCAGGCCACAAGGACACAAGCTGAAGAAAAGAATCTTCTTTCAGCCCAGAGGCTGGAAGGCCATGACCATAGTGCCTGCAGCTGGTTTCTCCTGAGACCCCTCTCCAGGGCTTGTGGAAGGCCCTCTTGTTGTCCTTGCATGGCCTCTACAAAGAAAACTCCCCTGGTGTCTCTCTTCTATCAGGACAGTACTATTGCTGTTCAGGTCCTATCCTAAAGCCTTCATTTTAACCTCATCATTAAAAAGCAATTACCCCGATAGTTACATTGGAGGACTCGGGGTTGCTGGTGACCACGCATAAGGACCTTCTGAGGGACATGGATCGGCCCATATAACTTAGTCTCCTCTAACCAAGTGCCAGTGACTTCCCCCCACTTCAAGTGTGACAACCACTAAAACTTGCCAGAAATTGCCAAATGTCCCTGGGGACAGACCAGCCCAGATCACAACCATAGGAGACGTTTGAATGCTGACTGCACATTGTAGTTACTAGGAGAAATTAGACTAAAACCCCCAAAGGACCACAGAGATTCTGATTCAAATGAATTTTGGGTGAAGATATTTTGCCCAAGTGTTTCCAAAGTTTCTAACTTGCAGAAATCCAGGGAGTGTGCCAGTGAATAAGGCAGACATTAAGCAACAAATTTTACGATTAACATTTTCAAACATGTAATATATATTATTTTGTAACATATTCTTTAATAGCTACCTGGAATATTCCTCTGCACCATGAGATAATTATAACAAAAATGAGTGCTGCAGGTTATGTAACCAAGGTCCGGGTGTATACCCTAGAGAAAGAAGACTTCGGAAGTTACCCAGTAAAGCATAGTCTTGGATGCCTGTCTTCAGAAGCTGCATTGGTCAGTTTCTTAGGCTAAAGTTTAAGAGGTGGAAACCAGAGTCAAAAGGGTGAATGTGGGCTGACAAGGTGGCTCAGTGAGTGAAGCTACTTGCTGCTCAAGTCCGGCGATCTGAGTTCAATTCCCGGAACCCATATGAAGGCGGAAGGAGAGAACTATCCATAGTTGTCCTTGACCTCCGCATGTCCTCCGTAGCACACCCACCCACCCACCCACATTATTCCCCCACTAAATAATAATAACAAAATAAAGTTTAAAAAGAATATAAATATTTTGTGGGCTTTGAAGCCTATTCCACTGTAGTTACTCAGAAGTGTTGTATTAATCTGTAGCTTAATCTTTGAGTATTTCAGTTTTTGAGATTACATGCGTGTGGTACCTTGTCTGAACTTGACTCTCTTTGGTTATTAAAGCTGAATATCTCCCCCCAAGCACTATGCATTACTTGCTGATTGCTGGCTTGTGACATTTGTTCTTTTGTTAAACAATACTTTAATTTTTCTTACAGATTTGCAAGAGCTTGTTGTGAGGGTATAATTAGCTGTTGCAGGTTGTGAATGGTTTTTTCCAGTTATTATTTGTCTTTACGATTTAGATGGATTTATTTCTAGAAGCATCCTTGACATAGTTAGAGTGTGGCTTTTCCCCGAGCAGCCTCCTCTCACGCTCTCCTCCTCCCTTCCTTTCCATTTTATTAATAGAAAACGCCTTCATAAACGTTTCCATACCATGATAAGATCAATATTGTCCATATTTTATTTTATTATTTAAAAAGTTCAAATTAATTTTTACGTACAGGTGCTGAATCTTCGAGGAGCTGGAGTGACATGGAGCTGAGAGCCACCTCAGGTCCTCTGGAAGAGCCGTATATGCTCTTAGCCTGAGCCACCAGGCCAGCTCCTATGCTTTACTGTTGTTATTATTATTATTATTATTATTATTATTATTATTATTATTATTATTATTTGTTGTGGGAAATATTAAAAAGAAAGAATATATCAAGCTCCCGTGCTATGCCCTGGTTCTTTCAGCCCCAGTGGGCTGGCCAGCCATGCACTGGCAAGCAGTGGCCGACCTACTTTTATCTCGTAGAGCTCTGAGTCAGAGCTCCACAATCTCTCCACCCAGGTCACTAGGTTCCAGTGGCAGGTCACTACCATGCCAGCCCCATGCTTCAATACCCCCACGGCCTCTGTGGTGCACATCAGGCAAACCCACACTTTGCTGCTGTACCTTTCTCTCTGGAACCCAGAGCTGCCACGTGAAGGAAAACAGGACAAAACTTAGCTCAGAAACAATGATAACTCAATCTCTGGGCGCAACAACTATAACCTAATCTTGTAAACCTTATCAAAGTCTGATTCCTCTGGTGGCTAATCTTTGTGGATCTGCCATGATACCAGGAGACCCTAGTAGCTACATCTTATCTATATGCTGTCCCCATTCCAAAAGGGTCCTCTCTCTCTCCTGCTTCCTCTCTTCCTCCCTCCAATCTGAAAGTCCTTCTTACTTGTCCAGTGATTGGCTCCTTTACTCATTAGAGGATTGGTTCATAAGAAGTCACATGAATATGTAACTCACTCCTTGTCTGAAGCCCCTCCCAGGAAGGCAGAATTAGTATCAAAACACAAACAGCTCCGGGGCTATCCACCGCAATTATTATTATTGAGCATTTGGGTTTCTAACACTGTTTAGAATGATATGTCACGAAGGACGGACGTTCTGTTTTATTCCAGACAGTTACACAGGTGCTCAGGGACTACCTCTTAACTGTTTTATTTTATCTGTAAATTTGAAATGCTACTTTTCTAGCCTAAATTCTAATCTGTTTGCCAGGCCTATTTAGGTATTTAATTCTACCCATTAACTTGTTTACTAGTTTTACAATTTGTTTTAGCAGTTAAAGTTCAAATTCACTTCATTCTTGATATTTTTCAAAGAATTTTTGAATTCAAAATATTTTTTTTTTAAATTTCAAAATTTTCAATTGATCAAAGACAAATAGGATTTTTGAGTCGAAGTCCATTAATTCAGGTGGAATTTGCAGCTAACCCTCACCATTCCGTCATGGGCTGGCCCTCTGCACTCTTTCTCCACCGGCCCACATAAACCAGGCCGTTTTCCACATGAAGGTTATGGCTGCTGTGCTTAGGAATGGGACAGCTTACAGTGACATTCACTAGGACACATGCCATTGCTTCTTTTCAGAAGGTGGACGCTTTAGCTCTCCGCTGTGAAGTTGGGTTACTCATTTCAGTGGTTGGCTATCTTAACTTCCCTGGGTGTCCTTACAGTTTATGCGAGTAATGTTACCTTGGTTACCTTTGCCTCCCTTGGGTTCTTGTTTCTTATCCTCTTTCTGAACTGGGAACTGTCTAGAAAAAAATTCATCTGCAGTAGAAGTAGTAAGTACTCTTCGGCTGACTGGTAAGCTTAGGCCTTTTTATCTGTTCTAAAAGGAAACTGGTCAGTTCCAACAGACCACTGCACTCTCCTGAGCTGCTCAGACTTTTGTTTTTAAACTATGCAGATTCATTTAACAGACATGGGAGTTCTTTCTAAAGTTATGTAATTTGGAAAGTTTAATATAGCAGTAGTATGGCTTTGTTGTTGTTGTTTTGTTTGAAAGAATTTTCCCATTAAAAATCTCTTGGTCCAATCAATCCTTAGGCAGTCTTTTTCAGTTTATTCTGTGAAATTCATTTGTTCAACAGCTTTTGGGTATAATTTTGACAACATAGACTTTCATACAAAATGATTTTCCAAAATGTTTTATTTGTCTAAATAAATGTATGTTGTGCCTACGGATTATGTACCATTTTTTTACTCCAAATTTTGAATATTTTTATATTAAATTTATTTATGAATTCTATTCTTTTCTTTATAAATTCTTTGATGTGTTTTGCTTTTGTGAATTATTTTTTTACTTTTCAAAAAATGTATCATTTCAAATTTTAGTTTAGTTTATTTCTTAAACAAATATTGACAAAGTCATTAAGAGTTATAGTTTGTTCCTCTAACTCAAGATTGTAGAATCTTATTTCATAAGTTCACATACAAGTTCCTCTACAGTCTAGGTTGGGAGCATGATAATTTTTATTAATAATTTCAAGATTTGTTTTAAAATACATATAAAATAGTTTTTAGATTCCTTCTAGGGTAAAGACACATTTAAACGCTCTTAATTTTTAGAGCTAATTCTGACTTTTTCCTTGTTCTTAGGGCTTGAGAGGTGGCTCACTGGTTACGAGCATGCACTGCTCCTCCACAGGATCCAACTTTGATTCCCATGCCCTGTATCATGTGGCTCACAGCTCTCCATTACTCCAACCCTTCCGGGCTCCTAGCTCTCTAGTTTCTGAAGGCATCTGTATTCACATGTGTACATGAGCACACACAGAGAGATTTAAAGGAACGTGTGAAGAAATGGCTCAGGTTCAGTTTCCAGCACCTTCCTAGTGGCTTACAACTGTCCAGATCTCCAGTTCTAATGAATCCAGTGACTTCTTGTTTCCAAGGGTACCAGGCATGCATAGGGTACACTTACGTACATGCAGATAAAATACTTACACACATAAACAAATCCGAAAAATCCAAACAGAACCAAACAAAGCAAAACAAAACCACTGGTAGAAAAAAAAACCCAACAACAATAAAAAAAAAAAAAAAACAAAAAACAAAAAACAAAAAAAACCCAGCCAGATAAATCATAATATTGCTTTTCTTAGATTAAATTCTTCTGACTGGTCTTCCTCACTGACTTCAGATACAGCCTTAACATTATAAAAACAAGTCTTTCAGAACTTAGCTTCTCTGAGTGTTTTTAACTTTGTAAACAGTTTGCCTAGTGCCAATCACCCCTCCTACTCTCCTGCTGATGTATGGTCCAACATGGAAGTCCCTGCTCTGGGCCTCCACCTTGTGTGCCCTTCAAACTTAGCACCTACTGTTTTGTTACAGTGAGGTGTGTAGTGTCTATTGTGCCATTAGCCAATGAACTCTCTGGGGTCTTGGTCATTTTGAGAGTTGTACTTGTATGAACCAGTCATTGTGAACGTTGGCTGAATTAACACTGACTGACAATGAGAACATGACATAAACTCTACCAGCCAAGGGGGCTGACACTGCACATCCCATCTTTAGATAAGCGCTGCTGCTGTTGACATCACTGATCCCCAGCGAAACTTCAGACACAAAGGAGTATTTGTAAAACAGGTGGAGTCCCCGTTTTATGTTTGCAGCCAACTGCCAGTTGTAGACAGCAGTTGTAACACGAATACTTTGTGTACAGATAGAGGAGAAGCAGTCTGGATGTGGAAATAGTGGTTCCTGAAGATGCTCCTAGCAGACAGACCAAGAACTCTGCCACTGTCACAAAAGCTCTTGGGCTTGCAGCTTCTCACCAGTCAGGAAAGGACACCGGAATTCTAATGACAAAAAAAAAAAAAAAAAAAAAGGTATCGTTGGTAAGTGGTAATTAGATTTACAAAATTTCTGTGATCCAGAAAAGCTTAGAAAGTGTCTTCTCACAGGGACTCTAAACCTGAGGGTTGTGAGTTCTGATGGAAAAGGAAGAGCTTGGTTCCCTTGCAAGAGTTGGCCAACTGAGTACAGAGTAGTATCTGTGTTGAAGGCATTGTGCTCTTCAATAAGAGTGAGCTGAAGAAAACATGACCCTGACTTTCAAAAACTAAAGGCATAACCGAAGAGAGATAAAGAGATAGAAATAGAGATAGAGATAGAAGGGAGGGAGGGAGAGAGAGAGAGGAGAGAGGAGAGAGAGAGAGAGAGAGAGAGAGAGAGAGAGAGAGAGAGAGAGAGAGAGAGAGAAAGAGAGAGAGAGAGAAAGAGAGAGAGAGAGAGAGATTCAAATTAAGTGTGCAAACCTGATTGGAATAATTCTGGACCAATGCAAGTAGGTGGTCCAGAGCGTGAAGCATCCTTTTCTATCTAAGGGATAGGAGAGAAAATATTTCACAAGCACAAGGACATACTTACAACAAAGAGAGGAAACTTCCATTTCAGAGATGGAGAACTTTCCATAAAGCAGTTCAACTTGTGACCCTTGCTGAAATCTGAATGCCTTAGCTAGGAGACCTGTGAGGAAAGGGAGAGGAGCTGGACTCAGGGGCAGGCTAGACTCTCACCACACAGTCAGCCTGCTGAGGGGACATGCAGTCCTTGGTACAGACAGGAAAGGAGAGCAGGAACATCCTGCTCTCACAGCCAGGTCTTGGAGTGCCAGCCTTGAGAGCAAATCCTGAGTTAAAGCTGGACACTATGATTTGTCTAAAAAAATTTCAGCATCATGAAAGGCAAACGGGAGGCTCAAAGAGATAGAACAACATGAAAGAAAAAGAAATAACTTAACAGCCTGGAAAAGGGGTTTAAATTTAATCTAAATGTTTCCAACGATAAGGAAGGGATGAGAAATGATGAAACAAGAACAGAAGACAATGAGACAGGAACAGCTGGCTAGAAAAGACTAGAAACCTCAGCCATGAAGAAATAGTTACCAGAATAAAAATCAAACAGGCTAGGGTGTTTATTTGACAAATCATACAATAAACAAACAACATAAAATGACAAACACATTATTTTACTATTGTGTCAAGAGTTTAGGCATTGATTAGCTGGATTATTTCAGTTCAGAGTCTCCAGGAGGTTGTTAAGACATCAACCAGATCTTGGAATCTGAAGACACTGCTTCTAATTTGCATAGCTGGCAACAACCAAAACCAAAACCAAACCAACCAACCAACCAAAAACCAACCAACCAACCAAAGAACCAACCAAACAAAAAACTCAGTTCCTTCCCTCAAACAAAAAACTCAGTCTTTCCATAGCACAGTCTGGTGTGCTCTCCTATCGCAGCTGTTGGCTTTCTCTACAGTAGGCAACCCTAGAGATAGTCAGGGGCATGATGGCTTCAGTATGCTGCTAACCAGCTCTTTAAGCTTGTGCACTGTCACTTCCATCATGGTCATTCACTAAATGAGACTCAATAAAATTAGCCTTAAGAGGAGAGGAATTTGATTCCATCTTTTGAAGGAAGGACCATCAGAGACTTTATAGGTGTATTTTAAAATTTCACAATGGCCCAGCGAGCAAATGAATTAGGAAATCAGAAGACTGAAGTGAGAAGCAGTCCAAAATGTAGCAAGAAATTCTAAAGAGATGAAAAACCATGAAGAGAAAGTTGAGAGACCTGAGGACAAATCAGAGAACTCCAATGCACGCATAACAGGATCCCCAAGAGGACATAGGAAGAGAGATGCAGAGGCAGCATTTGAGCGTATGTCTTTGAGAATTCCCCAAGATGGGATGTTATGTTCCAGATAGAAAATGCTCACGAAGGGCAAGCAGTACAGATACAAGTTCTCCACCTGTACTGAGTGCCCTTGTGGGCACTGGAATGGTGGGAAAGAGCTATGTGAAAGTGACAGGTAAGACATTGCTACAGCTGGCATGGTCAGAAAATGCCTTTGGCACTAGCAGGATGTAGTGGGGGATTCCAGGTATAGAGGGCAAACATAGTCATTTGGTGTTTAGTAAAAAGGGACCAGCTGTGTTGGGGCAACTGTGCTGTTCCATACATGCTCTACCCAGCTTCCATGGATCCTGAGCCAACTTCCTCCCTAACTCTCATGAGCAAAACCCTCACAGAGCTGGGAGAGGCAGCCCTGGGACTTGGAAACCCAGGGCCTAATGGCCAGGCCTGAGAACACCATGTTTGGACCTGCACAGGTGAGGCTCCTTTCTGCCCAGGCGTCTCTCTCCCAGCTCTTATGCCCTAAATATGAAAGTGCTGCAGCCAAATGAAGACATTTTTGCTTCAGCACCAAAGCCTCAACTTGCCACATGCCTGTTTATTTTCAAGCTCCAAACTGTAATTAGTAGCCAGGCTTGGTTTCCCTATAGACTCTGAGACAGGAGTAAGTGTTAATTTGAACATTTGCAACTAGCAAATGCCTTCCCATTGGCCGCACACAACCTGGCAGTTTAGAGAGCTGCTGGATCCCTTGAGGAAGGTGGAGGTGGCAGAGATCTGGGCCGGCACTATCAGGTCACATCATCACTAGGGAAGACCCCAGTACAAGATAGAAGTGTCGGGAGGCAGACAGTCAGGCCTGAGCCCCCCCCCCAGAGGGAACAGCCACTCCTTGAGTGAGAATAAAAATGAATTGGGGGGGGGGGAACAGATACATTCATAGAGAGAGCATCAGGAAAAAAAATTTCCCTGGTCACACAGAAATGTTTCTTAGGGTCAAACCTTGGCCTTCGTGTCCTGGTCTCCTGCTCCAGGCTGAGGCTGCCTGGCTGTGTCTGTGCACTGCAGTTATAAGGTTCAGTAAAGAGGGAGAAAAGGAGACAGAAGCAGTGGCAAGGAGAAGGGTAAGCAGCCACACCGATCCAATTTGCTGCGTGGACTTTCCCTGTGGATTCAGGATCTGTTTACTGTTCTTTCTGTCGCTGTGGCTATTTTCTTGGTCTGCATGTTTTTTATATAACAACAACAACAATAATAATAAAACTTATTTATATTATTTATTTATTTTTAGCTTCTTGCAAGCTATTTACGAAGTGGGTAAAGAAAAGGGCATCATACACTTTCCCTTGATGCAAGGGTAAAACCACCATTCCAGCGTCACCATGGCTGCCAGAATTATTCATCTTGGTTTCATTTCCATTCTCTGGGCAAGGAAAGCACTGGCTTTGCCTTTGTCTGATGGTCACTTGTTCTGTCTGTCATGGTCCCTCTGCCCCATTCTCTCTGTGTCTCCGTTTCCCTCTGTGTAGCAGTGTCTGTCAGCCCGAGTCTGTCCATAACTAACCTGCACGCTGTACAGCAGTGTGCACTCAGCATTCAGCCGCATTCCAACACTGTACATGGCAGCCATGTCCTGGCACATTGAGGGCTGCGTTTTCTGCCTTGTTTTTGCTCCTTCAGGTGCTGTGCCTGCTGAGGAGCTTTACTTGTCTCAGTTCTCTGGGTGATGCTATTTTACTGACCCTGGGCAGAAGACCACAGATTGGGCTGCTGTGGATGTAGACCGAGTCCGGGCATCTTCATGTAGTTATGTTGAGGGCAAATCTGCAGGAAAGCTTGCTTTTTAGGCCATATGAAGTAATATGAAAGCCTGAAAACAAACAAGCAAACAAACACACTATTGTTTCCCCTTTTGTGAGAGAACAAAACTGGAGATGCTTCTAGCAACAGTGAGGAAGGCCTTCACTGGGTGGGCGGTAAGGGAAGAGCCAGGGCCTTTAGATGCTATGTTGTAGAGAGGGGATTTGTAACTGTTGGGTTTTGGGTAAAGGAATCGGTTCAGAAGAGGGATTGGACCCACATGTGAGGGCCACAAGCATCATGGTGGCGTGGAGGCAGAGGGACTCTTTTCTCTGGTACCTGGCCATAGCTTCACAATCATATGGGAACAAGGCAGGTTTGTCTGTGGCTCAAGAATTCTTCCAAACACTGAGGGAACAGTCATCACAGTGGAGTGAAGTCTGTGGCTCCCTTAATACTGCACAGGGTAGGGGTGAAGGTGAGCCTTGCAGTGAGTTTGTCACCCTGGGGTTTTCAAGAAAGAATTGCTACTTACTAGGCTTTCTCGACGATGTAATATGGATTGACATGCCTGGCGTCTGCCATCCCACAAAGCATTTTGGGATAACAGGCAGTGAAGGATGAGACCAGCTGCCTACAGTAGCAGGTTGTCTTCTGTCTCTGGTGGTGTTACAGAGCAACCTTACCCTGGGACACAAACTCACTGGCAACTGAGCAAAGGAAGGTATCTGGCAGTTCTTGCCTTGTGTTTAAATACTCAGGTATGTGCAGGATTCTTGCCACCAGCTTCAATCCTAGAATTCTAAAGGTGCCTACTAGGTGCCTCAGCTCCTTCCCCTTGCTTAGTCCGCAACCATTCCTCCTCCTCTTCTTCCTCCTCCTTCTCCTCCCCCTTTTCCCTCCTCCTCCTCCTTCTCTTCCCCCTCCTCTCTCCTCCTCCTTCTCCTCCTTCTCCTCCTCCTTCCCCCCTTCCCTTCCTCCTTCTCCTTCTCCTCCTTCTCCTCCTCCCC
>CM052712.1:5713160-5788938 GCA_028551405.1 Uromys caudimaculatus | reverse complement strand
CCCTTGATGCCTCTGACAGTAGTGTGGGAGCCCCTGGGGTGATTTGCAGCTACCTGGACCACTGCAGACACCTTGAGAGTCAACTCTGGGAATGAGGCTAGCACAGTGCATAGAGAGGGTGGTATCCGGTAAGAGGGAGCCGTTGCATTGTATGCTTATATCTACATGAGACCTCTCTTCAGTTACTAAGAGAAGCCTTGCAGCAGCTGATGTTCTTCAGATCTAATCTAGGCAGGTTCACCGCAGTGGAAAGCCAGGCAGTGGATGGGTCTAGCGTGGAAGCGGTGGAGGAAGGAGGAGTTCCTGAGAAGACTTCCTGGCTACTGGGAGGGAGATGCTTATGGTGGTAAAGACACACCCATGAGATTAGTTAATATAATTTTTATGTACGTAATGTATTCTCCTTGTGTGTGAATATAAGCATATATACATGAAGGCATCACCAAACACTTTAAGTGCCATACACTTTAGCCCTCACCTCTGCAAGTCACCTCCATTTTGGTGATAGGAACAAATCTTTTTTTGAGACAGGACCTCACCATGTAGCACTGGGTGTTCTGAAACTCACTTTGTACACCAGGCTGGCTTCACAGAGACCTGCTCGTCTCTACCTCCCAAGTGCTGGGATTAAAGGCGTGTACCACTATGCAGGCTCTGGTTCTAACTGTGTAATGCACCATTGCTAACTCTATGTACTGTGCTGTGCAATGGATCTCTCAGATGTCTTTATCACGCATGCGTGTCTGAACTGTGAGCCTTTGGATCAATACTCCCCTTCTCATTCCTCCTGGCCCCTGGTAACCATCATTCTGCTCTCTGTCTTTATGCTTTTGACAATTTAAAATTCCTCATGTAAGTGAATGCTTGGTTTTCTTTGAAACACATTCATAAATTTGATCTCTAGGTAGGGTCAATAGCATAAGACTCAGGTCACCTCACTGCATTTTGAATTCTAGACAGACAAGAAAATAATTGTGTAATACATATGTACAGCATGTCTCAAATATTTTCTGATTCCTAAATCTTCTAGTTCTATGTCCAGAGCAGGCAGTGCAGTGTCCGAAGTACACACACTGCTGCCACAGGCATGGTTCATACCTGAGCTCTGCAAAGCAGGCACTCGGACATTTGGGTAAAAAGTTCAGTTTTTCCCAATTAGACTATGTATGTGGGCCTGGCTGAGTGCTGAGGACTTTGAAATCATATGTGTGCAAGTTCCACACACTGTGCGTGCTGAGAACCTGTAACCACTGTCACTCTCCTCTATCCCTGGATGGAAGGAGGCAGCCAGGCACAACCTCACCCATGTACCCAAGTGAGGAGACAGAAACTAAGCAGGAAAGGTTCAGCGAGCTCCTAGGTTTGTGCTTTCTGGTTGGGCTGATCATACACTGCATTTTCTTTGCTGTCATTTTGAGATGGTATGCAAATTCTACTAAGGAAGTGCTCCACCTGCCTACCAGAGCAGGGAGACCAGCTGCTCCCCCTAGGTCCAGCCAGATGTGGCTCTTCAGTCATCAGCATCTACGGCCAGTATGTTTCTTTTAGAGCTCTCATCATGTTACAGACATATAAGTTGTGCATTCCTTGCTCTACCTTTCCTGTGCCCATCCATGGCCACCAGAGGTCCCACCCCAATCTGCACCTCAGTTCTTGTCACCCTATTACCTGCAAGATGGTCCACTCTGTACTCATTCCTGGCACTAACTTATACACACACCTACCTCTCCTGAGAGGTGTGGTTTTCTGTGTGTGTATTTGGAAGACATTTGGGGGAAAGGTGATTGAACCCTGATTTAAATTAAAGACGAGACTCAAGAATCCTGTGGCCAGGTCTCTGGCAGAACAGTAGAAAGAATACCCGCCATGAGGGCTAGTGTCAGCTCTTCTAGGTTTCACTTTCTGTTTGTTTGCTCTAACCTCAGATGAGTTATTTCTCCACTTGAAAGTTTCCGACACTTATGTTTACAGTCTTATGATAGGAGACTCTCTTTTGCCAGTTTATCCCTGAGCCCATCCGTGTGACCAGAAGGATGCACCAGTCATCCTTGTGGGTAATGGAACAGTTACTGTAGCCAGAGAGATGAGCCCCTCCTCACAACCACTGGGTGCTAGAAAAGGATCTTTCTAGAAAATTGGAATGTGGTTCTGTTGTCAGAGAAGGGAAGACCTGTTAGTATGCTTGCCTTTGGAGCATACAGGACAAAGAGATGTGGGGCTGAGCTGAGCTGGCTTCTGTGGTCTGTGGAAATAGGACTACAGACTTCTAACTTGGATTCTGCTTGACTGGAGAGCCTTTTGGTTGAATTGCATGGTAAGGGGCTGGTGGTGCTCTCTGAAGGAAAAGCAGGCATATGACTTAGAGGGTAGCTGATGCTTCTTGCATTTTGTAAGTAATGACACTTGCAGACATTCTAAGACACATCTGCTTGATGCCTAGTAAAGAGTTAAGCACACTTCAGAAGTTTCTAGAATAACAGGAGACAAGGTCCCAGGCTTGGAGGAATTTGTAATCTCCTTAGGTTGACAAGATGTCCACATGTGAAACACTTAGAGAAGTGCTCCTTTGAGGTTGTGCCCAAGGTGTCTGCAGATGAAGCTCAGAGCTGTGTGCACAGAAGGGCTGAGAGATGGGGCCTTGGGCTGAAAAGCTAGGGAAAGCTGCCTGGAGGGTTCCGATTCGAGGTATGGAGAACAAAGCACACTGCCAGAGCAGGAAGCTCAACTCACAAATAATAATGCTTTTAAAATTTTTATTGTGCCTTAGGAAAAATAAATGAAAATGAGCTTTGTGAAGGGTGTAGCGAGGGTGGATACTGCCTCAGGGTGAAGACTGGGGCTTCCTTTCCCCAGGAATATGAATGCACTTCGTCCCTGGACTACAACGTGGGCTTGGCAAAGGACAGCTGGCTTTCTGCAGTCCATGCTAACACTCCTGGAGGTTCTCAGTGGTGGATCCTGTAATACCTCAGAAAAGTAAAACCCCTTGAAGTTTTTTTACCCCAAGCAAGCTAGGACTTGTTTATGAAGGAACAGGAAAGGTTAAGAAGGAGACTACTAAAGGCAACTGCAGATAGCAAGTCAGGCAAGCATTTTCACAAGAATCGCAAAGGCACCGGAGAGGGCAGCTGTGCCAGGGCAGCGAGTTCAGTGGATTCCACCTGTGGGTATAGGCTTCGGCACCACATCTGTTTCTGGGCCTACTCCGCCATGGCTCCTATCTGATGCACACAGAGCAAAGTGGACAGGACGCGCAGCAGAGCAGAACCAGTGCTACATGGGCAGGCGTGAGAAGGAAACCAAGTTCCAAGTGTGCAAAGTTGAACTGCTGTGCCATCTGTGTCTTATTGTTAGGAAAGGGGGCATTGTGGCTCGAGGCTGTGACAAGAGGAGGTTATGTCATCAAGACTGCCGAGGAGGACAGCCATATACAAGTGGCAGACACCACACACGTGACCATTTCTTTGATTTCAAGATGGGGAGACACTCAAGTACACCCCACCCTGGCTGGCCTTGGTCCCCAGCCCATCAGTCACCGTGGCCTCCCTGCTGGTTTTGTCTGCTGGCGCATGCCACGTTTGCTCTCCTGTGATTTCGATTTTACTTTCGGCTTCATTTTAATTTCTTCATAGCTAAATGTTTTCCACTGATTGAACATCTTGGTTTTTACTTGAAGTCTCAGCCCATTTCTTTAGTTGGTTGTAACCATTGGAATTCAATTTGAAGAGTTTATTTTTTATTTTCAATTACTATTGTTGCATTTTAAGAAAAAGAAACCAGTTTTCCAGCCTCCCTGCTGAAGCTAAGAACCGAGAACAGTTTGCTGGCGACCATTCTCTGCTCCTGGGGATGAAGTTGACCTCAGTTCATAGCCCATTCTCTTCACACCCTTCACGGTGACTAATACTATAAGATTTCCTTTTTTAAAAAAATTCTTCCTTGAAGTGGGTTTCAAATCCCCAAAGAATTTCTGGGAGGGAGAAAAAAAATCCTTTAATTGAAAGCAAGAGAAAACAAAACAAAGAAAGCATAAGAGATCTGACAAAAATATCATGTTTAATGAAATCAAGTTCTACCCCTGCAGATGGCTGGGGAGACACAAGAATGACCCAAAGATAGAAAAACCGGTTTCCCTCCTGTGCTCTGTAAAGTGTGGCTTTTCTTTTGAACGTTCTGTGTACCTGACCAGGGCCCGTCCCGGCTTCTGAGCCTGACTGTCCGGGTAGCAGGAGGCTTTCTCAGCTGTTCTCGGAGTTTGTCCTTAGAACCTTGGCTTCCTCCTTTGTAAAGTGTCAGAAGTCTCATCGACCTTGGGAATGTGTGAGGATTATTTAAGATAGAAAGAAGGTAGTTCTTGGTGTGATGTTGGCCCTTTAAGAAACAGAGCTGGTCATCAATCCATCTTGACTTTATTTTTGAGCCAGATGAGGTGTAGGGGTCCACAAGGCATCCAGTTTCCCTAGTGCTATTTGCTGAAGATGGTAGCTTCTCTGTGGTGTATGTCTCTGGCATGTGGTGGCTACTTTTATGTCAACTTGACACCAGCTAGAATCACTGGAAAGGAGGGAACTTCAACTGAGCTCATGCTTTCATAAGATCTGGCTATAACAAGGCATTTTCTTAATTAGTGACTGAGGTGGGGCTGGTGGTCCTTGCTTCTTCAAGAAAGCAGGCTGAATAAGAGATAATGAGCAAGTTGGTAAACAGCACCCGGCTGTGGCCTCTGCATCAGCTTCTGCCCTGCCTTCAGGTTCCAGCCCTGCTTGAGTTCCTGTGCTGACTTTTTTCAGGGATGGATTACAATGGGGAAGTATAAGTCAAATATGACCCCAATGTTCCACCATAGCAATGGTAAGTAGCTAGGATACAGCATTTTTGCCAAAAGTCAGTGGAACTACAGGGGTAAATATGGTCAAAAATATGACTTGCTTGATCATCACTGAATTCAATAAATACCTACTTATTTTTAAAAAGTCTGCTGGTTCTTTTAGTCTGTCCCCCACCATGTGCAACCCAGCCATAGCCTCATGGCAGCTGGGTGCAGCTTTGCACAGCTCAGGACCTTCCTGGTGTGAAACAGCTAAGGGGCCCTGCCATCACTCGTAGGCTCCACAAGTTACCAAGAATAACAGTCACTAAGGTAGAGTTTTAAAAATAAACAGAGAAAGTGCTGGTGACTCTCAACTTCCCCATTAAACAAACTGAGCAAAACGCATGACAAACAAACACAATTTTAAACTTCTATAATTTAAAAATAGGCCTTATGTTGTTAGGAATTAGTGACATCCAAGATTTCCTGTCCTCTGTGTGTGTGTGTGTGTGTGTGTGTGTGTGTATTTTTCCTTTTTCTTTCTGACTTTCCCACTGTCTTTGAGATGAAGTGATTCTTCCTGACCCTGAGAGACCATGGGTACCTTTTACCTCCCAACACAAACGCGCCGCTGTCCCATGGTAGAAGTGTGCTGTGACTTTAAGAACTGCATAATGAGTTGCAAGGTAGCAGTGACATGGTTTATTCTGGAATCTTCTTTGCCAGAGAACAAGGGAGACCTGTGTATCTCTAATCCATCTTTTCTACTTTCCTTTTCATACACAGCAGAGTGATTTCAAACACACAGTCCACTTCTCTCTCCAGCCGGACGCTTGGCTGACAGTTTTCCTTGACTTCACTTTCCTCTCTTCTCCCTTGGCCTCTCCCATTCTCTGGCTGTCCGTTTATCTTGCTGTACCTTATCTGCCCATTTCTAATCCTCTTACGATGGGGTGGGAACCATAACTCACTTCGATGGGCTTGTCAGGAGGATATTACCCCCCTTCCCCTCTCTTTACGTCTTACATGCTTTCTGGCCCCCTCCCTCACAGCAACAATTTTTCCTGGAATTCTATATCCTAAAACTGCAAAAATTCCTTATGCTTTGACTACAGTTTTTTTTTTTTTTTTTTTTAACCCTAGAAAACCTGCATATCATATCTACAGTTCAATTGACTGGTAAGATAAATGGCAAGGCCCCTGTTCCAATTGCAAAAGGCTTCACCTTAGCAACCATAGCTGGGACACTGGCGGCGGGTCTGTGAGCTGAACCGATTGATATCTCACTGTTGAACCACGGCGTGATTAGGGAACACCTGGGTTCCTTGATTGGTCTGTCTTCCCGAAGCTTCTCTCCCACTCTCCCTTGCCCCGTTCTAAACACTCCCAGTTTGGTAGAATTCTTCAGCAGTGACTGTCAATTCCTCCACTCCTCTGGTGCACAGGCCAGGTCTCCTGATTTGCACTCTTCTCCTGCTTTCTGGGGTAGGAAGGGACAGAGCAGGAGTGAGGCCTAACAATGTTTTCCAATCACTTGGAGAACACACTTTCTCTTTGGCTTTATTTTCTTCACAGAGGCATCAAGCTAGTTACATCTGGCCCCCAGATAATTGCATCCTCACATTAAAGTTTACTGCCCTCTTCAGTAAGGATGAGACAACAACTCAAGCCCTTGGAGACTTGCAGACAGACCACAGGATTTTTAGTAGTCAGTGAAACTCACCTGGTATAGTATTGTGAGCAAAAGAAGACAAACTCCAGGAGACGCCCATGGGGCTGCTTGACACCAGCCCTTAAGTTCACCCACTCTAGAGTGGCAAGGTTGTTTCCTTCAGTGTTTGGGAGATCAATTAATAATGTCCTGACCTTGTTGGATTATTTTTGTTGGACATCTTTTTAAAAATTCTTTCTTTCCACTTCCTTCAGAATATCGTTTTGCATTCATCTTTGCCAAGCTTGCAGGTCCACCAAGGGTTAACCATCTAGTTAGCTAAGCCAGAGCTTAAGACATTGTGTGTGTGTGGGGGGAGGGCAGTCTTAAGTGGCTTAGTTTCCACGAGGAAAGGTGAAGTCTCAGGAGGCAGTCACCCAGGAGAACAAAGTCAACAGCACGCAATTGGAATACTGTATCTTAAGGAAATGGGCAGATTTGTTCCTAAGGCCAACAGGGAGACTGAGAGGCTGCGTTTGCCTGTTTGCCTGGCCATTCTCTCTTTCCATGTGCTGCTTCTAGAACTTCCTGGCGCTCAGGCCTGGCCTCACAGAAAGAGAACAACCGTTCATGTTCAGACACATCACAGACTTCTGGCAAAACAGGCCAAGCTCACGAAAATTTACACTTTTCCTGGCAGCTGGCCGAGAGTATGAGGGCTTGGCTTAGCTTCACTTTCAGTTGGAAAAGCCCTTTGGGGGTAGGGAGAGGAAAATGTGTGTGTGGGGGGGAGCAGCAAGATCTCTGTGAAGGGTCAGAATTGCTGAAATAAATATCACTTCTTCTAGGGAGAGCAATTCCTGTAATTATATCTGCCCAGTGACTTATAATCTGCAGTCTTATAAGAGCCTATAACTTTCACGTTGTCTCTTCGTGTCGATTTGGGTGGCACTGAAGGTGGGGGCCGAATAACACCTTGATTTTAAAAAGTGGCAGTTATGGTGAGACTTGGCTGTTAATATGAATGTCACTCTGGCAGGGGTCACCTTTGAAATAATGCCAGTGGGACATTTGCTGGGATTTCTGGTCATGGGGAAGGACTTTGTAACAGGCTTTGGGACTTAGTGGATGTTTTTAACTGGGGGGCCCCGTGCAGCAGCTAACAAAGGGACTCAGAGAAGGAGGTTCAGATTCGTGGTTCCGGTGCCACACTCAGAATGAGCGAGCGAGGGCCGGCTCTAGACCCCAACCTGCCCTAGCCCTGTCTTCATCTTTCCTGGAGAGCCAGAGCCGCCGCCTGCCAGTCTTCAGGTTGTGTGTCATTTCCTCTCCTCTCCAAGCCTCAATCTTTCCACACAAGCTTTTCAAATTAATGTTTTCAGTTCATTAAAGACCTTTTGGCAACTATTTTGTTCTGGTGAGGGCAGAGTTTCATCTGGAAATGGTCAGGCTCATGTTGGTGCTGAATGGTGTGAGAAAGATAAAAAAAGAAGGAAAGAACAGAAAAGAACAGAAATCATTACCCACCCCCACCCCCAGCCTCCAACTCAGATCCACTCTCTGGGAGTGGACAGTGAGTAGGCTGCCTTGGAGGATGGAAACGTTTCTTCGGCCTTCTTGGAGGTGAAGTCAATGAATGAATGTTATTTGCAAAGCTAGCAAAGGAGTAGAGAGCTGGGCTTTCATATTCTCTAAAACAGACATTAATTGAAAAGTACATAATAAACGATCTGATTCCCCAAGACTGGCTACCTCGCAGCTGGACCTCTGTGCCTTGATTTTCCTAATACCCACTGTAGCCAGCTTTTCTGGGATATCTCTGTGCTTGAGAAACCTACCCACTTCCAAATGAAAATTCCCTTCTCTACCTGGTTAGAATAAGAATTTCAGGCAATGGCTGGCTTCCCTTGAACAGACAAACAGATAGCAGCAGCAGTTCCCGAGTAGTCCGAACCTGGGGCCTTGGCACTTTTCAGGACTTCTCATCCTGTGGATGGGGTACCAGGCTTGCATTTCTGAAGCTGATCCTGTCCCAGCCCTGGAGAAAGAAACAGAAGATCTCAGGGTGGGAAGGAGCCTGAAGAAACTCAGCGTCTATCTATTTTCTCCTGTAGAGTGTGGCGTAGGGTTTGGGTATCAGGCTTAGCGAGGCTTGGGCTACACTTCGTGTCATTCATGGTACTTGGACAAGATCAACCAGGGTAAATATCTGTTGGGGGAAAAGGATGAATTATACAGCTTCAAGCTTGAGATTTGTGGAAGGAATCTTTTCTTTTTCCCTCCGGTGCATTTCTATACCTAAGCCAGAGAGGCTTAGAGAGCCCCCACCTAACCAACATCCAGGCTAACCAATGGCCAGAATGATGGCATCTTTTCCATTCAGAGAATTTAATCAGAACCTCACATGTCTATTGCTTAGTGGGGAGCTTTCAGGTAGCATTGCCCATACCCCAATACTGGGCTTAAGCACCTGGGCATTGAGATCTGAGTTCCACGTCTGCTTTGCTCACCACTGGGTGCTGGGTGCTTTGTACGGGCCTAGCAGTCATAGCTGCTCAGTTGTCCTAACAGCTCCAGCTCTCCTGTCTTAATCTACAAAGCACAAATAAGGTCCTGTACCAAAGCTGCCCTCCAGAGGGCCATGAAGGTCCCTGGGGCTTGCTGTCCCTGCTGATAAAGCCCCACACATCGTTCAGTCTCTACAGCAGCAGCAGGTGCTGGGAGGATACGTCTTACTATTAGAGGCTGCACAAGGAAATAAGCAGTTTTTCCTTGCAGGTAAGTTTGAGCATGGCTGCCCACTGAGTCTACCCCTATAATCTTCGCATTCTTGCCCTTTGCAAATAACATATTACTAAGCCTGAATCCACCAGCTGGTGCAAAGAGCACTGAGTACCTGAGCTCACCTGTTTGGTGCTGAAGTTGGCTTTACGATCCCCTGGCTTTGCCACCTTGTGCATGACATCTGTCCCATTTAATTCCTGAGTTTCTTCACTCCTCAGAGGAGACGCAAGATCACGTGGATTTGCTGTGTACTCGCTGGGAGACACTGGCCATGTTGCTGACTCTTTAGCTCACACCCTCAGTGTCCTTAGCTGCTGTAAGAGAGTTGCTGATAGAAATCTCCTCCCAGGGTTCTGCAGTGCTTGAACTCACCTGTGGAGGATGCTCAGCAAAGGAACACTTGCCTCACGTGCTTCTTCTCTCACAGAAACAGCATGAGCCATGTGGAGTGGCGCATTGTACAGGAACGTTCTATACAAGGAATGGCTGCCTTCAGTTGCTTCCTCTATGTATCCAGTTGCCTACTAGCAGTTATACTTAGCTCTGACAGACTAAGATCCTCGAAGGTGGAAAAGTTTGCATGGCAGCCATGGCCGTAGCTCCCTTCCAGGCTTCTCCATGGTACCTTGCCCTTCTCACGTATGCCCAGCTCCTTCTCCTGTGGGTCACTTTCAACATATGGACTCTCCAACTCTGCAGTGATTCAGACCAGCCGAAGAGGAGGGAATAAAATCCCACATGCCTTCACAATTCAGCAGTTCCTGAATGCTGCCAGCGCCTGCCATCAGGGAGCCCTGCATGGAGGCTGGAGAGAGGCCCTCATGGAGAGGCTGCTGCTTGGATCCAGTCTGGAGCTTCTGGCTCTGGCTTTCGGCAGCAGCCTGGCCCTGGCTATCCACTCCCGTTCTTTCTGTGGGTCCTCATCCTGTGCTGGCTTGGCCCCTCTCCTGCATCTGGCTTTTACATGTCTCACATGTCCTTAGCTGCACAGCGTTTCTGTACTGACTTCAGAAGCTCCCAGGAGGATCCTCTCCTTGGTCCCCTCCTGCAGGCTGGGTGAGGCTCCTTAAGGGGCATCTTGCTACACTGGCCCAGACATCCTTCTCCCATAGACCTTAACAAGGGTGGCAGTAAGAGGTTTAGAGACTCCAACCCTTGAGTTAAAGGGTCATTGTTTCTACCTGCAATCTAAAATAAAAACAATTTCTGGGGACAGCAAGATGGCTCAGTGGGTAGTGACACTGGACCCCAGGTCTGAGAACCTGAGTTTAATTCTTGGGATTTGGGTTGTTGCTCCTTTTCATATGAATACCATGGCACCTGTGCATTCTCAAAGGTAAAATAAGCAAATGAAAGTAATGTCCAGTTAGACATGTCATAGTAGTAATAGCTATAGCTCAATTATTTGTTATGTTCCAGGGTCTGGTGCTTTAGGTTTATTGAAATTTATTTGGTTTTCACAATAATTGCATAACATTCAATTTCCATTATACAGATGAGAAAGTCAAGGCTCTGGATGGTCCGATAACTTTTCCAAGGAGATAGAATTGGTTAAACAGCAGAGCAGGGCATCAGATATTGGCATAATTGCTCTAGAATTCATATTTTCAGCCATATGATCTGAAAAAATTCAACAAAACTCAGATTTGCCTCCTTTGCATTTTTTTTGAGAAGTAGCCCAAGTCAAAATGATTCAATTCTGTCTGTTTCTGTGTTTCTGACTCTCTCCCTTGTTCCTCTCTCCCATTACTGCTGTTTTGCTGAGATTCCGTGTGCCTGCATTTGGACAACTGGCCAGTCTGATTCCTTACCACACAGTGGGCTAATTGTCTCTGGATGTTTGCCTTCCCATCTGGACTCCGATCCCTGAGGGCCAGCGCATCCAGGTGACCCGTGGAAAGAGGCTGGCCCAAGCTTGCAGAGCCAATGTGGATTTTCATCCTGTGCTCAGATTGTCTTTGCCTGAGGCTATGCTCACCCTGGTGTCTTGCCTGTTCTCTGCCTGGCCAGGCTTAGTTCACATTGTCAGTAACTTTACCAAAAAAATAGGCCGGGTGAAGGAAGCTTCATCCCTAGGCCTGCCTTCTTATATTTTTGGTTGTGAGCCTAGCCTTTAACGGCTGAGCCATCTCTCCAGCCCTAGGCCTGCCTTCTTACTCTAAGGCCCCCAAACTGATTCCCAGACAGTCTCCTGCCTTTGTCCCTTCAGCTCAGACACTTTCTTCACTGGATGATGGTAGATTCTGAAAGTGTATGACACTTAACGTATTAAGCTAAATACCAGCAGTGAAGAAATCAAATGTTCTCATTTACAAACCCAGTATCATACAGAGCAAGACAAAACAAACAAACAAAAAGCCCCGCCAAAACACAGAAAACCTTGGCTTCTTGTTTTGATGGGATAACCCTCTGGAAGGATCCTGTCCCAGGCAGATACTTCTAGCCCTCTTTGGAACATGGAGCAGTGTAGACTATCTGTGTTGACAGGTGTGCCTCTGTCCCTATGGCCTAGCTCCTCTTCTTATTGTTGAGATGGGCTAGAGAAGGCGTCTCCTCTCAGGGGTGAGGGGGAAGCTTGCATTTGCCTGGTCAGCACTTTATCTTTTTTGGTGTCTGTTTCCCCTTGATCAGTTTCCATGCCCTAAAGAAAGCCAGCCTTCCTTCTTTCCTTCCTTCCTTCCTTCCTTCCTTCCTTCCTTCCTTCCTTCCTTCCTTCCTTCCTTCCTTCCTTCCTTCCTTCCTTCCTTTCCTCCCTCCCTCCCTCCCTCCCTCCCTCCTTCCTTCCTTCCTTCCTTCCCTCCCTCCTTCCCTCCTTCCTTCCCTCCTTCCTTCCTTTCTTCTTTTGGTGTATGTGTGTGTGTGGGGGGGAGCAGACGTTTCATTTTTATTCAGCTTGAGCTCAATTATTGAATATCTGGTTTCTGCCTTGCATTTTGCTGTTCCTTCTGTCTACAAACAAGGATTATGTTTACCGTGGGCAACAAAGTTGCCATCTGGTGGGTTGTGGGAAAACTCACAAAGGTGCAGGAGCCAGGGAGGTGGTAGCACCAAGAACCATGTCAAGAAATGACCATAGTCACCACTATGGGGAGTAACACTGAGCACAACGGCCTCTTGGGTGGGTAGTTACAGTGTTCCCAGTTGAGGACTCTGAGTTTTCCATAAGTTAGGTCGATAAAGAGTCTCTTCCTGATTATTCCAAGTGTAAGCCCATGGGAGTTACAGGCAACATTTCCTTTAGTTTCTCCACCACTCAGAGTCTTTGACAATTAAGTAAATTCAGACTTCTCACTTTGATAGTGGGCTGTGAGTAGGACCAACATGTGTTGAGGCCTGGAAAAGAATATTGGGCTTTTGGCTTATAGAATGACTCCATTTGTACAAAACATCTTGTGCAATGTAACAGACAGACAGACAGATGGATAACCACTGTTTCTTTTGTAGTGCTGGGGATTGAGTCTAGGGCCTGTGCAGGTTGGGCAACTGCCGTAGCATTGAGCTTTCTTCCCATGCTCAAACAATGAAATCTTACAGCCAAAATATAGTCAGAGACATACTTATACTAAATGGTCTGTTTGTCTACATAAAACTAAGATCTAACAGTGTCTCCTGTTTTTATTTGCTAAACCTGGCAGTCCTGGAAGGGATGCCCTTGAGCCGTGTATGCCTGAGGTATTTGTGGTTTTAGGTATGTACTTGATGAGAGAAGGCAGGCAGAGTCTAGGGGAAAATTTCTTGGGCAATTGGTGTTAAAGGAAAAGCCACAGGGAAACTAATGGTGTGGATTTACCCATAGAGTAATTCTTGTCATCTGAAAAATGGTTAGTCTTAGGTGGGTTTGTACCAGGGGCTTGGTAAGAGACACCAAGGAAGGAATTCCGAAGTGTGCTAGGAAAACTGAGTCTCTTTTATTGTGCGCAGTCACCAGTTCCTTATGTAACCCACTTAAGTCTGCTTTGTCTCAGTATCCGCATCTGTCAATGGGGATTAATGATAATTATCTTATTTACATCCTAGGCTTATTTTGAACCATAAGTTAACACAAATCTGAAACCCTTCTAAACACATAAACTTGCTACGGCACCAAGGGGAACCCACCAGATGCCTTGCTTCGATTTACCGGAGCTGCCCACAAGATTTGGGGGATCTGGGTGTTGGCTTGTGCCTTGGACCCAGGCTTTGGATATTCTTTGTGGAAGGTATGCTCATGTCCACGCAGACTCTTTTCCTTCTGTGGCAACAGAACCCCCTTTCAGAAGGTCACAAATGTTTCTGTCTTTCTCCGAATGCTATTTTTGAGTTGGTTACTCTTCTCAGCCCCTCAGTGGCATTCAAACACGTGACCCAAAAGAATTTGGGACATTTATGTTCAAGCTGGCTCAACTTAGCAGAAACTATCTGGGTAAAAAGGAGAGTAGAAAATGATCGAACATGGCTTTCTCCACAATGTCTTCAGCATGTCTGTCAGGTACATAAACAGAATGTGTCATGTCCATAATAAGACATATAATTCACATTGCACTTGAGAGTTTACAACGTGCCTTCTCACACACACTGTCTCATCCATGTGTATATTATCTCCCTCTGGGCAAAAGCAAGCCTTTTCTTTCTCTGTACACATCTGCAAAGGATCACAGGCTGCAGACTGGGGCACGAAATAACCAGACCCATCTCCCACACTCCCTCCCGTACCCGACTGTCCTTGACAGCTGGGCAACTCTGTTCTCACCTCTTACCCCACCCTGTTAAAATGCTTACTTACCATTGTCTGATCCGCTTTTAAAAAGAGATTTATCTTATGTTAATATTTTAGTGATTCTTTGAGATTATCCCTTGTAGTCAGATCATATGTCCCCTTCTCCCTCAACTATCAGACAATGTAAACTTGGTACCTCTCATTAGATCAATATTCCCAGGACCTCTAAGCCCCTCTGGAACAAGGATTTTTGTATCCTTTACTTATTGTTTTATCAAGAATATTGCATATAATATTATATTGTATGCTCAATACAATATAATAAACTGTGTAAATACAATATAATAAAGGTGTTCAATAAATAGTTACTGAAAGAATAAGTGAATTATTTTTGTAGCTAAGTCAAATCTCCTTTAATTACTTTTAGTAGCTCTAAAGATGATGCCTCTTGCCCTCTTGGCCCATGCCCATGGCATATGTTGAAGGACTTCAGTATTAGTCACGTGCCACGTTTTCTACAATCAACCCACAAAAGAGCATGGCCACCTGTATTATTACAACACATCCTGACCTTAGCCGTGGCTACTTTAAGACTACAGACACATTCACTCTTGAAATCCTCTTCCACGTCACATTAATCTGTAAAGTGTATGTGTGTTCATCACAGGCTGAAATCTCTAATTTGAAAACCTGAAACCCAAACTGCTTCAAAGTCTGAAACTTTGTGTGTTGACATGATGCTAGGGGTGGAAAATTCCACACCTCACCTCAAGTGACAAGTTGTTGTCAAGGTGTTGGTATACTATAAAATATTGTATAACACCACCTTCAGGGGACTTGCACAAGGGGCACCCAAACACATAAAAGATTCCATGCTTAGACTTGAGTTCTGTTCCCCCACATCTCATTATGTATATACAATACACCCAAACCCAAAACCAACGAGTCCTGAAACTCATCTGGTGGTAAGCATGGCAGATAAAAGATACCCAGTTAGCACATATGTGTATGTACACACACATATTTTTGCTGTAAAATAATTTTTATAATTTGCTGCTTTAATTATTATATCAATTATCATTTTGCTTTCATAGTCTCTGTTCTGCAATTTACAGCCAAAAAATTTTATTTTTCATCTCAAACATTCTCCTGGCCTTTGACAAGTCCACAGCCCCTAGGCACTGTGCCTACAGCTCCTGATGCATAAGAAAGAGTTGCCTGTGGGTACTTCCAGGACCAGAGTGACCTACAGGGAACAAGAGGGCGCACTAAACTGAAGCTCAGCATCCCTGAGAAGCTGTTCTCCCTCGCCTGTCTCTGTCTTCCCGGGCCTTCTCGGCTGCCCTGCCCCATCTGCCGGGCTCCGGGCGTGCGCTGAGAGAGGGTGCGCGCGCAGTTTTATGGGCTCTCTAGTTGTCTCCCAAGTGCGAGCGTCTAATTAGGCTTGACACTACCGAGGCGTTTCCCTGACATTTATGTCACTGTCTCTCAATCTTTAGCAGCCTTCGGTCTTGTGGGAAGCACAACAAACAACATAAAATTCCCCATTAGAGGGGGCCCTCGGAAACTGTGCTCCTGTTTATTAGGCGCGCTAAAAGGGGAGACCGAAGGGTGGGGCCGGGCGTGTAGATTCCAGGCTCGGAGGAAGAAATAAAATGGCTCATTTAAATTCTTAAGAAGTGCATAGGAGACAGAAGACACCACGAGGACCTCAGAGAAGAAAGGCTGTCCGTTGAACAAACTAATCACAAGGTAATCAAAGGGGAGTGATTCGCTGCCTACTGAGAAGCACTTTAGAGGCTCCAGTCCGAGACTGGAGACCCTATTGAACGACCGCCTTCATAAATTACAGATTTTTTTTTAAATTGCACCAAGGAACGTGCAATAACACGCGGAATAGATTTAAAGACAAAAAGTCTCAAAGAAGCTGAATGCAGTCAGGAAACCGAGGGCTTGCTGAGCAAGGAGAGACTGCTCAGGCGGGAAGTTCCCTCCCCGCCCAAGCCTTACCTCTACCATTAAGCCCCGCCCACTGACCACGCCTCCTCCCAGAGGACCGGGCCCTGACCGCGTCCACATTCCTACCTGGATTTGGGTATTTAACTTAACAAAGGCGTTCGTGAGGGGCAGCTGCCGGAACTATCCTGCTGCAAAGCGCACCCAAGTTTTGCAGACAGTAGATTCTAAGCTTCCGCCTGGAGTGCAGGAAGCCTGGGGAAGCTGGGAGACTGTAGGGGCCGGCTCAGTGCCCCACAGTCAGGGAGGCTACAGGGGGTGGGGGTGGGGAGCTGGGGGCTTCCTGTCCAAAGTTCTTCTCCCTTCTGCCCTCAGCTTCTTGTACAGTTTGCCCACTCTGCCATAGCCAATGTGGAACTAACTGGGGATTTCTGGGAACAGCAGCCCAGGCTCAAGTGTGTTGGTGATCAGATCCTGGGGGTAGGGTTATCTATCATGGAAGTGGGGAGCAGGCAGCATCTGCCCTCCTGTATCTGAGTAGCAGCCCTATCCTCCAGTGACCACAGCGGCCGTCCTGAAGCCTCCAGTACTTTGGGGTGGAGGGGTGAAAGCTAACGAAGGCCTGGGAATGCCTGTCTTTGTAAAGTGATTTGAGAAGTTGGGAAAGTCGTGGCAAACTAGGATTAGGACCAGGTGTTCTTTCTAGATGTGCAATCCGGGGACAGCTCCTCTTCTTCACTGGTGGAAGTTAGATCTGCTGACACATTCCTCTGAAGTGTGATAAAATGTTCAAATGAGGTCAGCACAAAGGAACCATTTAGTCATCTCAGCCAATGCTATGCTGAGCCTGGCTGCCAATGACATCTGTGGAGATTCCAGCCAGGGAGCAAGCTTGTCTTCTGTTCCCTTCCTGACCTCAGAAGAAACTGAGTGGAGAAGGAACATAGAGTCTGTGACGTTCTTAACAGAACCCTTCAGAAAATGGTTGAAGCCACTGTCCTCAGAGCTAGGCCCGTTCTCATGAGTGAGGAGACAGGCAAAAGTTTAGTTCCTGGGACATCAGTTAGCCCCATGACATGGGCAGGTTAGACCAGCTCCTGCTCTGAGGACTGCTTCTCTGTAGAACATGGATCCAGCTCTTGGTACAGAATGATGGTACCTAACCTGGCTTCTTGCAGTTGCTGCATGAAATAGCTGCCACATGAGGTGAGACTTCAGATACATTGAAAATAAATCAGCCTCCATGAAGGCTGGTCATTTGGAGGTCAGGGCTTCAAGGTTGGCCATAGTCTGGAATCTAATTCATCCATCGGGTCATTAGCTCCACAAGGAAGGGAGCATTTAAGAGCTTTGTGGGATGCACTTAGCCATGAGCCCAGAAGAGGAAGCAAGTGAGGCGAGAATTCAGCAGTCTGGACAAGTCCAAAATGGCACAGGGCTGGCCAGCCCTGCAGGTAGACCTGAAGTTCTCATTCGGGCCCTTGAATTTGTGGAGATTCATGTGTCTTGAACTTGGATTCAATCCTATTTTTAAAGGACCTGACATTCCCATGTGATAAAGCCTTTATCGGATGTTGCTTTCTAACCCAGTGTTTCTGGGGCTGGAAGTTTAGAATAGCACCCAGAATAAATCTTCCCCAACTTTAACCAGGTTCATGGATTCAATTTGTCTCTGTGAGGTGGGGAATGCAGGGGCCACCAGGCAGGGACAAGACTGAGTGGGCTAATGCTGGACCCGTTCTCCGTCCTTCCTGTTCTTTGAGAAAATGACAGGCTGGGGTCAGGGTTTACATTTCCTCTGCCCCTTTCCTTCTCCCATACCCTCTGCGCAGGGTGTCTTAACCCTAAGTCCCATGCTGGCATTACTACAGAGAGGTAGCACCAGGCTGGGAAGAATCTGAAAGAAGGTGAAGGTCAGGGAAGGGACCCAGTCTTGCCCTTCTAAAATGCAGCCAGGAGCCAGGGCAAGCCAGACCTCATTGGTTACCACTGGTAGGGCGCAGGGACAGGAGGGAGGAGGGCACAGGGAAGGGACCCTAGTTTTGGTTCCAAAGACCTTTGTGAGGATCAAAGTGCAGCGACAGGGAAATCGACATGTTACCCCATTGTCTCAGTGTGGTGTCTGCCTGCCACGGACTCTCAGCACCATGGTTTTCTTCCTGGTGACGGACTCCACCTGAAATCCCTTCCAGACATGGAGTGCCTGGCTCGGGGGTCACAAATGGTTGTATGGCATAAAAAGCAGGGTTGGGAAACTGCTGGTGTAGCCTAACAATGGGGCTTTGTGTTGGCTCCTGACCCTGCCTGCCAGAGGGCCTTTTGTTCAGGCAGTTGCTGGCACTGGACGGCAGGAGGCCACAGGCTCTGTTTCTTTCTTAAAGGCAGAAATACTTAAAGACTGGCATTTGTTTCTTCGATCTACTTACTTCTAGAGCCTGCCTCTCTGGGGCCACTCTGCAGGAGTGGCACCCTCTTCCCTTGTTTGTTCCTAAGGCAGGCTGGACTGGGGTGGCTGGGTGAGTGCCTCACCAGCTGTCAGCTTGGGATGAGGTCAGACAGGGGCCACACTGGTCCCAGGTGAGCAGGGGTCATGCAGGTGACTAGACTATACTTGGAGGCTCAAACAATGTACAGGAAGAACTGTTAGCTTCCCCTGTGGGAAAGAAGCTCCCTTGTGATGCTGGGAATAAGCTGTACTCTGGCCGGGTGGGAAAAGCAGAATCTTAGATGTCCCATGCTGGCTTTGAACTCTAAGATATTAGGTCATCTGAGGATGGCCTAATCAGCACCTTGGTGTTGATTGTGGTGTGCACCACCCAGGAGCCAGGCTCGCAGGCATACACCACCACACCCAGGTTAAGTGTGCTGAGCTCTGTCTTCACCGTCAGAGTAAGTTTTGAGTTCTGTGCATGCCCCACGTTTAGAGCAGGACTTGGCAAACAGTAGGCACTCAGTAACTGCCAGTTTTGGTTCTTAGCAATAAGTCAGTTGATTTCCAAGGGAAAGGCCATCAAAAGTCCATGTGACCAGTTCTTATGTCCACCTCTGAGAGACTTTTCTGATCTCTTGAACACACAGGGTCTTTTCTTCCCCAGGCCTTGATATTTGTGGTCTGGTACTTTGTTGCCT
The DNA here is from genome assembly GCA_028551405.1 of Uromys caudimaculatus. NCBI lineage: Eukaryota > Metazoa > Chordata > Mammalia > Rodentia > Muridae > Uromys > Uromys caudimaculatus. The sequence goes on along the minus strand of CM052712.1, from coordinate 5,769,912 downwards.
AATCAATTTCAAAATCTCTTGGGTATCAATGGGGTAGATCTTACATTTTTAAAAATTCCATCTGTCTGTCTGTCTGTCTATCTAGGGTGTGTGTCCTTGGTATGCACATGCTGCATGAACATCTGGAGGTGGAGGCAGATTGCAAGGATCTTTGTTCTCTTTTAGCCGCGTGGGTCCTGGAGATGGAACTCAACCAGACTTGACAGCAAATGCCTTAATCCACTAAGCCATCTCACTAGGCCATTAGGGTAAATCTTATTAAAATTTTTTTGTTGACAAATTTCACTTTCTGCTTGTTTCCTAAGAAATAAACTCCTTGAGTGACTATAATCTGAGGAAGAACTCTTAGCATAGAATAAGGTCTTGGCAGTTTCATGCTTTTTATAAATTATATTTTTAAATTTTATTTTATTATTATTATACATCTATTTTGCTCACATGTATGTCTGCATGCCATGTGTGCTAGTGCCCAACTAAGCCAAAAGAGGACGTTGGATGTCCTGGATCTAGAATTAGGGATGGTTGTGGGGTACCAGGTTAGTGTTGAGAACCAAACCTGGGTTCTCTGGAAAGGCAGCTGTACTTTTAGCTGCTGAATTGTCACTCAGCCTCTAAATTACATTTACCACACCAGGCATGTATAGTAAAACTATTTTAACTAAAACAGTATAGCATAGGTCCAAGGAAAAGATAGAAAAATCAATAGAACAAAATGTAAAGTCAAGAAGTATAGTCAGATATTCACAGGGCTCTCTTACACTATAAAGGTGGCAGGGAAAGTCAGTGAGGAGTTACAGCATTATTATTTGCTAAATAGTGTTAAGACATCTATCAAGTCACTTAGAAAAATTAATAACTGAATTCCCAAGTATCAGGAAAAGAGTAAACCATAAAGTATAATCATACTAAAATATAAGTCATATTTTGAGAATAGACATTTTAAGCATGGCATAAGACTACGCACAGTATAAGAGAAAATGTTTGGTTTAATAGCATAAAATCTAGACTTTCCACATGGGAAACTGTCATAGAAACAGGAAAATATGCTCTGGTTGGCTGGTTTGACACAGCAAAAATACAATGAAAAAAGTGGGGAAAAATGACAAATGGGAAAATCTTTGCATACTTCTTTAATATAGAAAGAAGAAGAAATAAAACCCAGCAAAACATAAATATACTAATAAGAAAACAGGCAAAGCACGTGAATAGACATTTCAAAGAGAAAACATACAAATAGACAAGATAGAAGAAAATGACCTTGAATATTTAAAACAAGAGTTACTTATTTTTACGTGTATCTGTGCATTCTGTGCCTGTGGAGGCCAGAGATGGTATCAGAGCCCCTAGAACTGGAACTACAGCTGGTTTCGAGGCTCCATGTGGTGCTGGGAGCTGCACTCGGGTCCTCTGAAGAGCAGCCAGTGCTCTTCACTGCTGAGCCTTTGATCTAGCCTCGTTCTGCAGTTTTACAAGAGCAGATTAAACCACAAAACATTCCCACTTACCTCCCAGGCTGAGTTTCAAGTCTCTCACCATGTGCTTCCTAAGGGTTGCAGCTAGAGAGCACTGTCATCAGACCGCTGACTCCTTTCACCTCTGCTTCTCTGGGCTGCTGCTCTTCTACCTGCCTGTGCCCTGCCTCTCTTTCTCATCTAAGTGCATCTTGCATGACGAGCTCCCTGCACCCCTGGTGTCTTCCTGTAGTCTTCTGTCTGCTCTTCCAAGGAGCCCTGCCAAACCATCAAGGCTGCCTGAGTTCAAAGACAGCATTTCCTTCTGGAAGGGCTTGCTCTTTGCCAGAATGCCATGGCTATCAACTCACTTGATAATTACAGCCCATATCTTGACTTGAATAATCGAGATGCAAATGCTTTGAAATCGAGATCTACCTAAATGAACATTTAGCACTTTTATTTTTTAGATCTTACAACCCTGACTTCAGTCTGTGAGAAGTTTCCTGTGCACAGTGAAGCTTGCAACGGCTCTGTGTGTCTAAGTTGCCTCCACAGTGCAGGCAACGACTGGTGCACAATGACTCTTACTTTCTGGTAGAGACATTGGAACACCTTCCAGGGCAATGGGAATGCTCTCCAAGGTCCTCAGGGCCTGGGCTGTGGAATTAACCCATCCTGACTCTCTTCTCTAAGTCTGCGAAGATGAGGGAAGGAGTCTGAAACCTGAGTAAGTAACACCTGAGTTTCGCACCAGCTCACTGATGGGGAAAAACAAACATTTTCATGAATCTCCCAATGGCGGTCCCTTTCTATAACTCCTGGTCTAACCTGATAATAATAACTACAGAGATGTCACCCGAGCCTCCCACCATTCCACCATCATCAGATGCTTGCCAGCATCTTTGCTGGAGGCCTCTAAATAGTCCTGTGGGAGGCAGAACCCAGCGTGGTTCCTTGACCTGGAGGGAGGTGTGTGTGGGATTTCTCCTCTTGCTCCAGGATCATGGCTTCTCTCTCCACTCCCTTATCTCCCTCAGAACCTCTAGTAGCTGTACCAAGACTACGGAAAAGACAGTCTTCCAAAGAGCTGCCCCAGGCAGTGGAAGCTCCCAGAGGGATGTAAGGGGCAACAGACACAGGGGAGGGGTGAGTAGGAGCAGGACGCAAGGGCTATGCTTAGCAGAGCCTCTTGCAGGAGTCATCTCTCACCCCCAAAACTTTGTGTCTTAGGTTCCTTTGTTGCTATTGTAAGAACACTGGGCATGGGGGGAGGTCAGGAGGCCTCAGTTTGTGGTCTGAGCCTGGGATGGCTTACTTCTATCTCCCACTATAATGGATGTCTTGAGAGTTTATTTGTTTGGAAACACCTTTTGTTTCTGAATGGTGTCAATGTGGGGCTGAAGCTGTGCTCCTCCACAGGCTGCTGCCCACCTGAGGAGGGCATCAGAACCACTGTGCAGCTGGTGCTCTGAAGAGTGAATTAAGAATTTGATCCTCTCTGGTAGCTCCTAGGGCACTGTGAGGAAGAGAAGGTGTAGAAATAATTGTGTGGGGATGTTGGGAGGGAAACACAGATGGGCATTCATCTGAATGCTTGTGGGTACCACTCAGAGGGAATGGTTCTTGTAAGCCGGCAACCAGAGCGAGATGTCCTAGGTGATGGCTTGCCATCAAGCCCTTAAAAGACAGTGTAGACCTATTGCCTGCTGCGCTCACGTTTCTCTACTGTAGACAGGTGTAGCAAGGTGGACAAGACAAAGTGTAAAAAGTCAACAAACTAGGCTTTCAAATAAGGCTTTCCATCTAGGACAAGGCTCTGACAGGCCTTTTAGGTGAGGTAAGGCCAGGTCTGAAGTTGGGAGCCTCCAATCTGTAGACAGAGAAGACAACTTGAGAGTATGTAAGCACTTCTCACTTGTCCTGTGCCTTTCACCTTGAAGAGCAGAGGCGTGGGAGTCCAGTCAGTGCTTGTCAGTCATAAAGATTTCATTATAAACCTTACTTGACCAGGATTGTAATGTGAGATCCAGTTAATCTTCACCTGGGTTCTCTCATGGCCCCCCACTTTCCCCCCTTCCCATCCACCTTCCTTTAGTGCCCCCCTAAAAGGATGGCCAGTTTTGAATTAACAGTAATAGCTGCACTTTCAGTTTAGGACGAACCTCCCTGAAATTTTCAGGACCACTAATTTGTGGTTACTCCAGTGGTAGAATGAACTTGGCGCTCTGGCCTTTACACTGGTGATGCAGTAAAAGTTTAAAGCGAAGACTGCCTCAGAGCCCAAAGAAGAAAGGAGATTGAAACCTAAAGGTTATCCTGAAATGCACTTTACTGTTATCTATGAGAACAAATGAGTTAAAAAAATTTCAAATACCAGAATACCCTACAGGGAGGACATATAACTATTAAAGGGCTCTTATAGCTGCAATAAATGTAGGAACAATAAAAATAAATTGATGAAGTAAATGTCAGCGCTGTTCCCCTGAGCTGCCCCCACACCTTTGCCCAAAAGTAGAACATCTCCAATTACAGAGGGTGGAAGCAGCCTTCAATGACAGTATGACAAGGACAGAACACAGAACGCTGGCACAGAGAACACAATTATGCACAGCCTTGAAAAATTGTATCATAGCACAATGCATGGGAGAAATCAATTAATGATGCAGGCCTTCCACCGCTGTCTAATAATCCCAGAATGGAAAGGAAGAGGGGAAAAAACCCCACCGTGTACGCCACTGCATCAAAAAGGTGACCTGTAAGTGAAAGTCTACATAATACCAGGGGTCAGTCCTCGGAGTTTACAGCATCTGAGATACTCCCCCCTTTTTTCTTCTCAGTTTTTTTCCCCTAAAAAAAAAAAAAAAAACAACTAACAGTCTTAAGGAGGCATTTAAGTAAAAGTCACTTCTTCTCTGGTTAAATAGCCTTGCAAAAGAGAGTTCTTTAGTGGAAAGGGCAGGGATGGGCAAAGCTTGTGGCTCTTGTCGTGAGCCCACCAGCTGAAAGAGAAAAGGCAAAAGTTAGGCATAAACACACTGGAAGGTAGAAGGTGATTTATCTTGTGCAATTTACAACAGGTGCTAAACATTACGAAAACCAGAGCTATTAAGCAATCAAATTAAGCTATAATTATAACTGAAGAAAACTGTACAGGAATTCTAATTAATTCCAATCTGAACATGTCCAAGAGGAATGCTCCGGCAACCCCACTTCTGAGTAAAACAAAACAAAAATAACCCTTGGATAATGCTTCAGATTGCATGGGAAATTAAGAAATGCTTCTCGGCCGGCATGGTCTAGGATTCCTTATTAAATGGTGAGAGAAATCCCCCCACGAGGCTGGGGCACTTGTCTTTTCAGGTACACACTGCAAAAAGCTTATGATTGTGGGGGTGGTCCTTCACTCGACGGGGGGTTGGGGAAGCAGAGGTCCAGGGGACCCCACCGCTCCATCAAAGTTGTTTGGCATTTGAAGTTCTGTCACAGAATATGGGAGGCTTTTAAAGGGTGTGGCTACTCCCCCTTTATTATTTTACATTTATTTTTCTGCCTTCTAACGTATCTCTGGGAACAATTCCATTGTCTTGTCTGCCACTCGTTCTTCTTGTTTTCATCCCTTTTCCTGACTGTACACTCAGCTTCTCTCCTACCCAGGGCCCCAGGGTGGCAGGCTGCCAGGGCAGAGTCTTCTATCAGATGTGCCCAAAGCATGCCAGGTGTGTCTGATTAAGCCCTGGATACCATGAGACTAGAGGGATATTTGGATATTGGAATACAATTTTCAACCGGAAGAGTGAACCATTTGATTGAACCCGTGGCTTATTTTATAAGAGTCAGAACAGAGGAAACCAAAATACAAGCACCAGGGGCTAACATTTGTCACCGGCCTGTTACAGACCAGCTATTATGCTAAATTCTTCACCTGGATCATCTCTATTATCAAAATCACTCTGAAGGAGGCAAAGACTCTTAGAATACACAAGTGAGAGGAGGAGCCAGGAGCAGTGCTGTTAAATCTGGTATGAAACAAAGCCCGCTCTCTTTCAATTCACATAAAGTTATTACATCTCTAAATAACTCAGAGCACATTCTCTTGGCTTTTCCTTTCTTTGGTGGAAGTGTTGGGGTATGTGGTGAGTGTCCGGGGTGATTTTGCCTCCTGGGCATGGGCCTCTCTCATGGGACGATCTGCCTTCCATTTTGAATGTTCTGAACACATCCTTAGCTTATCTTACCTTGGCCATCATTAATGTTACGAGATGGCTCTTGGGGAAAGTGAGAGAAGAAACACCACATGTATGCACAAAGCCGACTTCCTTCTCCTTTTCATGGCTGGAGTCTGTGTGCCCATGAGTGTCTCCTTACCAACCACTGGCTGCAGGTTAAGGGTGTGGCACTTACTACCTGACTGTGATCTGCCTCTGTTGGGGCCATCTTCTGGGTAGCAAGCATTCACCTTCTGGTGGGAGTGGGGAAAACTTGACAATTTGTCCACAGAGGAAACAATTCCTATAATAGGATTATGAAGAAACTCTATGAACAGAGGAAACCAAACATTAGAGACGAATTTCACCAAGATCTGTTTGCTAGTGTGAACGTCCAAAACCTCCTCGGGCTACACCCCTACTTGGCAGTCCATATTTGAGATGCTTCTCTTCAGGAGCTCCGCCCCCTTGCTTGCCAGTGTGTCTGATAAGCCTGATGCTGGGGTGTGCACAGACACACTTCCCTCAGGGAGACTGCTTCTGCCTAAAGAAAGACTATTTGTTTGGGCAGCCTGCAGACTCATGACGGGAAGCTCAGGAAGCCATGAACTCAGCCCAGGATCCCACATATGGCAGCCCCTCCACAGACAGTGTATCGTGCTATTGTTATGACTGGACGATGTAGAAACACTTGGGCAAATGCTAAAATATATGTACATTTGGAAAGTAAATAGGGACCCTCCACATTGCTTTGTGGCTGGTCATCTCCCATGTGTCCTTCATCTCCCACAGCCATGAGGTAAGGTTGAGGCAGTTACCATCCCCAAACTAAGGGGGAGGAGATTAAACACGGAAGAAGTAAGGGGCTTGTTCAAGCTCTCAGTTGTTAAAGGGCACAGCTGGCGTCCTAAGTCAGGAGGCTGCAGTAGCTACTCCTAAGCCGCAAGCTGGGCCCTTCACTAGCCTACCATGCAGGTGGAGTCCTGAGGCAGAGTGTAAAGAGTCATGCTGGGCTCTGGCCCTAGACCAGAGAGGTAGCCCTGAAAGGCTTCAGAACAAGGAGGAAGTACCCCTGTTAAACCTGGCCTTCATTGGCAGGTGTGATTACAGAGTAAGGTAAGCATTTGTGAGCCTCATAAATTAATTATATAAGCAGAGGTGAAATGCCAGTTGTGCTTCTATTGGCCCAGCTGGGGAGCAGAAAGACAGACAGGGCTTTTGTCTTTGGTCTCCTTGCATTTTCTCCTCGTCCAAGATTCTGCTAGGGTTTAGCTGGCACATGTCTCAAGGTGCAGGCTCAGCTCTCCATCTCTGTCCATCACTACAGAGGGATCTTGAGCTCAAGGTTCTTCCTGTATCTTCTGCCCCCAAGAGGGATGCAGGTGCTCTGAGGATCCCTAGGGAGCTTTGGGTGTCCACCTTGTGATTTGAGATAGAATCAGTGCTTTCAGAACTTTGAAAGACATGGCAAAGGTCCACAGTGGCCTGCTGCCCTGACAAGCTGAGCTTGGCAGTCTAGCCTTGTGGGCATTTTCCCAGCCTCTCTGAAGTCTTGTCTGCCCCTACTAGGAGCTTCTGGAATGGGGAAGGCCTTGGCATTACTAGTGCTTGCTTCTGTCCTTTGAAATCCGCTCCAGCTTTGTATGAGTAATGGGTTCCCCTCCCACGTGTGGGTCTGAGGCTAATTTTGATCCTGTGTAGTGAGACTTGCTTTCAATTTGGTCTGCAGGGTGATCCAAGGGCACCTTCAGAGGTGGTGACTAGAGCTCCAAATTAGAAAAATCAAAATATCATTCACACCTGGAGACTGGAATGTGGCCATGATATGCTAGGACCTTCAGGTTCAATGGTCTGGATTCACATCCAGGTCCCCATCCCTAGCAGTATGGACCTGGAAAAGCTGATTAATGTACTATTTCCAACAAAACTCAGACTATCAACTGTACCTCCTGTATATGGACATTGAGAGGAACAGTGTGTGCGAAATGCTAGTCTACAGATGCTCAATAAATGCTATCCACTTTTTGGTATGGTCAATGTTCTAGGAATCCTGTTCTCATATCTTATTTTCTTGATTGGGAGTCTGAAGCCCACCCAGGCTGTTAACACTCCTAAGGTCACCTGCCTGGTAGTAGAACCAGAGCCTTGCTTCTTTAGTACTGGAAACCCAGCCAGGGTCTTTCCCAGGTGCCGGGTCAGGCCTATTTCACGCCGGCACATGCAACAGAATTCCATGCAGCAGAATGTCCCAGCAAGCTTGTTAAAAACAGATTCCCGGACGCCAATGCCAAGCCATTGAAAGGAGATTTCTCCTGATTCTTGAACTTCTCTGTTTGAGTCAAGAGCTTGTTCTTGATTTCTGAAGATTGACATGAAAGATTGTAGTGGCTATTCCTGGCTGGCAACTTGACTATAATGGAATAAACTACAATCCAGAATTGGAAGGCTCACCTGTGATCCTGATCTTGAGACTGGGAGATACAAGTTTCTGACCTGGATCTTGGCATGGAGATCTTGAGACATAGTGCCTATGAATTCTAGGAGATCAAAGCAAGGAGATCTCTGAGTTCAAGGTCATCTGGGACAAAGCAACTCTCAGATCCAGGCGTGGTGGTACACACCTTTAATCTGGGCCACACCTTCTGCTGGAGACCTACATAAGGACATTGGGAGAAGGAAGAGTCACTCTTCTTAGCCTGCTTGCCTTGTGGGACTGAGCAACTGCTAGATCCTTGGACTTCCATTCACAGCTGCTGCTGGCCATTGTTGGGGAGTTGGACTACAGACTGTAAGTCATCAACAAATTCCCTTACTATATAGAGACTACCCATAAGTTCTGTGATTCTAGAGAACCCTGACTAATACAATGATCTAGTCAAAAGAAGGCAGCAAACTCCGTTTTCCTACCAGCCCAAGTTCTTATCCTTCTTGTGTTCCTGCATGGTGGTCCAACAGCCTGTTCTTAGGGAGCTGTGCTCTTGTCAGCATCAATGAGGCTGTTGAGAAGTGAAGGTCAGCAGGGGGTTAAGTGAGGGAGAAGCTGAGGTGATTGATGACACCCATTCAGAGTGCAGAGGCCTGAAAGAAGAGACCAGGGTAGACTTAAAGACAGGGAGGTCCCCAAATCCTGGGGACTGTGAGTAGACAGGAAGTAGGAACTGCTTACCTGGGCCACCCAGGACTTCTGGGAGCAGGTGCTACTGTGTACACAAAGTAGGGTACAACGTGTCTCACAGACCATTAACTCAGCCAGGCCCTTCCTTCAGTACTGTCAGCTTCTGGCTTTTTCATGACAAACCGACTTGCCCACCTCTCCCAGGGCTGCAAAGCTGCTGTTGGTTTGGTTTCATGTGTACACTGTTCTTTCCTTGTGGAGGAAGCTGTGGGACAGCAGTTCATCCCTTGGTAGTCTTTGTTCCCACAACTCTCCAAGAGCATCTGGGACCAGCACAGTTATAGTATGACACGAGAAACACAGGAGCAGCAGGCAGGGTGGCAGGACACAAGGAGACAGCCAGGCACGGGAAGTGTGCGGCGGTGGTTCCCACCCCCTCCCACCCTCCCTACATCTGCTGATGAGCCAGGCTGAGGTGTTCTGACCTTGGCAGACATGGAGAAGTCTGTGCTCTGCCTGACTCCTGTCTCTAGAGGTTACACAGATTTATCCCTACTGCTTTACATCCTTTCTGGAATGTGGCAGAGTATAAATTGGAGATAAATAAAAATAGATTTATCAGCACTTTCTGAGTTTCTATAACATTTGGGGGTGGTGGTAGATGTGTCTCTCTGTACCCTGTAGGTCAGGGTCAAGGTGTGTGTGAAGATAGACTAGGGCTGTCATTCTGAGCTCCTCCCTCTGAGCAGAGGCTCTGGCCAGGCATCTACACCAGGAAGACACAGGTATAGCCACACCCCCAGGGTGGCTTGGGTCATTCTCTGTGCTCTATGTGTCACATGCATCAACTCTTCCAGTGGTCACCAGGTAAGAAAAGCAGACCCTACCAAGACTAAACTGTGTACTAAGGAATAGCGGGGAGCAGTAGGTTAGGACCTGGGCCCATACCTTGGGATTCTATTCAAAATCCAGGCCACAGAAGCAGCTGCCTTGTTCTCTCACAGAAAGGTAGGCCTCTGCATGTCTGCTGTCAGTTGGCAGAGAGCCGCCTAGAATACATGGCTTTGTTTGGTTCATTGAGATTGCTGGAGGCAGTATGGCTGTGCTGGTGAGATTGGAACCCTTGGGGGGGGGGGGAAGGGGCAGAATTGCTCTGCCAAGAGCACAGAACCTTAGCCTTGTCTGTGTAACAGCTTCAGCTTCAGAGTCAAGTGTGGCCATTGCTGGCAGGAACTCAGCCCAGCCTTGATTGATATAAACTAACCTCATCATGTCAAACATTGCAGCAGAGAGGATTCTTTCTGGGCAGGGGACAGTCCCTCTACTTGTGCTTGGAAGGTGGTGGTTCGGAGCTGGGTTGTCCCTGTATTTCTGTGGCCCACATGAAGGCTAGAATACTCTGCATGTCTGTTCTTTCAGTCTAGGAAAGCCCTAATGCATTCAGTTGCTTTTCTGTGTTGCCGTCTGTCTTATGTGGGCAGGCTCGGCCTTGGTCTAACAGATTCCTCAAAGGCCCATCTAAGCACAGGCTGTGTAATGGTTAATATTGGTGGTCAACTTGACCAGACATAGGAACACCTAGAAAATTGGTATGTGTCTTAGTTAGAGTTTTATTGCTGTGAGAGATGCTATGACCAAGACAACTCTGATAAAGGCAAACATTTAATTGGGGCTGGCTTATAGTTTCAGAAGTTTAGTCTATTATCATCATGGCGGGAAGCATGGCAGTGTGCAGTCATATAGGGTGCTGGAAAAGAAACAGAGTTTTGTATGTTCATCTGAGGTCAGCCTGAAGGAGACCCTATTTGGCAGGCAGCCAGGAGGAGACTCTGATTCCACACGGCTCACCTGTGTCACCAGTGCTCCTGTCCTGCTCACCTGTGTCACCAGTGCTCCCACCTGCTCACCTGTGTCACCAGTGCTCCAGTCCTGCTCACCTGTGTCACCAATGTCCCATCCTGCTCACCTGTGTCACAGTGCTCCTGTCCTGCTCACCTGTGTCACCAACGTCCCATCCTGCTCACCTGTGTCACCAGTGCTCTTGTCCTGCTCACCTGTGCCACCAGTGTTCTCACTCTGCTCGCCTGTGTCACCAGTGCTCTCATCCTGCTCATCCCACAGCCCCAGTGTTGTGCTGTCACCTATGTGTGATGTCACTGGGTTCAGAGATGATCTGCCACACTGGATCCTGATACTAACACCCACTATTTCCAGTAACCCTTGGCCTTCTTCTCTACTACCCTCTCTGCCTGCTCTTGACTCTCTTGCCCAATGGTTGGCATAACAGTATGCTCCATAGATAGTCTCTTGGCCTCAGGGATGACAGACATCATGTCACTAGGAGATCTCATTGTGCTGGTGTTGAAACAGTGTATGGAAAATGTGGGTGTTATGCCTAGCTAGATAAGAAAGCGTGAACCCTGGCCCATAGTATTTCCTGAGATAGATCTTAAGTGTGGACCAAGGATCCCTACCCTGCATTGGTCAGTGAGACTCTTGATAGACAATTAGAGACCACGAGTGGGCCTTCTCTGCTTCTCTGTAGACACCTGGAACCCTTTCTGTGAAGTCAGAAAGTTGACCTGTTCTCATACCTCCCATTTTATTCACATTGTGCGTTGCTCTTCTCTGATGGCCGTGTGGCCTTCTCAGTTACGTTCATAAGTGAGAGCATAGCCTGCTTTCTGATCTTGGGTATTATTGGTGTTCTTTCTTGGAGACTGACATGGAAAACCAACCCTTGTCTGGTAGGATGTTAAGCCACTGCTCTGGCCTCTGCCTCCTAGATGTGAACAGAGACACCCCCCTCCCAATAAGGCAGTTAAAATGTCTCCAGCCATTGGCAAATGTGCCCTGAGCAGCAAATTTCCTCTGTTTTTGTTTGTGTTGTTTTGTTGTTGTTTGTGTTGTTTTGGTTTTGGTTGTTTTTATTTTTTATTTTTGTTAACAACTACTGTGGCATCATGGTCACTGATTTTAGTTGCGGTCAGGGTAAAAAGAAAACAAAGATCTTCAGTGTTCTTGTTGGATTTCTCTGTTTAACTCCTAACAGCTTGGCCATATTTGGCCATATATTATTATTTCCTTGGCTCTCTGAAGAGAATATGCCACATGACTGCAGGCTAGTCATTGTTCTTAAATAGGACCAAGTGTCACAATCAGAAGATGGCCTTGTAGCAAAATTTCTTTGGATAAAGTAGCTAACAGTATCTGATGCATATATTCGGTGCAGGGTTAAAGATAAGGTATCGTCCCTGTTCTCAGTCCTTGTGGGACTGGTTGAGAAAGACATGCACATAATTAATACAACGTGTGGTCAAGGTGGGTCCTGGTCTGGGGAGGTCTGAAGGTAACAGTCCAGGCAGCAGCTCAGACCATGTGACGTCATATGTAGGCACACTAAACATCCTCCGTGGATGAAGATGGAGTCAGATGAAGGTACTGTGCTTATTTTTAGCTTTCTATTTTGAAATGATTTTAGATTCACAGAAGTTCTGAAAATAGCTTAGGGTTCCCTTGTAGGCATCATTAAAATTCTCAAAGGTAGCATCTTAAGCAGGCAACATTACAAGCGTAGCAACTCAGAAATGGGCACTGACTTAGTGTGGAGCCTGTTTGAGTGTCACGTGACCTCACGTGACCTCACAAATCCACCTTTTTGGTTTAGGATCCAATTTGGGGTCCCACTTTGCACATCTGTGTCACGGCTCCTTTGTCTTGAGAAAGCAAGGACAGGGCTGGAGAGATGGCTCAGCGGTTAAGAGCACTGACTGCTTTTCCAGAGGTCCTGAGTTCAATTCCCAGCAACCACATGGTGGCTCACAACCATCTGTAAAAGGATCAGATACCCGCTCTGGTGTGTCTGAAGACAGCTACAGTGTACTCAAAATTAAAGAAAGAAAGGAAATCCTTAACTGAGTGGCAGCAGCTAACTGGCTTTCTCTGCCAGGTTTGGGCTGCGCCAGTGGCACAGTCAGCTAAAGAAGGCCATATCCAGTATCCAGCCGGGCAGTGGTGAAACCCTGTCTCGAAAAACCAAAAAAAAAAAAAAAAAAAAAAGGAGAGAGAGAAAGCAAGGATAATTCTTCAGTTTGTCATTCATGACTTTGACACTTTTGCAGAGAACTGGCCAATTATATAAAAATGTCCTCTGGTTTGGATTTGTCCAATGTTTTATTATAATTAGATTGTTGTTCTGCATTTTTTTTTGTTTTTTGTTTTTTGCAAGATTCACATAGAAGTAACATTCCTAGGGAGTCTGGTTAAAAGGTGTATTGTGTCAATATGTTTTCTTACCCATGATGCTCTCTTTGGTCATTTGGTTAAGACAGTGACAACCAGGTTGGTTATTATTTTTCTGTCACTGCTAATTCTTAGTTCTTGGCCTCATCTGTTGTCTACATCATGATCACAGCCTCCTTTCTGGGATGCTCGATGCCACAGACTACACAAGTCCTCCTCAGAGTGCAACATGCCAGTCTGTGTCACCATCATTCAGTTGCTCCTCTTTACCCATAGTTCTTTTTGAATGGCTATGTAATGGCAGGTAACACCTGTCAGACATTTATGAAGTGTGTTTCCCATGTATAGTTTCACTGAATCCTCACGATAGCTGAGTGGATCAATCTTATCCTAAGCATCATCATCATCATCATCAGCAGCAGCAGCAGCAGCAGCAGCATCCTCATAAGGATGAAGCACTGAGGAGCAAAAGCATTAGGCAACTTTCCCAGTATTGCTGACTTCTTAACTGTTGATCCCATACTCTTGGCCACTAGAGTTCCACTTGCTAACTGAACACTAATGATCCAACCTTGGCTACTTCTTCAGTCATATTTCCCACCAGTCCGAATGTTTACTGTGCTCTCCATAAACAGTAGTCATAACAGAAGAAGGAATTCTCACTCAATATTGCTCAGGGTCCAGATGACATTTTGGCTGCTATGGTATTAGGGACATCAGTAGCAGCAGAAGGAGTAGTTGTCTAAGTATTATAATTGCATAAACAGTGGTCAGCTTTCCTATGATAGTACCTAAATGGAGTAGTTAAGTGTACACTACTAGGCTGCAATTGTGGGTCTCTCCTCGTGTGTGTGTGTGTGTGTGTGTGTGTGTATACAGTTAAGACTGTATTTAAAAAATTTAAAAACAAATTTAAATACAAAAGATGACACAAAGAGACACCAGGCATGTGTCACTGGGGGTAAGATGAAAGTAGTTTCTAGAGACACGGCTGTTGTGGCTCCGGTGGCTGTTGTGGCTCCGGCACTTGTGGGCAGGAGAGTTCCACAGCTGCTCTCCTGGCTATGGATGGAGAAGACTTGGGCCAATAATAGTTGTCCAGGACAAAGGTCCCAAGGGCTTAAGGCAAAGGCTTACTTTTGGGTAGTGATAGGCTAGAGACAGGAGTCGTGATGAGAGATATTAGGAAGAAAGCCACTGACTGTGGCAGGTAAGGGAGCAGTGCTGCGGGTCAGGCCTTTCCAGGTCGTGTGCTCCATGGGTGAAGGTGTGTTGATGCCCTTACCAGAGGCAAAGTACAGGGAAAGTGGGCTGAAGAGAGGACGGATTCATTTAAACCTGTAGAATTTGCCTATGGCCATTAGCCTGAAAATAATAATCTTGAAGACTGAAAATGAACCGAAGTCTGAAACTGCTTCCAAAATGGTGGAAATATGCAACACTGGCCAAGGAACTTTCCGTCGTGATCGATTCTTTTAAAGAATATTTATTTATTTTTATTTTTATGTGTATGATTGTTTTGCTTGCACATATGTATGTGCACTCTATGTGTGTCTGGTTCTCAAAGTGGCCAGCTGAGCCACCTCTCTAACCCCTGTCTATTAGTTTTGCAGCGTCCCCCATCACAAGCCTGAACTCTCTCTGCTGCACAAGACCGACACAGTTCTCAAAACAGCTTGCCCAGGTATCCAGTGTGACCTACCCCCATGACACCAGAAAGCTCTCATGTATTCTGGTAGTTTTCATTGTCAACCTGCATGTGGGCATGTATTTCTGTAAAACGTAACAGCAGTTCTTATCAACAACTGGATGTTTGGAGCCCAGGCTTCCTTTATGAGTGTAGGTTTCCTCTGTCAATTGTGGACATTGGGAAATAGAAGGTTACATGGACTTACTGTTGAGTAAGTCATAAAGTCCACAGTTAGCTTTGGTAGCATGGAGATGGAAACAGTTGCAGAAGATAAGCCTACACTTAACTCCTCTTGCCAATATCAAAGAAACTGGTGCCTGCCAGCCCCTGGTCCGAATGGGCGCCCCATACTATATGGCTATCTCTTTTTACTCTGCTGGAGCAGAGACAAAGATGCTGAGGAAGGCCTTCCCCAAGACTGTCCTCTCCTTTTGCATGGAAATTTCTGCCCTGTGCCCAGAAAGCTCAGCAGATATCCTCCTTTGACTTAACCCAGAAAGGCTTTCTTATGATGAGAACACCAGCCCAGGGGGTCCACAGGATGGGTGTGGATGCTCTGTTTCCTGTTTCTCTGCTTTATTCCTCTCTCATTGTGTGCTGATGATATTTGGACTCTGGAGGCTTTTAGGATGTGATGCTGTGAGAAAAGAAGTGGAGATATGCTCTGGCATATTACATAGAAAAGGAAGGTGAAATGAGAAAAAGTTGACTCAGATCTGGGCTCAGTTCTTAAGGATCACTTTTGATAGAACCAAATAATTGTTGGAGAATGAAGGTCTTGTGTAGAGATGGGAGATCTGTGTAGTAGATGTAGAGCATTGGTAACCAGGCATGGTCCAGCAACCTCAGGAGACTCCCGAGTTCTGGTTCTGTAGAGCACTGGTAACCAAGCATGGTCCAGCAACCTCAGGGGACTCCAGAGTTCTGGTTCTGTAGAGCACTGGTAACCAGGCATGGTCCTGCATCCTCAGGGGACTCCAGAGTTCTAGTTCTGTAGAGCACTGGTAACCAGGCATGGTCCTGCATCCTCAGGGGACTCCAGAGTTCTAGTTCTGTAGAGCACTGGTAACCAGTCATGGTCCTGCATCCTCAGGTGAATCCAGAGTTCTGGTTCTGTAGAGCACTGGTAACCAGGTATGGTCCTGCATCCTCAGGTGAATCCAGAGTTCTGGTTTTGTAGAGTACTGGTAACCAGGCATGGTCCAGCAACCTCAGGGGACTCCAGAGTTCTGGTTCTATAGAGCATTGGTAACCAGGCATGATTCTACATCCTCAGGGGACTCCAGAGTTCTAGTTCTGTAGAGCACTGGTAACCAGACATGATCCTGCATCCTCAGGAGACTCCAGAGTTCTGGTTCTATAGAAAAATTGCAACCAGGCATGGTCCTGCATCCTCAGGAGACTCCAGAGTTTTGGTTCTACAGAAGTACTACTCCAAGCCCACCCAACAAGAGATGAGTGCTCTGGAGACCATGTAGACTGAGCCAGAACCCAGAGCCTCCTGAAGCTGACCCTAGTACCAGAAGGACTTACTCAGTACACCCTCATCACCAGCATAAGTGCTGGCTGTATTCTAAGCCACATCTATAACTTTTAAGTAATTTTTAAGAATTCATGACTGTCCCAGGGAACCCATGTCCATCAGTATCCTCCAAATCTCTTTGGGTTTTGACCTACTTTCTCAAAGGTCTATGAGAAGCCTGGAGACCATCAGGTCCTGAAATCATGTCAGGACTTAACCTTGGTCTCTCTCATCCCTTGCATCATAGCATTTTATACACAAAGTGTGTTGTGTTGATAGGGTTTACTTTGGATTTGACACAGATTTGACATTCTAATGGCTTGATGCAACAGTGATGGTTATAGGTTTTTTTGATATATTTTCCAGAATATGTTGGAGTTAAATAGAATATCTACAATATTCCTTAATTGGCTATCTGATGTCTCCTCCCTGTCCACCCAGAATCCCCAACTGGCCTCAGAATCTATTCTGGACACTAAGCTGGCAAGAATGGAGTTGGTGGCCCATCCTCCCTAGAATCTCAGCCGCTTCCCAGGGACGCCATTAAAGCCTGTAGCAGGCCATTTTCCTGCTCTCCTTATCAAATGCGAGGGCTCCATTTACTTGCTTATATATGGATTCTGTCTAGTAGTTAAATCTGCTATGGGACTAGGTGGTAGGAAAGTGTTTGTGGGCATTCTTGTTGATAAATATCACATGGAAATGGAGTTTTTCTGGTATAAGCCAACTCCTGACAAATGGGCCCCTTATTGCCCTTTCAATGAGACCAGCTACATGACAACTAGCCTGGGGAGCTGAAGTACTGGTGAGAAATTGAAGCCATAGGTCTGTCTCAGGGTACAGGCTCACCAGACGTGATTGTTGGGTGTTGAAGACTCCATAGCTCTGTGCCTTATGGGCAGCAGTTTGGGGCTCAGGACAGGGCAGGAGGGGCTAGCAGAGGTACTGCTGGGGCCGGATGCTGATTTTATAGGAGGCTTCCCTTGGCATGTACTGGGATGGCCTCAGGCTAGAAGACACTCTTGAGGGCTGGTGATTGCATCATTTTGACTTCAGTCAGGAAAATAGGAGCCAGGGAGACATCTTACTTAGCTGGCAGGCTGTATGAAAGATTGGCTCCAGAGGTAAGAAAGACCACAGGAGCAACAGGGAGAATGTGAATAGCTGGGAAGGAGCAGGAGGAAGAGGCCACAACCTCAGTTAAGGAAGTATGGATCTCCCTGTACTTGGCCTGTGTCTGGAGCCTGGCCTGATGCTGGAGCTGCCCCTAGGGGGCTAGAGCTGGGATCCCTCCATTCCAGCTATGACAGGTGCAGAGTGGCCTGTGATGTTTGAGCAAAGAGCAGGGTGCCTTTCTCTTCCTGTCACCACAGCTCTTGCTCCACTGCTTCCTTTTGCAGACTCTAAGCCAAGCTGCTGAGGCTTCTGTGAAGCAGAGCTGGCAGAGAGTTGGCAGACTCCTGTCTGAGGGGAAGGGGAGAGGCTAGTCAGGTTTATGTGGAAGTCCACAACGGATGCAGAAATGAAAGTTCAGGTGATAAAGGAGCAGAAAGAGAAGCCGGGAGAGACTTGGACATTTAGTTAATGAGGAAAACACATTCAAAACTTAAACTCCATTATGCCCTTAAATGTTTTTCTGTTTTTCCACAGTTCTCTGGAGACAAGAGGTTAACATGGGAACGGATCGGCACTCCGTCGGGTATGTCCTCTTCCCAGTGTGCGGAAGGAACCTCTGTGGCCTTTGCATGAACGAGTCTGGTGACACAAGCTTGCTACTGGAATGGCACAGCAACCTCATCGGCTCACTGGCAAGTGCTTTATAGAGCTGACGCTTGTCAGGGAGTCCTTACCCACCATTCTCCGTGACAGGCTCTATACATCCCAGGCTGTTTCCTTTGCAGCCTCTTCTTAGATGTGGAAGAACTATGCTGTGTGAACAGCATCAGCAGTGGCTTCTGTATCAGTCAGGAACAGTTTGCTCATGAATGACAGAACATGCCACTCCCAACTCAAAAGCAAACAAACAAAACAACAAAAACAAGCGAGCAAACAAACAACAACAGGACTTGAATAAAGTTTAGGGTTTAGATTCAGCATAGGGATAATAGGAGATTCAGACCCATCAAATTCTTCAGGGCCCAGTCTCTCTCCACATTACTCCATGTCCATCCTGACATCCCTGTGTGCGCTCGCGCGCGCATGAGTGTGTGTGTGTGTGTGTGTGTGTGTGTGTGTAAGTGTCACATCTAAGCAGCAGGATGGTAGGATCAGTGTGAGCAGGTTCTCTTTTTAAGGAATAGAGAACTAGAAGTTACCATTTAAAACTTTTACTGTCATTTGATGAATATTTGGTCCCATAACAAGAATCTAGCTGCAAAGGAGCCTGGGAAATATATTCTTGATTCAGACAGCTAAATGACTAGGCAAATCTTCTGTGGCTGATGTAAGAAGATAACAGATTCTGGGATACATCCAATCATGTCAGCAATAACACAGGTCAAAAAAATGTGCTAGGCCAGGCGGCTCACATTTAATGGGGTGTGAACTGGTAAGGTTTTGGTTGTAGTCACACTGAACTGGTAAGTCCTACTGGAGCTCAAGGCTTTGAATTTCCATCAGGCTCCCAGTTGATTCCAATACTATCAATCCATGGACCAAATAAAGCGTAAAGATCTAGTCACTAGGAATTTGATGCTGAATAGGTTGGATTAGGTCTCATCTTGAGCCCTACAAGTAGGGTTCAGCCTTGGCTTTCATTGTAAACCCATCTTTGAGGGGGCTGTGAAATGTGAAGCCTAGCTACCAGATGCCCTCCACAGACGTATGCTACCCTCCTTTGGTGAGGCCCCTGTCCTCCTCTAGAAAGGACACTGGTCAGAAAAATGAGCTAGCTGTTCAAACTCAATGCATCTTCCTCAGACTCCAGAAAAGGAGCAGTGTGGTCTCCTGAAAGCTAGGCAGAACTGCGGAGATCCTAGACAGTGGGGGTCCATGGGACACTGAGAACAACAGCAAGGAAGCTTCTGTTTGGCCCAGGGCAGCCCAGCAAGCACTTTCTCCTGTGCCAAGCAGGACAAGGGCCTGAAAGAAACAAGGCTGCCTCCATGGGCCTGCCTGGCTCCCATCTGTTGGGGGAGAGAAAGGACATGGAGCAGAGGCAGGAATTCAGGCAATTAATCCTTTATTTAAAGAATAATAAACAGCCAGATTTTACATACTGAAAGAGGGAACAAGGTAAAAGGGGTTAAAAACTAAAAAGCAAGGACGTCAGACACCAATTAGCACAAGGCTAATTGACAATTTCCCCAAGCTTCATGGAACATGCCAGGCCGATTTCCCCAATTGCTAATTAAATCAAACCACACACACAATACTAATTTCCCTAACTTAGGGAACTCAATAGACAAATAAAGTGAGAAACTAACTTAAACATTTTGTCAAAGTATGAAGAGAAGGAAGGGCGAATGCGGTCTTTACGTGAATAAACTTCGGTACCCTCTGCATCTGTGTAAGTTCTGGCGTGTTTAACCAAATTCTGAAGTGCACCAGTGTCTTCGTCCTAGCCCAATCACATAAATGTCCCTCCCTAATCACAGAATAAGGCACAGCAGTCCTCTCCAGCTAACCTTCTCTCCCTCTGGTGAAGGGTACCCAGAGCATCCTGGAAGTGACACACAAATGGCACCATTTAAAAATTATAAAAGATCTACTTAATTACAATTAAAAACAAAGGAATAACTTTTCTTTAAAATAGTCCCCAAGGTTCTCTGAGCTAGAGTCTGGCGTGGGGAAAGAGAGAAGGCAATCACTTAATCACACAAGTGTAGGGCCTCGCCTCGGCAATCTACCCTCCCCCCAGTTCCCAGCATGCAAGCTGGCTGGGCACTGATCTGTCTCAGGGGCCCCATAGCTCCTCCTGCTGCACTGGCTACAGCTTTGAAGTGTCCCCCTTCCCCTCTGTGCTGACTGAGGGCCCATGAGAAGCATCCCTGAGCCATGAGATTGGGGACAGGGTTTTCAGGTCGTCTGCCTAAGCCACTCTGCTATTGAGGACACTCGGACCAGGGGATGCTGATGTAGCTCAGCTCTGAGAACTGGCCTGAGGCCCCGGGTGGGTTTTTAATTACATGGTTGCTTTAATAACTGGGCACTCTCACAGAGTTTACTATACAGGGCCATGCCTCTATGGGCACTCTCCCAGACCAACTCAGTCGATCCTCAAAGTGATCCTGAGAGCCTCAACTCATAATTTCTCCATTTTATAGATAAGAGAACCCAGGCACTGGCATGTTTAGAATCATAGCTGAGGTCCTACCCCTAAGTGGCAGAATGAGATTCAAAAAGAAATCTGAGGGTCCATGGTCTTAACTCACTCTTCGACCAACTGGAATATGCTGGTGCAAGAGGAGATAAGAAGTAAGCCATGCCTACATTTTTCAGGTGCAGCTGTTATTAAACTCTTGAATATTTCTAACATGGTCTGTTCTTCTCACATTAAACATGGACTCAAACACCTCCATACGGCCTCTCATAATTTAGCCGGTTTCCTCGGTTTTCTCCTATTGGCATATAATGAACAGCTTCTGGTGCTCACACACACTTAGCGCATGGTCTTTAGTGGTTGAGATGCGCTTTGCTGAATGGACGTAGCCCAATTTATTTAACCTATGACTGCTACTGACATTTGGGTCATTTCCTCTCTCCCTTCATAGGATGTTTGACTTTACAGACCTGTCTTTACCCATCTGTTAGCTGTTCTTAGGGCAATGGCTTTACTACAAAGCAAAGCCAGGTGAAGGGAAGGAGAAGTGAGTGGAAACACACAATGTACAGAGCTAGGAAGCCTGAAGCTTCACTAGTGGAGGAGGAAACCTCTCTAAGGAAGTTCTTCACCACATGCCCATTCTTGGGCAGTCTCACTTTTGGGGGGTACCCTTAAGGACGATGTCACTAAGACCAGGCCGAAGCCTCCTATGATAGTGAAACAGAAGTTATCCTCTGTGGCTCCTCATGGAACAGGTTAGTGATTAGCATGATCCAAGTTGTATGTGTCTTGGAAATTAAACATAGGGCCTGGAGCGATGGCACAGAAGTTTAGAGCATGGCTGCTCTTTCCAGAGGACCTGGGTTCAATTCCCAGAATCTACGTGTTGGCCCAGAAGCATCTGTGACTCCAGGATACCTGACGCCCTCTCCTGACCTCTCCAGAACTAGGCACATAAGTAATTCACAGACATTCATTTAAGACACCTATACACATGGCACACATAAAAATCAATGTAAGTCTTATTTTAGGGAATTGGCTGCTAAGTAAGGTGTGTTGGTGTTTACCTGGTTCTGTCTTACTCTCAACCCACAGAAGCAAGGGAGTGCATCTCCAGCCTGAGGTGTAGGCACAGGAACAGCCATGCAGCAAGGCACTGTTGGGCTCTAAAACATTTTTGGCCTTTTTATCTGACTGGCATCTTTAATACATCTGTCAAGAGGGAGGTAGCTTATCTGTCCTTGTCCTTTCCTGGGACAAAAGCAGACCTGTCACCGTCAGATCAGGGGAACTTTAGAGCTGTACGGAAGGACAGCTGAAAGTCCTCCTCATTCATTGTGATTTATCATGATCACTGACCCCCTCCCCCAGGATGAAATAGCAATGAAATAGCAATGTGATAGGTTAATGCCGATAATTAAAGAGAGTTTAAGACCAGTGTGAGACTGAACTGTGTGTGTGGGTGGTGGAAATGGTTGTTTGATGTGAAAGTCAATGATTGAATTATTCAGAGAGAGTGATTTCCAAATGATAATTTTACACTTTACATAACTGATTCTGATTTATTATAGTGGCACCCAGTGGAGCCGGCTTAGTTCTAAGGGGTTGTCAGCTTTCCCGTCCCAGCTCTGGGCTAAGCCCCCGTCCCTCCAAGAAAAGAACAGCTTCTGTCCAACGTCGCTGTTATCTCTCTTGTGTGAATTTTGCCCCCTCATTCATGTGAGAGTGTACGACTTTTTGGCTTTGTAATGTATGACCAGGCACAGGGGTATGTGTGTATGTGTGCGTGTGCGTGTGTATGTGAGTATGTGAGTGTGTGTTTGCGAGCGTGCGTGCATACGTGTGTGTGCACACTTGTGCGTGTGTGTGTGTGTGTGTGTGTGTATGTGTGTGTACACTGGCCTGCATCTATGTGGGCAGTGGATACTCCAGATTTCTTGAAAACTTTGATCTCCAGTCACTTAGTAAGAGATAGGGCCACAGTGGGAAATGGGACTCCAAGGACCACTGCAATGACGATGGCGTAGTAGAGGCAATGATCCCTTCATAATCGAAAGAGTCAAAGTGTGTAGTCCAAGTTGGGATCAACCCAGGAGTAGGAATGTAAATTTTATGCTTGCCAGGAAAACACATAGGAAAACTTAGTCCACAATGGTGGCTGCTGCTTTTCACAGGAGTCTTTCTTGCTCAGGGGTGACTTAGCAAGACACAGACCTCCTACCACTCTTCTAGAACAATCTAGAACATAAGTGCCCTGTTCCGGGACCCCTGGCTTCTTACCCTGATGTGTTTACTTACTAATGACATCCTCGCCTTTCAGCCCCGCTCCCTTTGCCTCAGTTGGGATACAGGTTCACTTCTTGTGGACAGGAAGGTGGTCAGGAACACTGACATCCCTGACTGAGCTTTGTTGTACAATATGAACAGAGCCTTACCTGTAACCAGCTCTGTTTTCAGAACCTCCATGAGCTCATTACCTGTTCTCCAGAGCCCCTTGGAAAAGCCTGTTTCACCTTCATTTTACAGTGCAGGAGCCTGAGGGTGACCAAGTCAACTAGGGCATTCTGTGTAGCCTCTGGCTTGGCAATGGTCTAGCATCCACTGGCTTTGGAGCTTCATGCTCACTGGCCATCTGCAGCTCTCTGATCTATGGTACCCAAGCAGGCGGGATTAATAATGGTCTATCCAAGAATAGGAAGAAAACTGAGGTGTGTAGAAGAAAGAATCAGGATATTTTGTGGGGAAGGGACAGGGTGGTCAGAAGAGATTCTGGAAACCCACACTCTATACCCTTTCTGGCCTAGCACTCTGGCCAGATTCCCATGGTTACACATCCTACAACTCACCTGAGCCTGTTGCCAGTCCACACGCCTCTACCCCTCTGCTCTGCCTGATTCTGACAGCAGAGTTAACAATGCCTTCACCTCGTGAAGCTCATGAGCTTCCAGACCTGTGCTACAGATCAAACTGGGGTTCAGTTACTGCCAGGGAAAGCTAATGCTGCCCCTGAAGTCTAGTGGGTGATTATAATCAGGAAAGTCACATAATTTAATTGTTAGTAATTAAAATGTTGCTTTAAAGAAAAATAACACTGAAAATTATGGAGTAGAAACAAAATTTGCATAGATTATTAACATAAAACATGAGGTTTCTAGAAACATGTTTTTTCCCCACTAGTATTCGGGGCCAGGACCTCAGAACTCTGTGTTTAGGGTACATGGGAAGACAGGCAAGGAAGCCTGGCTCCCAGTGTCTTCAGCCTTACTACATCATAGCTCTTTTCTTTCTTGACCAAGGGACTGAACTTGGTTCACTGAACTCCCATTGTGAAGATTACTGTAAAAAGCTTGGGGGTGGGAGGATTCACAGAATCAATGAAACCTCCTGAATGCTTCAAGCAGAAACGAGGCGTAGGAGCAAATAAAGGCAAAAACTGTAGTTGAAAGACAACTAAGCAAGGCTGAAAGACAGCCAGCTGGGAAAATGTATTTGCACTATATATGAAGGGTTAATATATGGAAGGTTATGATATATGATTATATATCTCATATATGATATACTTCAAATGTATTATTTAAAATATATATTCATATATATGAAATATGAAAAGTTAATAAAGAGGCTATACAAAGTAGGAACCAAGTGATTTACAGAATATATACAATGACAAATAAGTGCTTGAAAGGGCACTTAGGGATGCTCAAAGGGTTAGGGCGATGGCCCAGTGGGTAAGGTGCCTGCTGTGCAAGCATCAGGACCTGACCTCTGACCTCTGGACAGCCAACACTGGAGCGTGGGAGCAGGTGGACCCTCGGGTTTGCTGCCTGCAGTGCTCTGAATAATCTTGGCCCATGGGAACTGCCACTATTAGGAGATAGGGCCTTGTGGAGGAAGTGTGTCGCCGTGGGGGTGGGCTTTGATGTCCTATGCTGAGCTCCACCCAGGGCAGGAAAAGTCCCTTCCTCGCTGTTTTTAGAGCAACTCTCCACTCCTGCACCGTGTCTGCCTGCAGGCCGCCATGCCTCCTGCCACCGTGCTTCCGGCCATGATGATAATGGACTGAACCTCTGAAACGGTAAGGCAGCCCCAATTAAATGGTTTCTTTGTAAGACTTACCTTGGCCATGGTGTCTCTCACAGCAATGAAACCCTAACTAAGACACTGCCCAAGCAGCCTATTGGAAATGGTGAACTGTGGGTTCAGTGAGAGACCTTGTCTGAAAAAGTAAGATGGAGGGGGCTGGAGAGATGGCTCAGTGGTTAAGAGCACTGACTGCTCTCCCAGAGGTCCTGAGTTCAATTCCCAGCACTTACATGGTGGCTCACAACCATCTGTAATGAGATCTGATGCCCTCTTCTGGTGTGTCTGAAGCCAGTGATGGTGTACTCATATACATAAAATAAATAAATCTTTAAAAAAATGTAAGATGGAGAGTGAGAAATGATACTTGGCATAAACCTCTGCCCTCTACATATGCAGGCATAGGCCTGTACATCTGCATACAAACACAGACAGACAGACAGACACACACGGGACAGAGAGAGACAGGCAAACAGGCTGACAGACACATGGAACAGAAAGAGAGAGAGAGAGAGAGAGAGAGAGAGAGAGAGAGAGAGAGAGAGAGAGGCCTATTAAAGAAATGTAGATTTAACAACAGTGTTTACTTTCTCTACCTCATATTGACCAAAATGAAACACCTTGGAAGGGTGGGTTAATAGTGTCATGGATGGGGGTGAGAATTGGTATAACTGGTATACCCTTTCAGGTGAGCAGCTTGGGTAGATTGGTTAAACTGTATAATGTTCTTTACAGCACTTAAGAGTAAATCGATGGCAGGAATATCATGTCTGGGTAGGAGATATGAAGAACGATATTCTTTTTTATTGTTTTGTCAAAGAGCTGGCTTCAGCCTAAATGTCTAATAACCAGAGACATGGTAAGATGTCTTATCCCCCCCATGCAAGGAAATAGTAAGCAGCCACCATCACCGTATAATGGAGATATATCTCCATACATGTCAGCGTCTGTCTATCTATCTATCTATCTATCTATCTATCTATCTATCTATCTATCTATCTATCTATCTATATCTATCTATATCTATATCTATCTATCTATCTCTATCTATCTATCTATCTATCTATCTATCTATCTATCTATCTATCTATCTATATCTATCTATATCTATCTATCTATCTATCTATCTATCTATCTATCTATCTATCTACCTATCATCTATCACCATAGGAAAAAAACACAGTGTAGGCTGGCAGGCAGAATAGCAATGCCCATTTTAAAAATCAGTGTTAATACTTACTTAGCAGAGGAGATGCCATGATCACAAAGGATGCTCTGACCCCTATGATGTCCCCAAATGTAGGAAGCATGGCTGTACAATTTGTGGTGTGGGCACTGAGTTTACACTCTATTCTGATAAAAACAAGTGACTAACAGTGTAATATTGTCAAACCACTGGTTAGAAACGAGGCCAGGAAACACATTTAGCATCAAAGGGGGCTGCAGGGGCCTAGGGGATGTGGTGCAATTGGAGAAGCTTGAGCACAATGCATAAGGTCCTGAGTTCAATACCTGGTACCCCAGAAACTGGGTGTGGCAGTGCATGTCTTAATCCCAATACCCAGGAGGTAAGGGCAGAAGGACCGGGAGTCCAAAGGAGGCTGTAGTTAGTGAGCTGAGAGCTGAGCTTCTTCTCAAGTGTACACTGGAGTATGCCTCCTGCATGCTAATCTGGCTTCTCCTGCTGTGGGCTGTCCATGTGCATAAATCTCCTCCTCACTCTGAACCATCCCATTAGCACACAACATCCACCACAGTCCTCCCCAGGCCTTGGCTTCCCCTGCATGAGCTCTGGCCTAAGAAGAGTCTCCAAAGTCACTCAGGGTGTTCTCCAGCTGGTTAGGAGCCTGCGTCAGAGGCACTGAGAGACCACTGCAGACACTCTGTGATTCTGGCAAGGTTGAGGCACCTACTAAATCCTCCTTTGTTTCCTGGAGATGGGCCTGAGCAAAGGACTTTTGGATGTTCACTCCTAAACCATTGGGAAGGAGAGCAGAGAACATAACAGAAGCAGTCTCCAAACGGGTAGGACACTTCCTCATTAGCTCAGGGGTTGGCAGAGTTCAGGAGGGTGAGTGGCTGAGTTCACGTCTCCTGTTCCTTCCCTTGCAGATTTTAGAGCAGCATTTTGAAGTCATCTGAGGAAGCACATTATTTTGGGACAGCAGAGGATCCTTTGAAAGGGCTGTGTGCTGAATGTGGTCAGACACTGTTGAGTTAAAGGCTCCAGAAATCTGCTCCTATGTTTACCACACACACAGCAACTCTTTCAAACACTTAGTGAGCATTTATTATGTGACAGGCATTGTTCCTGCTCCATAGAGTGGACTGGTTTAGGTCTCAGCCCCCTGAGCTTCATGCTGTTACTGTCCCAACCAGTCAAATGCTGAAACTAAAGCTTACATCTAACCCCAAGTTCTCCAGACTATGAATATGGGCCTCTCTATAATGGCTGCCATGATTTTCTGCTCCACATCCCAGTAACCTGCTGTGCTCCAGGCCTACTGTCTTACAGAAGAGACTTTGACTGGGAGGTGGTGGCCGTGGATTTCCGAGCCATAGTTAAGCTATCTAGTTTGGATTGACGTTTGTTTCCTTCCTCCTTCTCCCTTCTTTCCTTAAGAGGAGGAAAGTCTCAAATACCTGCTGGTTACCATATCTTTCAGCTTCTGTGGTCAACATTTAATTACATTAGCATTTGTTTTCACTAAAAAAAGTAATCACATTACCGCCTTTCATGTCACATTAGGGAAAATGGACACCAATACGATGCATATTAACAGCCTATGATGGGTTGCTGCTAACACAATTAGACTTTCACATTCTATTAGTTCTGGAGTCACACTGTCCACCCAAGAACAGCTCACTTTAGTATTGGGGAGGGGCAGGGTATAGCGGGGGTACTGCTGATGTTACATGGATGTAGCCAGCTCCCAGGGGACCTGGGAAAACCCGTGGGGTTCTCTGCACAGCTCCTGAGCCCTACATTTTATACCTTCTTGTAGCATGAGTGGCACTTGGACTCGGGCTGGGAGAGGTGCCTGCTCTTCACAGCCAGCCCGTGTTCTTGAATTGTGGTCATTAAAAGATCATCTGACACACTCCTGGCCATGTGGCCTCAGATCAGATAGAATTAATATTTCATTATCTAGTCAGTGGTGGGTGCTGGCAAAGAGAGGGACACAGACAGGGAAAATGTCCCCAGGGCCCTTCCCAACACTCCTAGTGAGCTCTCCAAGAGGCCTTGCTTTGGCTGGGTGCCCATGAGTAACATTTGGCTGCTTTTTTCCCCGAGGCCTGTCACCATCTTTCTTTTCTTGCCCTCTGTCCTTCTTTTCAGTCTCCTAGGTCATGGTGGGAAACCTTTGGTCCACCTCTCTGGGAGGGTGGTATGCTCTGGTGCTGTGGGAACTTCTGTCTCCTTCCATAGTGAATCCCCTAACCACGGCCTCTCTCATCAGTCTTCTAGTGGAAACTCTCAACAAATCATTTTTCTTAGGCCCATTTGAAATACTTTTGAACTCCATGAAGTCTTCCCTGTGTAGTCCAAGGTGGTGTTATCCCAAATATGACACTGGGTGCATATCTACTAGGAGTTCTCATATGAACACCCCCAACTCCAAACTATGAGGGTGAAGCAGACAAGACTTAATGTTAATGGTGGGCGTGAAGACCAGGAAGGAAGCCAAGTGTGCACATGGAGGTGCAAATGCACACCAGCACTCAGAGGAGCCCAGGAGTCCCTTCTGTTCATCCCTCCCAGGGATGATCCGGAACGCTGGGTCTTGCACTGAAATCTAGTGGTGCTGCAATTGAGGAGGACCCCCCCCCAAAAAAAAACCCCAAAACAAACCCCCTCAAGATAAAGAAAGAGATCTACTCCCTCAACGGGGTTTGTGGGGAAGGGCAGAAAGGGAAACTGAGGACAAGGAAAAGAACTGCCTATCTGTCAGTTCTAGGTGGCTTACTTGGAAGCAAGCTATGTACTTCTGTGTGTTGTGAAACCAGATCTAACAGCCGAAGGCAGCAGCCAGCTTCTGTCAGGACAGCATCAGGGGTTCTTTCTGCCAGTAACCTCAGGTTCCTTTGCAGGGAAGGACACCAAGGAGAGTTCTATGTGCAAACTTGCCTTCAGAATGCTATAGCCCAGAAGAAGACCACTGGCCTGCTCGAGGTGTGTGTGTGTGTGTGTGTGTGTGTGTGTGTGTGTGTGTGTGTGTGTGTGTGTGTTAAGGGTACTGTGTTGGATGGCATGTGAGGCTCCTCCCACTGTGTAATTCTGAAACTCCACAGAGGAGTGAGTCCCTTATGTCAGACAAGAGGGATCCTGGTGTCCTGCAGTGGAATTCTGACCTCAGTGTGATCTAGATGCACAAGTGGAGAGCCCGGGAGCTGTTCTCAGACGGGAGAAAGGGCACAGGCCAAAGGAGGTGGGGGTAGTTCTCAGTTGCCAGGCTGCAGTCAGAGGGCAGACAGCATGGACTGGTGTCTGGAAGACGGTGGTGTTCTTCCTGGAGGTGGAAGGAAAATCCTCTTGCACTTGAAACTCGATTCCCTGGGGTGACTCGGACTCCCCAGAAGGTAGCCACTTCTGCCTTGGCAGTAGAATGCTGGCCAATAGTCCTGTTGTCACATCTGGGACCCCGTGGGAAGAGGATTTGTAAGCTGACCCAAGGGTTGAAAGATTTGCTAATTAATCATTTCCAGAGTAAAGAAAAGCTAGGTGTGTCAGGGGCCTTTTAAAAATTCATATCCAGGTTGCTTCTGGGGGGCACGATCCTGGTACGTGGTGGCTATGTTAGCTTCCTTGGGTCACACTGAATCAAATACCTGACAAACAATTTAAAGGAGAAAACTTGTGTTTTTATTCACTATTTCAGAGGGATTTCAGTCTATTACAGTGAAAAAGGCACAGTGGCAAGGGTGCTGTGTTGGATGGCCTGTAAGGCTCTCCTGACTCTGGGAGTGTGCGGGCTGAGCTCACACCGCAGCAGACTAGGAAGCTAGATTAGAATAGGTTTGGTTGAAGACCTATCCTAACGACCATCCGTCAGCCAGACCCCACCCCATACAGTTCCCACAGTTTCCAAAGTAGTGCCATAAACGAAGGGCCCAGTGTTAAAAACAGGAGCCTGTGGGGGACATTTCAGATTAAGGCCATATCTGGGCTTTCAAGAACCTTTCCTTCACTATTCTTCTAAGAACACAGCCACAGATACAGCCAAAGCCACAAACACACACACACACAGACACACACACACACACACACTCACACCACACCATACATACCACATACCACACACATCTCAAACACACTACACCATACCACACCATACACACACACACACACACATATCACACCACACACACCACTTATCATACACACCACGTACCACACACACCACATCCACACTATTTCACACACACACACACACACACACACACACATCCCTGGGTGAGCATGCGTGTATAAAGATCTTGGCGGTGACTGTGGAAGCTTGCCTGGCTTCGACTGAGTTCTGTAAGATTCCACTCCAAGTGAAAGTAAAATGGAAGCAATAATCAATCACTTAGTGACTCTAGTGTGTCCCAACCCAGTGCTCCAGACCAGGAAGTTTTGGTTGCAAATGTCTCCTGAAGGGTGGGAACGGATGGCCAACAGGTCATTCATGTTTGGTTGTTACTATTGCTGTCTCAGAGAAGGTGACCGAGAAATCAAACGTGATAGTTCATGGCTCACATACTGAAATCATTATCCGTGTATCCACCACAACGAACATACTGCTTAGAAAGGAGGAATATGTGTTTAAGTTTCTCTGACTGACATCAGTGTGTTTAAACAAAGAGGATCAAGAAGAATGTCCGCAGCATGTTCTGGGTATTCTTTAGGAGGTACAAAAACTCTCCTCGGTAGGTACCCCAGCAGGCTGCCTTCGAATGGCTGTGTTGAGGTGGGAATCAGTTTCTCTGGGGGAGGTGGGCAAGTTAGAAGTGAGGGAAGACACCCCAGTTTTAAAACCAGACAATTCAGTTCAGAGAAAGATGTACCTTTTATGAAAATAAATAAAATATAGTGCATTGCGGGCTGGCTGGTTTAAATTAATAATGCAGACCCTGGGTATCTATTCTGCTACGGTGGGGAAGGTACCTGGATACAAGCTCGCTCTGGAATTGTCAGGGGTGCGCATGAGGCTGGCTCCGCTGTTCAAGGCCGCTGGATCCTGCCTGCTAGCATGTCTGCCAGGAGTCAGAGTACATTAACATCCTTGGCCTCTGTATCACCTTGGTCTGTGCCCTTTATGTTGTCAGGCAGGGACACCTGGACAGGAGGCTCTATTTTTCTTTCCATGGCCCCTGGCTTATAAAACAAAACCAGCAAAAAGCACGTGATCCCTCTGAGTTCTTCTGGCGTGTTTAACAGTGTGATTGTTGTTATTGTTGTTTTCAGTGCCAGGTACTGTGAGCTGACTCTGAGTTAAAAAAGAAAAAGGCAGCATTTTTTAAAAAATCATCTTCTTTGTTTACAAAGTGGTGACATTCAGTCTTGAATCAAAGAGAACAGTTTCCAGGTAGAAAGTCTGTGTTTGTTTTTTGTTAGCTCCCAGCTACCAACATGCCTCTCCTCCAAATTTTGTAAAATCAACTTACCTTGATTTAAGCAACAAAGAAAAGAACTTGGGGGCTGGGAGGGTCGGAAAGGCAGGGGAGGCTTTTAAAAGATTATCCTCTCGGAGTTTTGATAGATTAAGAGGACGATCAAACTAGGCAGCATCTTAATAATAGAGCCATGTGAATTTTGGCTGGGCTAATGGAAGCTCTTTTGTCAATTTCCTGTAACTCTCACTTGACAGGACTCAGGAAGCAGCAGGACGGGCCACCTTTGATACTTAGAAGGGGCTTAATGAGATTTAAGGTTCAGCACCATGACTGGAGTTCCCCACTGTAGGTGCAAGTTTCACAAAGTCAGCCTGTGCTCTGCTCAGCCTAGCACCCTTCCTGGCTGGCTCTATTGTCCATGTAGGAATCCTGAATGCGCGCGCGCGCGCGCGCGCGTGTGTGTGTGTGTGTGTGTGTGTGTGTGTGTGTGTGTGTGTGTGTGTTTTCTGCAGAAGTAACAACTGAGAGCTGGGCAGCTGAGTTTTTGAACTGAAATTCTTAATTTTTCTAAAAAGATATTTTGTTGTTCCATTCAGGAGTATGTCTCTGAAATATTACCTATCCTGAAAACATGGCATGAATTAACTATGGCAGTCAGCTGCAATTTTTAAATACTTTTAAATAAGCTCGTTAGAGTATTAAAGAATGTCTTTGCTTCCTGGGGAGACAAGACTGAAGAGGAATAAATGCACCAGACTGCTAGTTCTTAGGATGAGCAGAAGGCTGGTGGGTAAGGCCATGTCAGGACTTGTGAGCCCACATGGGGCCCACTCCATTCTGATGGAGTATTTGAGCTAGAAAGACTCAACATGAAAGCTTCTGCCTCGGGAGCAAGCTGTCAGAGGGATGGGCTGTGAGTCATGGTGAACCAGTGGCTACCTGTTAAGGGGGGTGAGGGTGGAGCTACCCAGGTTGAGTGTACTGGTTACAATCTTGCTAACCTTCTAGGAAGCGGCTCTTCAGGAGCCCTTGAGGAGAGAAAAAAAATGTTTCTTCCTCTGGGGCTTATCCTGGTTAGGCTACATGGGAATAGAACAGAGCCCAGAGGGTGAGAGAGAACCTCATGTCCTGCTGACGTGACTCTTGTCTAACCTTGCAGTTATTTGGTCCCACTACTCTACACAGGGACTTCCTCTGATGACCAGAAGGCTGCGTCAGCCACACAGTGAACATTACTATTCCCTTTGAGAGGCCATAGACCAAGAACATTCATGCTTTACCAGAACCCTTGGCCATGGGAGCAGATGGGCTTTTTGTTACAGGTTGGGACTGAACTGGCTGTACACTGCTGCTGGCCCACACTAAGGAAAACTAGAGTCACCTGCACCTCAGGAGAAACAGACCCTGAACGATGTCTGGCCACGGTGTCCTGCTTGTCTGCCTAAGAATTAGACCGAAAATGCTTCCAGGTGGTTCAGTGTCCTCCCGAGAATCAAGTTATGCTGAAGGGAGTATGTGCAGGGCAGTGGTGGCACACGCCTTTAATCCCAGCACTTGGGAGGCAGAGGCAGGTGGATTTCTGAGTTCGAGGGCAGCCTGGTCTACAGAGTGAGTTCCAGGACAGCCAGGGCTACACAGAGAACCCCTGTCTCGGAAAAAAAAAAAAAAAGAGTGTGCAGATTTGATGCTCTCAGGGGCCAAGCTGCCAGGGATATTTAAAGCTGATGTTTGAGATGTGTAGTGACCATTATTTTCCTGTAGTCTTGTCTGCCAATGCACTTAAGAATCAGAATAAGCGAGAAGGGCAGGTCTTGTTAAAGTTAAGGTCTTCGGTTTCACCTCATCTGCCTTATACAAACAGAGCCTGCTTTCCCTGCCTCTCATGGTCATGGTTTATAAATGCTAGATTCCCCTCTGCCACCTCGGTCTGGCACCCCTCACCCCTCTCTCTGGGTTTTCCTTTTCTGGCACTTAGGGCATCACTGAGAGGAACCGGATGTACATCCATCTATTCACAGACAGACTGACAAATTTATGTGAGTCCTAAAAGTGTGAGCCATTAAAAAACATTCACAAATTTAGAAGTCGTCAAAATGTTTACCAGTGGCTTCTGAAAATGGGAAGGATCAGGCCAGGGTCGGTCCCAGCAGGAGTCTGCAGGCCAAGGGCTGCCAATGTGTCTGCTGTAGGAAGACCAGCAAGCGTGGGCTCACACCAGCCTTGGTCCAAAGGCCAGTGCTACTGCCAGGCATCCATGAGACTTAGAAAGTGTAAATCATCTGGACTCTTAGGAAACGTGGCCTTTCCCGTGGAGTGGATACAATAGAGGTGCTGCCTGCTTTAGAAGGTTTTCTCTCCACTCTGTGGACCATGAGCCACGCTGTATGAATAGCAGTTTATCCTAACTGGTGTGTATAAACACACACGCATAAAATGGAGATAAACTCTTCATTGCATGGAGGTCAGTGGGGGAAGGAGCAGGACACTGACTATTACAGCGGCTCAGCACAATGGTAATCGACTCTTCAGTTCAGTTTGGAGATCTTTGTTTTACTTAGCTGTGTAACACAAGTGTGAGCGTTACACACCTGAATTGAACACTCAAAACCCTGTGAAAGCTGTGAAACTCTCGGCTTTGGTGAACTGGCCTTTCTCGGGTAGGGAATGAAGATTTTCTTGAATTAGGCACAGCCCAGGAGATTTCTGTTGTTCTCATCCATTTCAGGTGGAGACACATATCTAGATTTTAGTAACACATCGCCTGCATGCTGTCTTATTATTAAGCAATCCCTGGCTACTACTTGTCCTGAAGAGAACAGCTGGAATTTCCAGAAGCGCATATGTGCACTGACAACGTAGGGTAGAGGGAACCAGCTTAAGCCAAAGCTCAAAGAATGTATGTTCTTAAAGCAGAATGTTCTAGTGACAGCCTTTAAACTTGCCCAGGGGTGACTGACTACTGTTTTAGCACTCCTCTGGAAATCTTAAAATATACCTGATCAGGAACTGGATTAAGCCAGAGTTGTTGACCCATGGCCTTCTGAGAGTCCCTCCCTAGGTCAAGAGTGTCTATGATGTCTCACCGATCAAGTGTTTTTGTAAGAAGTCACAGGAGACACTGGTGTGAAGGCTGTATGGACTTGTGTGTAGATAGTTTGTAGTAGTCCAAAGCCGAGAGGCTGGCGGGGTGCCGGATTGAGAGCCTGGTGTGTCAGATGAGGTGTTGCAGCTCAGCCTGGCTGGGTCTGCATGTGTGGCTGCTCTGAACTCTCTGGAGGAGTTTTTCTAGCTCATGTCCACCGATCTTTTATGTTGTACGGTTGAGTAGGCACTCTGCTTCCCTGTCTCTTCTCCCTCCATCCAGTTCTGGCTGTGCAGACAGGGAGTTCCCTCAGGTTCACAGACAATCTCATCTTGGAAGGCAGAAGGCAAGGAGAGCAGCACCTCAGAACCTTGCCACAAGTCAGTGTTTAAAGGGGTGTGCCTGAGCCCCAAGTCACCTGATGTGCACCAGGGCAAAGAGGACATTTGGTGTTGTATATAAACTGATAATTTTATTGACTAGGAACCAAGTCTTTTCTGTCTCAGTACAGTCTCTCCCTTATGACTGCTGCCTGCTGCAGCTCGCTGTTATTGCCTGCTGCACCCCTCGCTGTAGCTGGGGATCAGGAAGGCTGTGCTGTCCTGGTGTCACTGCAATACCCAACCCCTCCTCCCAGGCATTGCTAACCTCTCTGTGCCCTGTGACTTTGTTCTCCTGCCTCACGTACACAGCATAACAACCATTCCCTCTCCCCAAACAGAGATGGTGTTTAGTTTTTGTTATGATTACAGTTTTTTACTTTTTAATGACTCCGAAGAAACTGTGGGAGCCTTCACCACGCTGACAAACTATAGTTAAGATGTCACCTTCTAGAGCCGGGACTTGGTTTCAGATGCAAACCGTAGCACTGTCCTAACCCAGGGATGCAGGCCCCAATTATGGGACCATCCTGACTTCATTTTCCCCCCACTGGACAAGCCAGCTTCATTCGTGTTTTAATTACAAAGATTTGAAAACCTCTATGTCCTGGGTGAAGGCACATCTGATGCCCATCACCTGCTACTGGTGCTTCTGAAAAAGGAGACAGTTTCAGAAAGTTCCCAGCATGAAAGGTGGGTGTGTAACCTTGCATCTTTGCTGATAGAATGCTCCATCACACATGCTGTAATCACATGCTCTCTCCAGAGTCAAGGGATGCTCAGTTCCAAGTCCATTCATCAATGACCTAGCAAATCAATTGCAAGTCTTGTAAAAACCAACCCTGTCCTGTATGGCCCTCCGTGTGGACTGTGGCTCAGTTTTCTAGAGGAACCTTTCTCCCCCAGGGCAAGCAAAGACCTCTTTGTCAAATGTCAGGTTCAAGTGTGTAGGACTTCAGGTGTGAAGTCTGTTCCTGTTGCCTCTTCTACACTTTATGCAGTGTCAAGGTCCTTGAAACAACGAACTGCTTTGGAAATTTAGTAAGGGAAAGGAGAAGGCCAGCCCCGAGGCTAGGGACAGGGACTCATCCCAGCCCAGGAATGTGCTCAGAAGGTTTCTTGGCCTAAAACTATCCTATTCGTTCAGATTTCATAGTCTGAAGTTGCCCCTCCTGGGGCAGGCTCTGGGTTTAGCATTGCCCCTAGGAGGGAGTGGGGTGGAGATGGGAGGTGGGTTCTTCTTTAAAAAGCAAATACTTTCCAAGCACAGGCAGGGAAGGCAGTTTGCCACCTTCAATGACAGGCTGGAGCCTGCTTTGGTGAGCAGAGACAAAGGGGGCAAGTTGCTCAGGAGGACCAAGGAGGTTTGTTAGAATCAGACCAGCAGTTTTGAGAGTTCCCATGTCACAGCTGGTGAGTGATTGGCCGTCACCATGGGTTCTAGGCTTCCTCTAGGCTCCTGAGTTTCTAAGCGAAACCACCTGAAGTTCCTCCAACACACTATTATTGCTAGATAATTTGGCACATCATTAAGCATAATATAAATAACAAACTACTAATTTTTGTTCATTGCGCTCCTCTCATTGGAATGCTGGTCCCCAGGAACAGATTGTGTTTGCTCATTGGTACAGTTAGGTGCCTAGAGGAGTGGCTGACATAGTCTGTACCCAATAAATATTTCCTGGATAAATTAGTATGTGTATTGTTTCCCTTTGTATATGACCACGAGCTCCACTTCAGCACCTACACACTGCTAACTCGGGCCTAGAAATTTCCAGATTTTCTGCTCAGAACTCTTTTTCTCTAGACCCTTCTTAGGACTGAAACCATTGCAAACCCCTGATTTCCACTGCTTTCCTGGAGTAAGGGGTGGTAAACAGCACTGAAGCTCTCTGCGTTGTGCCAGTGGCCGTTTATTGCAAAGGGCGAGGCCTGGGATTGAACGTAAACAAACACAGCCCTGAGTTTAAAATAGACCATTGAGCAGCTTACAAAATAGGCCCCTTGTTTTTTACGAGCACAGTGGACGCTCTCGAGAAATAATAAGAAGTAAGTCTGGAAGAGGGATAGAAATCTCTGGCTCCCTGGCTGCACTCGCCCTTCAAGCACATTTGTGTTTGGCACGCCTGCGACAGAGCCGACTGCCAGCTGCAGCCAGCATCCACGGGCAGCAGAAAGTTGATCTGGACTGTTGGAGAGAGACTGACGTAGCTTTGAAAAAGCTGCAACATGCTTGTTGTGCTAATTTCTAGAGACACAGATGCCCTTTGCTGAGGGCATCTGTCTTTGTCCCGAGCTGAGTGCAAGATGCAAGCTCTGACAAAAGCTATGGCCCACACGTGACCTAGTGACCCAGGGAGACACTCTCAACATGCCCACACCGATGATCTCTCATCTGCACAGCTTTAATATCTACTATTTAGGGTGGCTGCAAGGCACAGGGTGTGCCAGGCATCTGGTGACAGACACATGACCTCCTTCAGGAAGTTGTACAGGGCCAGGGTTTTGCTATCAATTTGAAGATGTAAACACAATTTCCCCCTTTTTTGTCTGAATCACTATTATTTTAAAAAAGTAAACATATACTCAGAAACAATGTTAACATATTCTCCTTTTAAACAGTTGAACAACTAAGAAACATATTCCCATTTCTCTCCCAAAGTTATCCCTGTGGGAATATACACTTCCAGACTCCCCCTAATACTTCTGAAGCTCATGTCTGTCTGTCTGTCTGTCTGTCTATCATCTACCTGGCAGATGAGTATTTAGAGACATGTTATTGTGGATGTTTCTTTGAAAATGTTTTTGGATGAGATTAATATTCGTAAGTGTGGACTCTGAGTGCAGGAGACAGTCTCCATAGTTTTATGTCATCTAGCTATCCAAAGTACTTTATAGAACTGAACAATCTTCCTGGGAAAATTAAAAACCTAGGTGTCCTGGCATATTCTTAATTAGTGGTTGATGCGGGAGGGCCACTCCTGGCCTGGTGGTCCTGGGTTCTATAAGAAAGCAGGCTGAGCAAGCCATGAAGAACAAGCCAGTAGGCAGCATACCCCCATGACCTCTGCATTAGCCCTTGCCTCCAGGTTCCTGCCCTGCTGAGTTCCTGTCCTGTCTCCAGTGATGAACAGCGCTGTGGAAGAATAGACCAAACAAATTCTTCCCTCTTCAGTTTGCTCCTGGTCATAGTGTTCTATCACAGGAATAGGAGCTTTAACTAAGACACTAGTCCAGCCAGCAGAATCTAGAACCTTGGTATAGCTCAGAGAAAGGGGTGATGAGAGTTTCAACAAAAATTGATACTATATATGTGATGTATAGATGATAGATAGACAGTATAATATATATATATAATATATATGTATACACACACATACACACACACACACACACACACACACACACACACACACACACACACACACACACACTGGTGTTGATTGTCTGTATATCTGCAGCCCAGACCTCTAGTTTTGATTCCACTTATATTAAGAATGAAAAGGTATTATGCATTAGGTATATAGCTTAGAGTTCAAAGTGTTACTTTTTTTAATGTTAAACTATTTGAAGTGGGGTACAAAATTTTCATTTATTACATCTACTATATCTTTCTATAACTCTCTCATTCTTCCAAAATATTCTATATTGCTGTCTGCATGACTCATATGAGGAAAACATTTTCTACTGACATTTAGTTTGTTTTCATTTTCCCGTTATAAACCATACTCTAGGCAACACCCTTGAATACTGGATAATTAGTCCCTCTTGCCGGAAAGGCTGAACCTCATCTCCTAGGATCTTGTTCATGTCTGTGTGCCTCCAGGAGCTAGCTCTGTGATGGGCTCAGTGGGGAACCCAAAGGAGACACAGGACACCCCTCCCGCTGGAGGCTGTGATCTTAGCAAGAAAGTCAGACTCCAAGAACAAGGGACTTGTCTCTGTAGTCACAGGACATCATGGGGAGAGAAATCGGCCTGACAAGTGATTTGGGAGCCATGATGGCTGAAGGCTGTATGGCTGAGAAGAGATTGTCCACTCATGAGTGCTCCCCCTTGCACGAGGAGTCCTCGGGTTATGGAATGTGTAACAGAGGTACCCTCCATAGTTACTCTTGGGTGCTCCTCCACAGTTTCCTCAAGCTTTTTCTTTCTCTGTTTCCTTTTGGTACTTATTAATATTGTTGTTGTTGCTGTTGTTATCATTATTGTTATTATTATTTTTTTTAAAGATAAAGACCCAACAAAAGTCCAAGACCCAGCCTCCGGGAAGTCCAAGAGTCCCTTCCCACTCCTGCTTTATGCTCTCTCTATACACTTGCTTGAGCAAATAATGTAAAATCTTGTTTTATGTGTTTAAAATTTGCAGACATTTTCAGCAAGATGTAAACAGGCAAGGCCTGGGAGGTGGTGTTCCTCTGTAAACCTGTCAGCTCTATGGAGTAGTTAGTGCAGTATGTATGGTCCACCAGACTCGGCCTTCCTTTCCCTCACACAGTTCTCTTCTGTCTGTTGGCGTCCCCCTCTTTAGATGCCCCTTACCTCTGCTGAGGCCTGGCACTAATTTCTGAAAGCTTCTGAAAACACTAGACCAAAATCTGAGCTCATCAAAACCAAAGCTCTACTTTCTAGGAGCCTCTGTACTGGGGAGAGGTGAGGGAGAGAGGTGAGTATCGGAAACTGAGTGTGACCATAGTGGCATAGGCTTGTAATCCTAGCACTTGGGAGGGGAGGCAAGAGCCCTGGAAACCTCCCTAGAGTCTCCAGAAATGAGGCCACAGAGAGGTTGCCTGCTAATGACCTCTGTGGCTGAGGCCTGACACAGGATGTATTAGGGAGACATTGTCCGGTTTGGACTTTCCAGATTGGGAATGAGATTCACCGATCAAATGATTTAGAGAATCTTGGTCTCTGTCTCTCAGGATCACAGGAGCAGCACTCACTCAGTTCAGTCGGCTGGAGAGCGCTTGCAGAGAATGCGCAAGCTCTAGGTTGGATTCCCAGCATAATTTCAGACAGGTATGGTGGCACGTTTGTCATCCCAGCACTCCAGAGGTAGAGGGTGGAGGAGCAGAAGTTCAAGGTTATACTCAGCTACAGATTGACTCTGAGGCGAGCCTGGGCTACAGGAGACCTGGTTTAAAAGAAGCAAAATGAAAAATTAAAATAAATGAAGTAAGACTGTCCTGTCTTCCTTGGGAAAACTTGTCTCTAGTAGTAAAGAGCGTGAAGTACTCCAGCCCACGAAGTGAAAATGAGACAGGATGGATGGTCGACTATTTTGCCTCAGGGAAGGTGTTGATCTCCTTAAGGATGAAGGGGTCATATCACCTGGCTGATATCATATGATACCATGTGACACCACATCTCTGAACAGAGAGCTGGCCTGGCCCAGTCCTCCTTTCTGCTCTTCAATGTGAACCTTTGTGTTCCACAGCCTTGTGCTTTAGGATTCTACTGTATTTCATTTTTCAAGCTGAAGAATTCTGGGTAAGGCCCTTTGTGGGGCAGAAGAAAACAGTGAGGAAAGATATTCAAAAGTTTCTTTTTGACTAAGAACAAGCCACAGTAAGGTACCACACACCAAATTGCCACCAGTCTTTCTACCCACGGTGGCTTTTTATTCCTTCCTTCTTCCTCTGACACCTTTGCATAATAATCTTAATGCAATAAAGTTGTATTCATTCGGTGTTTTTTCCTAATTATTCAACAACTTTCAAGTGAAGAAAAATGCGAGTCGTTTAATTTTATTTTTTTGGCTTTAAAAAATGTGTATGTCTCCTTTCTGTTTGCTAAACAGTAATTGCAGATCTTCCTGGCCACCTTTAATACACCCAGCTAATTATCCTGAAATAAATCTCTTTCAAGCCTTCATGCCAGCAGTTCTGGGATCCGAGCAGCTCTTTCAGCTCCTGGCCGCCTGTCACTCAAATGGGCCTCAGCTGCAACTCTGAATGCTGAGTATTAATCTCCTGCTGGGAAGATTCGCCCAATCTCCCACTTCCAACGACAGCTCCCGGGATCTACCTGTTGGTCTAAGCCGGGATTTTCTTCTGCGAATGCTGTGATTTTGCAAAGTGGAAGAGGATTCCTGGGAGAAAGACACTCAGTTAACCTTCTCCTAATTGACATTCAAGATGGAAAAGGGAGAGGCCCAGGATGCTGTACTGCAGGGCTGAGGAATGGCCCACAGCCTGGCCATTAAGTGCCAGGGCTCCTTGAAGAGCCCCAGAGAGAGTGACTTCCAGGTCTGTGTCCTCGCTTCTGTCCGGGAGTGGTGCACAGACCTTTACTTCCACCAATGGTCATCTCTCTGTGCCTTTATGTCCCTCCAGGTGTCCTTTTCACGAAATACCCTGGCTTTGCCTTCCTCTGCCCAAGCCCTCTTCCCTTCTGGAGTTTTCTTTTGCTCAGCAGTTTTTTATTGATCCATAGCTTAGATATTTCTCCAGGATTTTTGGTCAGGTCCCATTTGCCTCTGTCAACTGAAGCAGGATCTCCCCATATCACCCCACTCCAAATTCCCTCATCCATTGGCTTCTTTTCTGTGTCTTCCCTTCTCATGAGATGAGAAAATGATGACCTGAGCAGGATCACAGCATCCTAGGTAACAGCTCAGGGTCCTTAGTAATGCATTCCAAGGTACCGCAAGTCACAATCTAGTTGGGTGAGTGAATTCCAGTAAATCATGAATCTCATGGCCACACATTGTATCACCTTACCACATTGGTTTCTTTGAAACCTTCTCTTGCTCTGCTGGGTAGACTGAGCCATCTTTTATCTCCTTGTAGGAGGCTTACACTCTTGGCCACTGGCCGGCAGAGCCACGTGAATGGTAGAAGTCCGTGCACAAA
The DNA here is from genome assembly GCA_028551405.1 of Uromys caudimaculatus. NCBI lineage: Eukaryota > Metazoa > Chordata > Mammalia > Rodentia > Muridae > Uromys > Uromys caudimaculatus. Next base: position 5,728,428 of record CM052712.1, on the reverse strand, counting down.
TGTTAACCTTTGGCTTTGGTCAATGAATGCCATGTCTAGGTTGAAGCTGTGAGAACCTGGTGTTCTCTTGTCTGCTGGCAAAGTTCCAGAGGGTGATGCTGCTTCTGCTTGGGCTTTGGAGTGAGAGCCTGAAGTGGGTCGGCCATGGACATAGGGTGTGAACAAGAAATAAACCTTTGCTTATTTTGTATCTCTGAAGTTTAGGTTGTTTGAAAGCACTGTGAAGTAACCTAACCTCTCCTAACAGAAACACAAATATATCGCTCCATATCTATATGAGGTTTCATTTACCCAGCTTTAAATGCATAATGTTTTTCTCCCTTCTCACTGTATATTACCCATATGTATAAATACATATATAGGGAATTTCTTGTCTTTGTTTCTCTCCTCTTTCTTTTAGTGAAGCCTCTTTCTTTCTTTCTTTCTTTCTTTCTTTCTTTCTTTCTTTCTTTCTTTCTTTCTTTCTTTCTTTCTTTCTTTTTTTAATATTGCAAACCAGATACTAGAAATCCAAATCTTGGCTAAAGAGAAAAAGAAGTGTCCTTGCTTAGCTGCTTCTCCTGGAGAGATGAGTCTTAGGGACATCAAATACTTCCTGTGTGTGTTGTTTGCATACATCTGAGCAGGGTTACCACATATGTTTATGGGGGTGTGCACATATCAGCCAAGGGGAAAGGCGGTTTCCAGAACTTTAACATACTGCTTGTGTGTAGATCATTTTGGAAAGGGTCTGCTACAGGGCTGGAGAATCTTCTCAGTGGGTAAGAGCATGAACTGTTCTTACACAGGACCCAGCTGCTGTTCCCAACTCCAGATCAGCAGCTTAATGACCTAGCTCCAGCTCCAGGACATCCCAGGGCTCTGTTCTCCATGGATGCCTGCACATACCTATACATACCCACCCATAGCCACAATACACTTAATTAAAAACAACAAAAATACATATTTTTCAAAAAGAGTGTTTACAAGAAAAGTTGGAGCTCTAGTGAGCAGCTGCTCACAGTGATGCTTCGCACCATTAACACAAAGAGAACCAGTTCGTTCTGCAGGGTGCTTTGAGCACTCCTGGACTCCTGTAGGAGAGAGTGAGAATCTTTAACTATACTGCAACTTTGAAGCAACGCAAACAAAATGTGAGCATCAGGCTTGTAGTCAGTCTGGCTTCCCACGGAGCTCAGCTCCAGTGAAGCCTTTAGGACCTGCACCTGGGTACGTTCAGAGGACGTGTTTTCCAGTGTCCTCTGTCTGTAGTCTGAGCCTGGTATGTTCAGAGGACGTGTTTTCCAACGTCCTCTGTCTGTAGTCTGAGCCTGCTGGGCCTATCTAATACAAGAGCACAGTAGATTTTGCCCGGCGTCCATCTCCTCTGGACATTTCCCTCCCAGATCCTGCACTAGATTATTTTCATCTGTCAAGCCCTTGGTCTTGACTGGTCAGGGGTTTGCCCTAAGACACAGTGCTGTTTGTTTTAATTCCAACGATTATTTGTTAAGCAGTGAAATATGGAGTCACATGCAGGTCTTGGGTTTTCCTTCCCTAGGAATGTTCCAGCCTCAAACTGCTGCATGTGGCACAATTAACTGCCAGAGGAGTCTTTGCTGTTGGATCTTGCCCATGTCTGAAAATCATCTTTACTGTCTGCCATGGTGGTTATGCAAGCGACCTTTGGGTTTCTCAATTTTTGAAAAAAAAAATGTATGACAACCTCCTTCACTCATGGAAATGTCCCACAGTGAGATTGTGAAATTGTTAGTGAAAATGGAGACGTGGAAGCCTAATGCTGAGTTAGAAGCACCCACCTCTTGCTCTGCCACAGCCTGGCTGTGTGGCCTCACAGGGGTCACTTATGCTATTGGGGTCTAGGTTGTCCATTCTATGAGATGTGACTGGATAGTTTCTTGTTTCAGTATTTTAGGGCTTGGGGTATAATAATGTCTGATATTAAATCATACTCTTTAAAGATGTGTTTCAAGACATGCTCATTTTAAAAGACATTTTGGGGATTATTTTTGTACCTTTTTATTAAAAAATCTTATACAATGTATTTTGATAATGCTTCTTATCCTTCTGCTATTCCTCCCAGATCCTCCCAACCTCCATGTACAACTTGATATTCTTTTTCTCTCTTTCTTGCAAAAGAAAATTAAATAAAAGCAAAAAAACAAACAAAAATAAAAAAAAACCAAGACCCCCCAATAAACCCAAAAATCAAAACAATCAAGCCAAAAATCTATCAGACAAAAATGCTAAAACAGAACAAAATGAAACAAAAGTCCACAAAAGTCCCAGCGAGTTCCTTTTGTGTTGGCCAACTATTCCTGGGCGTGGGGCCCGCCTGAAATGTGATTAATACACCCAGCGAGACTCCACTGGGGCAAACAGATTCTCCCTTTGCCAATGGTCATCGATTGCACTTAGCTCCATGGCTAGGGCGGGATCCGCAATGCTAGGATCCCATCTGGCTTGGAACCATGCAGGTCCCGTGTGTTCTGTCCTAGTCTCTGTGCGTTTGGATGTGCATCAGTTCTGTTGTGTCTGGAGCACACTCTGTTCTTGGAGTGACGCATCAGCTCTTACAATCCTTTGTCTCTTCTACATAGCTCCCCGAGCTTTGAGGGGAGGGGCTTGCTGAAGACATCCCATTTAGGGCCGAGTGCTCCAGTCTTCCATTCTCTGTCCATTGTTCGGTTGTGGGTGTCTGTGTTAGTTCCCACATCCTGTGAGAAACAGCTTCTCTGATGTGGGTTGAGGGAGGCACTGATCTATGAGTGCAGCAATATGTCACCAGGACCCATTATAGTGCTATGTTCATTTAGCAGACTAACGGGAGTAGGTTGACTCCTAGGTCTGTGACCCGTCTAGTCCCAAGTTCTTGGGTGCTTTAGCAGTTTCTGGTATGAGCTCAAATTTGTGTCAACCATTTTTTAAAAATAAGCAAGTATAGTTATCTGCATTTTATGATATAGATGTGTTGAGATTATATAAATTATCTAAAATTGTAATCCTGTTGGTGGAAGTGAGTCGAGAACCCAGAAATTCTATTCCCCATGCTACATATTAGATGGAAGAGAGCTGACCCTCCTGTGCTATTGGTGGGGGCTGACTGAGGCACATTCAACCACAATAACTCAGCTCGATCAATACTAACTGAGTGCATTTTATGTGTTCAATGGTGAGTAAACTGTGCTCTTAGCTTCAAAGAAGGTGTGATCTTGTGAGAGTCCCATATAAACAGTTACAGGAAGCACTATTCCAAAGGTATTTTTAGCACTTCCTCTTCTAACTAGGATGAAGTAACAGGAGCCAGGCTTCTTTTCCCACCTCTAGATAACAGTAACACTGGACAATACACATAAAATAATACCTCTCAAGTCATTAGGCAGAAGGAAACACGGGAAAACAGAAGAAGCCCAGGTGAGTCCTATGCTCACCCTGGCTTGTTACTTTGAGTTTCCAGGTCACAGTGGAAGGAGAGAAGATTAGAGGATCTTACCAGTTCTCAGTGTTTCTGGGAAGCAGTGAGTGTGGGGAGCAAGGTGGTCAGAGTTGATGGAAAATCTCAGTGGAGAAGCATATAGAGATCAGCTGCTGGGCCCACTTGATGCCTTAGGAGACGTATTAATACTCATTGGTCTGAGAGCGAGTTCCTCCAGACTGGAGGTTAGAGGGAAATGCCTCTGAAGACCTATGGGGCCAGGGATGGATATGGAGTCCTTCATGTAGAATGGAAAGGTTCACCATTTAAAAGACTGACAAAAAAATTTACTGGGGGGGAAAATTAGCCCAGGCTTAAATGTTGATAGCACCTAACAAAGCATAAGGCAAAGCAGGAGAGAGCAAGCTGTTTCTAAGCAACTTAATTGTAGCACGGAAGGGAGCTCAAAATATTTATAGGATGGTACAAATATGCAAGATATATCCACAATGTCTAGAAATGCAGTAAAAATTATAAAACATGCAAAGGAGTGGGGAAATTTGCCTCAAAAAGAGAAAAATCTAGCAATAGAAACCAACTTAGAATACTCACCAATATAGAATTTATAGACAAAGACACTAAAATAGCTATAATTGCTTTAACTTCAAGAAAGTAGTTGGGAAATGGGGTATGCTAAGCAGAGGTATGGAAGATTAAAAAACTACAATGTCTGCAATAAAAAACTTGACTGCATTAACAGCAGATTAGACATTAATATATAAAATGTTAGAAGAGATGTCTATGGAAATTAGCTCACATAATTATGGAGGCCAAGAAGTTCTGTGGTATATTGCCCACAGGAAAGCTCATGGTGTGATGGAGCTTGAGGTCTAAGGCCTACAGAACAGGTGAGCGACAGCACACAGGTAAGGCTGTGGTGTGATGCCTGCAGGTGAGCTACAGCACACAGGTAAGGCTGTGGTGTGATGCCTGCAGGTGAGCGACTTCACACAGGTATGGGCTGTGGTGTGATGCCTGCAGGTGAGTGACAGCACACAGTTAAGGCTGTGGTGTGATGCCTGCAGGTGAGCGACAGCACACAGGTAAGGCTGTGGTGTGATGCCTGCAGGTGAGCGACAGCACACAGGTAAGGCTGTGGTGTGATGCCTGCAGGTGAGCGACAGCACACAGGTATGGGCTGTGGTGTGATGCCTCTAATAGCTTAAGGCAGAACACAGATGTTTCAGCTCAAGAAGAGGGAAAAAACTTGCCCTTCCACCACTGGTCACATTTTTTTCTGCTCAACCTTTCAGTGGACTGGGAAGTGCCCATTAATATTAATTAGTTAGCTAGAGATAGTCCTCTTTACTTGACCTACTGACTCAATTGATATTTTTTACTAGAAACAACCCCACAGACACACTAGAAATGAAGTTTTTATTAGTTATGTGTGTATTTCATAGGTTGGTCAAATTGACATATAAAAATTAGCAGTTGCATTCTATACATGAAATGTCATATCATTTAAAGGTAAATTATGAGACGTTAAAGATGCAAAAGATGATTCCTAAAGATACAATAATCATAAAAAATCCCCAACAGGTATATATCGTATCAGACACTTTTCTATTATAAAATACCATGACCATGGCAACTTATAGAAGCAAAGTTTATTTGGGCTTCTAGTTCTAAGTGGTTAAGGGTCAATCAGCATCACTGTAGGAGGCAGAGCCGCAAGTTTAGGCATGGTGTCAGGAGCAGCCGAAAATTCACTTCTCCAAATACAAGCAGCAGCAGCAGCGGACACACACACACACACACACACACACACACACACACACACACACACACACAGAGAGAGAGAGAGAGAGAGAGAGAGAGAGAGAGAGAGAGAGAGAGAGAGAGAGAGAGAGAAAACAGGGGATGGTGTAAGGCTTTAGAAACCTCAAAGCCAGCCCCAGTGATGCACTTTCTCCAGCAAGGCGACTAAGCCTCTCCAAGCAGCATCACCACCTGCAGACCAAGTATTCAAATGCTGAGAATATGGGAGTCATCTCATTCAAACCACCAGAAATGTAATCACCCAACAAAACAAAATGAATTAAAATCAAAAGACTATTCAAATAATCCAGAAGAGTGTGTAGGAGATATAAAAAGGAAAGCAGTATAAACTGGAAGTTAGAAAACCGACAACAGTGGGGTGGGGTCAACTGACGACGTGTATAATCAATCCAGAAATTGTCAAATTGTTAGAATATATATATATATACACACACACACACACACACACATACCAGGAGAAGAAGAAAAGGCAAAAGTTTCAATATCAAGAATGTGTGTGTGTGTATAAAATATGTGCGTGCATGTGTGTGGTGTGTAAAAATCTCATATAAATGTATATATGCATTTGTATATATGTATATAGATCAGAAAGCCCACTTGGAGTGAAAGATAAGTAAAAAATAAGAGGATGGAAAAGGTTGATCATACTATCCCTAAGCAAAGAAAGTAGGAATGGATATTATTAAAGTAGATTTCTGAATAAAAAATATTCACAAAAATAAAGGATATTAATTAGTTGGCTGAAAGTGTTAAGTCTTCATTTGAAACACATGAGAGCAAAATCTGTGGGAGCTACTAGTAGATAAATACACAATTATAGTCAGAAATGTCAATAGCTCTCCTTTGGAGCTTAATGTAACAAGTGGACAGAAAATCAGTAGAAATACAGGTGACTCGGACAACCCCATAAACCAGCCTACACTAATTGACATTTATAAATCACATTACCCAATAGCGGTAGAGTATACATTATTTTCAAGTTTCTAGCGTATTCACCTTTTTACTAAGATAAATATATCAGGACTTAGGGTGGACCTCAATAAATTTAATAGGCTTCAAATTAAAGTCTGCTCTCTTCCCATGAAGCAACCATATTAGAACTTCAGACAGAAAGATCTTTAGAAATCCCAAAATATCTGGAAATTAAATAGCGTGGTTAAAAATATCCATGAGTCAAAGAGAAAAATGAAAGAAAAAATTTAAAATACTTTGTGCTGAGAAAAAAAATGAAAATATAATCAATTAAGCTCTGTTGGGAGTATCTAAGAGAGTATTTAAAGGGAGTTTTATAGTGCAAAACATACAGATGTGAAGGCTGACAGCAGTAGAGATGGACAGCCTCAACTCCTACCTTGACAAATTAAAAGGACAAACTATATATTGAAATAAAATTCACTTTAAAATGTAAGAAAAAAGTATCAAGGGAAGATTAATGAAAACAAGTTGATAGTTTCAGAGATCAATAATGTTGATAAATCTCTAGCCAAGTTGACCAGGAGAAGAAGAAAAGGCAAAAGTTCCAATATCAAGAATAAGTAATTTGGCCCAGAATTCTTCTGTGTTTTTCTTTCCTTTCTCTCTGGACTGTTGGGGTTAGAGGAGTGTGCTACCATGCCTGGCTCTTGATGATATGTTTGAAAGACATGTTAGCTAGGTATAGGATTTTTAGAGAGCCAACAATCTTGGCTCTTTAAAGATATTGTTACATCATGGTCATCCTTGTAAATTTCTGGTAAGAGTCAGATGTGAGTTCTATTGTTTTAATGATTTAGTTCAAATTTTCTGTGTCTTTCAATTTAAAGAAGTACATCTGCCCCTGCCTGCCTTAGCCAATTACCAGACTTTTCAAGGTTTGCCTACTTATATTTATATCATCCTATTTGAGACTCAATGTAAATACTTCTTGGATTTCTTCTTCTTCTTTGTCTTCTTTGTCCTTCTTCCTTCTTCTTCTTCTTCTTCTTCTTCTTCTTCTTCTTCTTCTTCTTCTTCTTCTTCTTCTTCTTCTTCTTCTTCTTCTTCTTCTTCTTCCTCTTCTTCTTCCTCCTCCTCCTCTTCCTCTTCCTCTTCTCCTTCTTGTCTTTCATCAGATTGGAGAAGCACTCTGAGATACTCTTATGTATTGGTTTTCCTCTCTTCTCTCTCCTCCTCTTCCTTAGCCACTGCCAACCTTCTTTTCCTGTGTAATAAATCTTGATTTATCTTGTATGTTCCTATTTCTTTGTTCCATTTTTTTTATTGCTTTGTTTTGTCTGTTTTTCTACTGCCTGAGATTCTGTGTCATCAGCTAACATTTTGGTTGCATTGAACCTACTTTCAAAATCAGCTCTTGACTTTAATTCTTTCATTTTTTTGTTCTGGAATTTTTCCTTCTTAAATCTCTGAATCTATATATGTGTTTTTGTGCCTTTTTCCATATTTCTGTTTGTATTGTCTTATTTTGATTTGTTTTATTTTCTTATATTATTATTATTATTCATTTTTTAGGTGATGGTCTTATAATGAGAGAGAGCAAGAAAAGGTACATATTTGAGTGAGAAGTGAGAATCTGGAAGGAGCTAGAGGAGGGGAACCATAATCAGAATACATTATATTTAAAAACCCTATTTTTAATATAATGAAATAAAATAAAATGCTGAAAAATAAATTAAACCTAACTCTCAAAAAATTCAAACTGATTGTTAGAATTTCCCATCATGGCTTTAAATTTCTTGGTTATATTATAAACTTCTATTTTCAAGTCTGCCTAATGACTCTATTCTCTGTGTCCTCTATATGGTGGTTAATTTCTGATTGAGAAGCAGGTATTATCTATGAACAAATGTCAGAGATCATTTAAAACCAGTGTAAACTTCACTTACTGTAGGCAGCATTTAGTTTACATCTTAGAAATACATTTTCACTTTTAATCAGGATTGAATGGTTCAAACTTGGCTTTAATCCTTAGGAGGACAACATTACTTGTAAGTGAACCTTACTTTTAGGATAAAGTTCTGTCCCCTCCCATATCCTAACCAAAAGCTGACACTTTTATCAGTTTCAAGCAGTCTTTCCGAGGACTGCTAATTTTATGGACACCTCCACTGGAGTTGGCCAAGCTTCTAGAGTTTGGGGGACCATGCCCTCAAACATCACATTGACCTTTTCTGGGTTCCTCCCCCATTCCCCATCTTGGGCCTGTTACTCTTTCACGTCTTTCAGGGTCATCGATGACAGATGGTTTAACACATCATTGGCTGTTTTGATCCTCTGTGCGTGAAAGTTATTTGTTGCCTAGAATATGAATACTAGCAGACACTGTACTGGGTTGCCATACAATCTTAGAAAAGTTATTCTCCGCCCCTGTGCTTCAGTTTCTTACTTACACTATATAGGGACTAGACTGGAGACCACCCAAGACTCCATTCACATTATCCTGCCTTAGGGTTTCACTGCTGTGAACAGACACCGTGACCAAGGCAACTCTTATAAGGACAACATTTAATTGGGACTGGCCTACAGGTTCAGAGGTTCAGTCCATTACCATCAAGGTGGGAACATGGCAGTGCCCATGCAGTCATGGCACAGGAGGAGCTGAGAGTCCAACATCTTGTTCCGAAGGCAAACAGGAAAAGGTTGGCAACCTTAGGCAGCTAGGAGGAGCTCTCAAAGCCCTCGCCCATAGTGACGCACTTCCTGCAACAAGGCCACACCTAGTCCAAAAGGCCACACCTCCTAAAGGCCACACCTCCTAAAGGCCACACCTTCCAACAGTGTCACTCACTCCCTGGGCCAAGCAAATTCAAACCACCTCAAAACCTATCCTTGGTGATCAGACAGGCTGAACTGCCAGTTCTCACACTGTGGGTTTAAGTCTTCCCATGAGACACTGTACTCTCTCGCATCAGGCCAAGGTAAGTGGTACCACTTTGGATGATGGCAGTGGGCACTTGTGTCTCTTGGAGCATGGTCTATAAGACTGAGGTACAACTACCTTGTATCAATACTCCAGCCATCCTGCTGTGAAACGTAGGCAGGAATGCTTCATTTTCTTTCAATTTGAAATAAGGATTCCCTGGGTCTATTTGTCACAGTCAGATGGGAGATAAATAAAGAGAGAACAGGAATGTTGTTAATTTACTCAGATTTTAAACTCAAAGTCTCTGTGATGGTGAAGGGGCATCAGAGGAGGCCTGAAGTCAGGTTTCTGGAAAACCACCTGGCAGGTCTACCACTGTCTGTGAGGCGTGCACACTCCCCCCACCCAAACATGTGTGGCTAATGATGGCCATATTATAGATGGACCATAGATATTTCAAAGTACTGCTACTTTTATTTTAAAGGCTAATTTATTTACATTTTGCCTTGGGTTCTATGTTGTGGAGAGTGCTTACAACATTAGGCAAGTATGTGTGTGCCTGTATGTGAGTCTTCTAATTTTTTGAGAGACAGAGTCTCTTGCTGACCCCATAGCTTGCCAATTTTGCTAGACTTGTTGGCTAGCAAGCATGTGGTCTCCCTCTGTCTCTACTTCTCTGGGACCAGGTTTACAGAGACTTGACTTTTCAGTGGATGCTGGGGATCCAAACTCAGGTCCTCCTGCTTGCATGGTAAGCATTTTACCACCAGGCTCTTCTTCCCAGCAGATTCATCACTGGGTTTGATAGATCATGTGGACTGGCAGCTCAGAGACGAAAAGTTCTTGGCAGGGCTGTGATAATGCTCTTTGGATCTGGATTCATATCTTGCTCCTCCCACTTTGTAGTTATATGTCTGGCAAATTGGAAAGTTTCCTAGTGTACCCCAATTCCAGCTGAATGCCAGCTGCCTTTTCAGGCTGAGCATATTAGATGAGTCAATGTAGTAAAACAGATTAAAAGGTGAGCTATTGACTGGTCTGGTAATTCCCTCTGTCTCTACAAATTTTGCCTGTAAACCATGGAGGCACTGACACCAGGGGTAAAGTCAAATAGGTATGGCACTGAAATTAGGATATCTTAATTACCTTTTTCTACGGCCATGAAGAGACACCACGGCCAAGCCAACTTGTAGGAAAAGGAGTTAGTTTGGGGCTCAGTTTTAGAAGGTTAGCTTCCATGACCCTCACGGCAGCAGGGGGCAGGAGGGATAGCTGCAGACCTGCAGGCATAGTACTGGAACAGTAGCTGAGAACTTACATCTTGATCCATAACCATGCAGCAATGAGGAAGCTACTGGGAATTATGTGGGCTTTTGAGACCTTGATGCTCACCACCAGTGACATTTCCTCCAAGACCACACCTCCTGATCCTCTCAAAACAATTCAACAAACTGGGACCCAAACATTCAATCATATGAGCCTCTTGGGGCCATTCTCCTTCCCTGGTACACAGGCATTTTCAGGAGACCAGCGATTGCATTAGCATGGCAGCTGATTGACTCCCCAAAGTCCAAGGGTTTTTATAACACTCATCGTCACGTTCACCTTACAGTGAGGATTTCAAACTCAGTGGTGGAAGTGAACATGCTTTGCAAAAGCTTTCTGTAAGTGTGAGACTGTTGTTGAGGGAAGGGGAGCCCTGTGTGTCTCTTCTGTGTCTAAGACTCCTCATCTATGAACTTGGGAAGCAGAAAGCTTTCTGTAAGTGTGAGACTGTTGTTGAGGGAAGGGGAGCCCTGTGTGTCTCTTCTGTGTGTAAGACTCCTCATCTATAAACTTGGGAAATAATCTAATGTTGCTTGATTAAGGATGAGAGCATATTAGAAGATGCTGACCACTTTGTCTTGCACATATGGAACACTAAGTCTCCATCCTTACAACCCTTCATCGAGGGAGGGATTATTGGTCTACTTTTTGGATTTGGGAATTGAGGCTTAGATTCAGCCCTTGTTCAAAGCCACATTGTTGGAAAATAATTGCCAGATTTAGTCCAGAGCCCTATCTATATGGCTTAGTTCTACTGGATGCTTCCAACAGTGGGATAGCAAGATCCACCCTTTCTACTTTTTTCCTTTTGACTTCTGTGGCTGGGAAGGGACTGACCACTGTTCATCTAAGACCTGAATTCTCTTTCAATACAAAGGCATTTGGCATTTGAGAAAAAAACACCTTACCTCCCTCGCTGACCCCATTTCTTACTCTGAAACAAAGCAGACATAAGACATAAGATGGCCACAGAAGCTACAATTTCTGAATAACACCCTCTTAAAGATATTCACATCCCAATTCCTGGAACCTGTGGATCATGTGGCAAAAAGTCTTCACAGGTGTCATGAAGTGAAGACTCTTGAGATGAAATGGTCTATGAAGGTATGTTCTAACGGCCATTGCTAGGGTCCTTAGAAAAGAGAAGCAGAGAGATACCTGACATAAAGAGAGGAAAGGGTCACATGACTATGGAGGTAGAGACCACTGATCACCTGGGTGGTGCAGCCAGTAGTCAAAGAGTGCTGACAACTACCAGAGGCAGGAAAAGACAAGAGATAGATTCTCTGCTGGACCCTAATGGTTTCTTGAGTTCAGTTGTTACCAGGTTTGAATTTCCTGCTTCTAGAACCATGAGAGAATACCTTTCTGTCATCTAAGAAATCAAGTTTGTGGTAATTTGTTACAGTGGCCACAACAAGCTATCATTAGAGATTCTCCCTGACATGCTCTTTGAGGTGTACCATCAGATAAACTCCGTAAGACTCTACTTCCTTCTCCTCTGGCTGTCTGATAGCAGCAAGGCAAGACGAGCCCTGGAAAACAGCATGTACTTGTAGCCCCATGTCAACTAGCAGAATTCACCTCCTCATTACAACTGTCCTTCCAGAGCTGAAACACGTATGTGAGTCCTCCAAAGACTCTGCTTCTGGGAGGTGATGGCACATCCTGTATGGGAATAGCAGAGCCAAGAGGGCCGACAGCCCTGGCCACCTTTGTATACCTCCTAGTTGATACTGAGGCTCCCTGACCAAGCTTACTCCCCACTCGCAGGCCACTGCTCAAGGGTACTGCTTTCTGGAACAATTTTACTCCATTCCCAGGGAACAAAGGAGAAACCAAATGCTTTGCTTGGAGCAGCCCATATGGAGGAGGCCAGGTGATGCCCAGTGACAGCATAATCGCTTAAATCTCTGCTGCACGTCTGAAGGCAGACTCTACCTCCAGCTGGAGTTCAGGTTCCCACAGGTCATGAAAACAAAGGGGGCGGGGGCACGGGAGGATTCAAGAGGAATAAAAATGGAAATGATTAGAGAAGATTGCCACTGCAGGCAGGAGGGGGCGTTAACCCTTTGGAAACAGTGTGGCTGCTTAGTCTTGCTTCTCAGGCTGATTACATAGGAGATGCTGGAGGCTGTGACCAACTCCTGAGCTATTTTGCTCCAGAGCAGCTCTCCAGGGCTTCAGGTACAGGGAGATGGCATTGCTGTCTGCATTTGGAAGTGAGTCTGGGTCCAAAAGAGGCAAGATCTTTGTGTCTACCTCATCCTTCCCTCTCCCCTCCACTGGAGTCTGGACCTGGCATGTCTACTTAGGCTTCAGTTTCTGCTCTCCCAGCTCTCTTATGCTCCCTAGCTCACAGTCGACATTCACCCACAGTACTATGCTCCTTCTTTGTAGTCTCCAGTGCCCTGGCCAGTACTGACCTTACACCGCAATGCTAAGAAACACAAGGTTTTCAAGTGTTTCTAGATGTTGGCTTGCCTTGCCTGTGGTAGATATGTTCAGTGTGTATGTGTTAGGGTTCTCCAGAGAAAAACAAGCAACAGAAGGGAGGAGGGAGACTGTTTTAGAGAGATGGCTGAAACAGTTGTAGGGGCTAGCAAATCAAAAACTCATTGGTGCAGGCTGGAGAGACAGGTGGTTGGCACATTTCAGGGTTGAGGCTGAATTGCTTCCTCTGCAGTATAATTCAGTCTATGCTTTAAAGACCTCCACCTAAACTGTGGAGGAGAATCAGCCTTGCTTAGCTGGCAACTTAAGTATTAAGTGAACCTAAAACACTACCTTCACAGAAACATCTAGACTACTGTTGGGCCAAACATTTCAGTCCAATGGCTTTGCCAGGTTGACGCATAGGATTGGTCCTTCAGCTTGGCTTTTGCAGCTTCGTTCCTTCCTTGAGAATATCTTTTATGCAAGTGTGTACCATCCTGGTGGCAGGCTTCATCACAGGGCTCCTCACCATTTGTTTTGGAGTCTGCTCTCAAGTGGAAAGTGAGCTGAACGAGCAGGATCAGGTATCGGTGCTGTGGGACACGTGCACGTAGGTGACATTCAATATTTGTTGACTGCCTGCCTGACCAGCTATTTGGCTGAGCAATGAATCATTTGGCGTCAGGTATTCCTTCAATTTTGATTTCCCTCCCTTTGGACTGCCAGAGGCCTTTCCCCACCCCCAGCCCCCACTCCATTACACTCTGGGCACGGTGCTCCACGCCCTCCTTCACCTCTGGCTTCCTGGCTCCTCCCTCCCTATCCCTTTGATTTGGCTAATGTTCTGTGCCTAATCACATTAGTCAGCACTGGCAGTCTCCGGCCGTTTACAGTCCAAACCAGGCCTGATTGGGAGCTTCAGCAGCCCCAGGCTACTTTAAGAATGTGTTGATTGGTGGGGGTGGGGAGCCCCCAAAGGGGGTTAATGCCATTAGCTGGTGGAGTCGACCACATGTGTCTGGGTTCTGGCAGGCCAGTTGGTTTTGGGTTTTCTCCCTGATCAGGCTCCTGGTGGGGTGCTCATCCTGGCTGGGTGTCTGAACTCTTCCTGATTGTATTTAGCATTATAAGAGTAAGCCCGGAGATAAGCTGGCCAGTGTGGTCAGTACTGCAACAAAGTAGGCCCAGATTCTTGTCCTTGTGTGTTGGAGCTCATTTCAACTTACTCTGGGAGACTGCCACAAGTTTCTCTGGTTTGCAAGCATTACCTCATTCCCCTTGTCTTCATTCAGTGATGTTTAGTAAGTGACCTCAGGATTTGGTTTCAAAGTCTTCAGTTCAAATTCCACAAAAGATGCCATGGTTTTAGGGAAATGAACTACCTTTCCCTCTGCCTCAGTTTCATCTTTGTTGTGAGAGTGCAAGCCTTCCTTGTCATTGTTCCCAGTAATTATTTGCTAGTGCTCACTGACACTTTCTTTCCTATTCAGGCAAGAACCTGGAGAGCCGGCTGCACTGTATTTCCAAGGACAGACAGCAAGTTGCTGCCCATCTATTGAGAACATTTGATGTGTACAGACAGATATTGCTTCCTACTTGGGAGGGGTAATTCTATTTCTGGATGTTTGTCTGTAACTACCAAGACTATTCATCTAAGTCCCATGGTAAAAATGGAATTTGTGGGGTCAACCCAAAAGCTGCCACCTGTCTCAGAGAACTTAACGTAACATCTTCTTGATCCCTTGAGGGGATCTAACCCCCACCCTGACTGAGTACTTTCGATGGAGTTATGAAGACATATGTGTGAGTGTGCTGAAATACATCGTCCCTGTGACAAAGGTCCTGGACTCAGAGCCTGGTGCTACCAGTGTCTACATGTCCCATGTGGATACTGAATGGCTCTCACATGAGATTTATCAGGTTTGTACCTTGGTCTAGTTATCTATCAAAGGGAATCCCAATAATCCTCTTCTCTTAGACTTGGGGATTCAGTTGGACAACTTATGTAAAGTTCCAAGATCTATGCCAAGCTCAGAGCTAACTCAATAAACACCAGCTATCATTATCTTCGTGTTGTTTTCTCCATTAATATAGAATAGTATAACAATAATATTGTTTTCTCATGCCTTTTCATAGTTAGCTGAGAGAGGGAGAGCAAAGGAGAGAGATGAAGTCGGCCACTGACTAGAAGCAGCAACTGAACTGCCTCACTTGGCATCCGGTTATCCATCTAGGCTTGCCTGGCACCTGCACAACTGGTCACTTCAATCCAAAAGTTCAGTCCAACCACTGGGGAGAGCTGGGGAGAGCTGGGGAGAGCTGGGGAGAGCTGGGGAGAGCTGGGGAGAGCTGGGGGAGAGCTGGGGAGAGCTGGGGAGAGCTGGGGAGAGCTGGGGAGAGCTGGGGAGAGC
>CM052712.1:5698455-5713060 GCA_028551405.1 Uromys caudimaculatus | reverse complement strand
TTCTGACAGCAGCGTGTGCCAGTCCTCCCAGGACGGCTACTGGGTCAGAAATTGCGTTGGCCTGAAATTATGAGCAGTGCTCAAAGCATATCTGATTTGAGAGTATGCTTGTGCTGAGACAGAACTGATCACAGGGTAAACTGTTGTACCACTCAGAACCAACACGAATGCCTTGGCAGAACCACGGTGATGGAGACCTATAGTCTTATCTCTCTTCCAGCTTCTTCATCCAGTGGGACTGATGTGATAGAAATCAGCTGGCACATTCTTTTCCTACTTTTCTTTCAACTTTGACCTTTGCTGGAGCTTCTGGCCAACCTGAAATGGGTTTTCTTTTTCTTTTTAATTCCTTTAAAATATCATTCCTTTGACTGAGGAATGATATTATTATATTAAAAAGCAATATATTACAGATATTACTATGATGTGTTTCTTCATTCCTAAGAACTGATCATGGCCACTGAGTTATTTGATCTTTTCAACAATCCTGTAAGGTAGTTTAGGGGGTGAGAAGATTATTAATTTCATTTTTCACATGGAGGGAGATTCAAGGACAGAAGGTGATTACTTATCCAAAGACACACAGTGGCTAGCTGGCAACAATAACTGTTACTACGAGCAGCTACTATGTACCAGACACTATTATAAGTATTCATTTAATCTTCACAGTGACCCAATGAAGACATATTATTATCCCCATTATGTAGGTTAAAAAAAAGCCCAGAGAGGGAGATGGAATGAATCGCTCAGGATTACAGTTGGCTAGTGGTAGAGCTGAGACAGGAACCAAGAGTCTTAACTCCAGGGGCCTCAGTAGGTAAGCACAGTGAAACTGGAGCACGTCCTGAGGACTATCAGCTGAGCTTGCTCAAATCTTGTCTTAGCTATAGCACGCTTTCCTGGTTCAATTTCTTCTTAAAGACCTTTTAATACTAAGTGGACAAAGGATGTTGGGAAATGTGACAAGATCACAGCTTTTAAAAAGCATTCGCATGCCTGCTTTTAAGTTCTGCCACTTGCTGGCGAACACTACAGGGGAATCTGAGTCTTCTGAGGAGAAAAATGTTGTGGAGACAAGGTGTCGTTTGACTGTTGCCTGAAGCTCTCCATGCTGGTGGGAGGGGCCTTCCATGTTGGTCGGCTTGGGGTTGGAGACCATGTCAGTTTGCATTTTTGTTCTTCACAGAGCTCAGAGGATCATTGGCAGCAGGCAGATTTGAGATCGGGTGAGTGGGGCAACTTTCCAGTAAGACCCTGATTTGTGGGATAATAAAGTCATGGGGAAACTGCCCAGATATCTCAAAGAAAGACACTTGAAAACATTGACTGATCGCCAGGATCCCCAAAAACCTGTTATTGTGGTCATGTTGGGACAATGAAAATGTGCTGAGGAAGGAGCTGACTTTGGAGTTTGTGGTCCCCAACGTTTGTTGGTGGTGTTGGTGGTGGCCGTTGTAGTTCAGTGTATTTGTTATGGAGAAGTGTCACTTCCTCAGGAGCAGACTTTCTCCCATGGAAGAGACTGCTTTTCATCTGGTGAGAGTGAGATAGGAATGTGAGGGAGATTTTTCTGGGCTCTGAAGTGTCAACAGTATGCTCCTTTGCTGACTTTACATGTAGGCACAATACTGACACATAATTCTATGAGAGGCCTCACCTGAGCTTCAGGTGTGGCATACTGCCTTCCTGGCCTGAGTTATTATGTAATTCCATCACACTGTCAAAACTTGAATAAGGCCCAGTTCCATGGGCGCTTCTACCTAATGCAGCTTTCATGACCTTTGGTGTGAGTGTTACCTAAACAGTGTCATGACAGCAAGTATGTGTGTGTGGGTGACCAAGAGAATGGGTGACAGTAAGCTTCGATTATGGCACATTATGCTCAAGAAACAACAGACTAATGAAGTATTTGCCAAACTACTTCATTTGACACCATTGAAACATAAATTGTGTGGCTGAAGTCAATTTTGTTGATGAAAAATGGGAACAGATAATCTTAACGATTTGGTGTGTGGTAAATGTATCTGTAGAGATAAGGGAGGGGTTTGTGTTACATATTGACCCTTTCTGAGGTAATGGTTAACATGCTTGTCTACGTTATATAATGTTAATTTAATTTTTATCAATGTATAAAGTTATAAAAATGACAGCAATGATGTCTTTTAAGCCTGGGGGAGAAGAGAACCCTCTTGAAGTCCCCCCATTCTACTACCTGAAGCTCTTCATTTACTTCCTTTTCCTTCTGGTCTTTGACAGGATCTCATAGAGACACCAGGCTGACTTTGAACTCACCAGAATGGCACAGAACTCTGACCTATCTTCATCTCTCAAGTGTTGAGTTAGAAGCTCTCTACCATGCCTACTTTATGTAGTTCTGGGAACTAAACCCAGGACCTCATGTATTCTAGACAAGCTCTCTACCAGTGGAGAGACATTCTTAGCTCTTTTGTGACTGAGTTTGCCCCATTTGTTGTTGGCTGATACATTGTTATCTGCTCAGAATCCTAGCCACTCAGATGTTTTGCCTATTTAATTACATTTAAAGACTGAGAGTGGCTTCAGGAGTGGATACCCAGATGGAGGAACAAGAAAGAACATTTGTGAGCATCTGCCAAAATTTCCTTGTTCTGTAAGAGAGGAGAAGAACTTGCCTGGGACAGAAGTGGACCACAGAGCCAAGACTTTCCAACACAGCACCACAGTGACCAGTGTACCCTCCTGTCTGAACTTAGACCCGAGGCTTGCTGCCAGCACACACTTTTCCAACTGAGTTTAATTCCATACGGGCTTTCTGTGTCAGTGTGTACCCATGCAGGTATTTACCTCTATTTATAAGCATGTATTCCTACCTAATTCATCAAGAATCTTAACTGTAACATATGCCCATTTTGTAAGTAATTGTAAAAACCAAAAAGTAAAAAAATAACCTCAGAAATGTGAGATGTGATGATGTTTCATTTTTCTTCCCACATCTCTGAAAACGCTTATAAAGTTCTCCTTTCTGCTCCATTAGGCGATTTGTGATGGAATGTCACTGGGTAGCTGTGTGGAAACCTCAGTGGTCCTGGGGACGCGGAGCTCAGAGGTGTGAGAGGAAAATAAAGCCTTCTGGGGGCAAGCCTGTAAGAGGAGCCCTCGTTTTCCTCACAAGCAAAACTGAAGTTTACATAAACTGTAAGGGGGAAGCTGCAGTGTGTTCCTTACTTATCTGGCCTAATGGGTGATGAAGAGTTATTTTCTACAGGGAAGAGGAAGTCCCGCCTTTTCCCCTTTCCAAAACCCTGATCTTTACCACTGGCTTTTGCAGATGTCAGTCACTGCTCACCCCTGGGATGTCTAATGCCCAATGTCTACTGTCTAATATCTAATGGGTTAAAGTCTTCCCTCTTCAAGGTGCTGCTAGCTGTGACTGTGCCAGTGAATAACCACAAACAACTAAGGGGAATGAAAACCTCCAAGCAGATTCACTTGGGAGCTAGATTGAAGATGATTTAGCAAAGGATTTTCCCCACTGGGCTACAAACAGATTAGGGATGTTTAAAGTATTTGTTAAAGGCAATTTTTTTCCAATTTAAATCAATTATTTTTTAAAAAATGACAATCTTTTTTAGTTTAGTTTAGTGTGTGTGTGTGTGTGTGTGTGTATTTTAGGGGATTGCATATGCCATGGTAAGCATGTGTGTGAAAGTCAGAGGCCAACTTGTGAGAGTCACTTCTTCCAACGTTTGTGGCCTGAGGATCCAACTTGAGTTGTCAGTCTTGGTGCCTCTACCAACAACCATCCCTCAGCCTTTCAAATGAGTTCTTTGGAAGGACTCTACACGGTCATAACAGAACATGCCATTTTGGATTTTCCTATTCAGAAAAAAATGATATATCTCCAGCACATGAATTCATCCCACCCTAAAAATTGAGAAATTTGAGATTTCTTAAATTTTAAGTGGATATTCTTCATTCAATCTGTTTATTTTCTGAATGATTTTCTGTGTTTTCTGTCCAGAAATAGGCCTTCTATGTGATTTGCACCTATGTTCCTGTAACAAAGTTCCCCAGATATCTCCCATTTTCTGCTCCCGCTGAGTGTCCGCTGTGATCCAGCAAGGCACTGGAGGACTTAGGCTGATGGAGGTTCGGTTTCAACATGGCCTTCTGTGTCACTGCTGCAAGTTGCCTGGATGGAACAATCTGTGCTGGCTCTCCAGAAGAGGCACTTGCCACTGCCTGCCTTGTTTAAGGCAAGATATACAGCCATACAAGACATACAGTTCAGTTTTACCACGTTGTCTGTAAGGAAAAAAATCAGAATAAACAGGAACACTCCAGTCAGTCAGGGCAACATGCTAAGAAGGTGAATTCTTTGGAGTTCTTTCCTGAGGAATTTAATGTGATTTTTCTCAGTATAACAAGTTTTCTGAGTATCACAATAACAGTTCCACACTAGAAAGCACAGGTAGGTGGCTGGTCCCACGGTTTCTAAAAGGTCTGAGGATACAGGGGGAATCAGTGACTTACTGGAAGTCTCGGCATGTGATGCAGAAATGGAGGCATACAGACTCCAGAGGAGCTGTGCGCACGGGGGCTGTCTTAGTGGCTCTCCCATCTCTGTCAGCAACAGCACCTGATTCTTTAAGCCTTCTTCAGCTCTCCACGGCTGGCTGCTGGGAGTTTGCCATTCCTGTTGGAGTGATCTTACCACATAACTTCGGAAGCCTGAATTGGATAGGATGGCAGTCAGTAAACAAAACATGGGTTTAATTTGGGGAGATCCATGTTTGAGTTTCAGTTTTGGGTCTCCCTTCTGTGTAACTTCTGGGAAGTTATTTAACCTTTCTGAGGGTCAGTTGCCTGCTCTGAAACATGAGGATAGTATTTCTTACCTTGTGGGCTGGGCCGAAGAGTGGGCGAGGGCCAGCTGTGACATGCGCTGCACAGTGGAAGGGACTCTGAAGAAGTTTTGATTAAAATCCCCGTTTTTTGTTTTTGTTTTCCTCCACATTTTGAGTTTCAGGACGGGTCGAGAATACTAGACACTGTTAGGAAGTAGGGCTGATGCTATTTCTAGATAAACACTTGGAGATAACTTCCCAGTAGTTCAGGAGACCTCAAACTGCGCCAGGGCCCATCTATCTGCTACTTCTGGGGAACCACTGGCAGCAGAAGGAAGTCTCAGCACTGAGCTGCTTGCCTGGTTCCCAGCACAGCTCCACTCTGGGGAGAAGGACCACTCTTGCTTGCTCTCTTGCATAATCTCTCCTTTGCCAGCTCCCTCTGCTTCAAAGGCATTGCTGGGCCCTTTGTAGGTCTGACTTGAGTCTGAGTTTCTCCTCGCTCCACTCTCAAGATGAATGGCAAGTGAAGGCATCTTGGACGTTAGTCAGCCGACCTGCTGAAAAGAAAGCAAAACATTGATTCAACAGTTGCTCAGTGAGTAGTTGCGGACCAGGGATCCACCACTTGTTTTGACTGGCGAAAGCCAAATAGAGGAAATTCAAACAGTTACAAGCTGAGATACCATCTTGGTTTTGTTAAGACCCACAAATAAAATCTGATCTATAAAAACGTGAACCTGTTTGTAAAGAGACCTAAGTGTCTGATCAAAATTTGAAAGGTGCCAAATTTTACCTCTCAACTTCTAAGCCAGTTACAAGTCCAGCTCTTAGGATGTGTTTTCAACCTGTGAGCCACCGCCTCCCAAGCTCTAGTCAGACAGTTCTCTCTTTCAGGCCGCTGTGGGTTTATACAGCGGCAAAATGGGGGAGGTGGAGGATTCGCTTTGAGCAGCTTGACCTAAAGGTAACAAAACCACAATCTTGGCTCAAAACATCTTCGCTCATCACCTCTGCCACTCTGTCTCTCCTGCCCTTTGCTCAGTTTGTTTGGTAATATATAGGGAAGAGAAAAACTTTCCACACACAGAACTTCATGGGCAGATAGATATATAAAGTCTGCCGGTGGCTCACCATTCTGTCAGGTCGTCATGCGTGGCAGTGAAGAAGGACCCTCCCCCCTACCCGCAGTGGCACTCTCTTGGCAGCAGGGAAGTCTGCCAATGTCCCATCGGGCTTGTTTCTTAAGCAAAGTTGTATAAGTTAACAGGTTTTATTGTTGGGGGGTAATCTGGGCTGTTCTTACAGGAGGAAAGGACCAGGCCCCCAGAGTGTTTGCCAGCAGCAGCCCTTGGCGTTACTCATTCCCTCTCCTCATTAATTTGTGTGAGCTCAGCTCGGGTAACAAACGGCAGGGCAGGGGATCCTATTCAGCCAGGCCTGGCCCGGGGAAGGCCTGTGAGCTAATTGCTCTAATTGAGTGGGAGGGACTGCTTTCCTCTGGATTCCTGTCCCTTCCCGGCCTTGTTTGGAGGGGAATGAATGGAGGCCCACTTCAGCTCCTGCTGGCAAGCCCCAGCAGCTGGGATCCACTATAGGGGATCCACAGCACGGGCCCACACTCCAGTGCTACTCGGGTCCTTTGTGTGAGCAGCGAGGTGCTCACCCACGGCTTGGCGAGTTTGCTCTTCGCTGCCTTTTGGGTTGAGAAATGCTCTGCTATAATTTATATCGGGGAGACGGCGTTAGAAATGTGTTAGCGTGCCTCTCCAGATGGACATATCATTTACAACTAGCACAATATATTATCAATGCACTGCTCTTTAGGACCTGCTACATAATAGACATGTAATGAAGCATATGAAACATGGATTTCATTTCCAAGCCCCGAAAGAGAAACATGACTGGGGGGGGGGGCACCACTCCAGGTGGGGGCCCCGGGGAGGGGCGGGGGGGGGGCAGGGAAAGGGTCTGTCTCTTTAAGGCGGACTAGGAGGAAAAGCAAAAGTCATCAACTCTGAAAGTAACAAATGAGAGCCCAGAGCTGTGCAGCTAATGTGCAAACTTGCTTCTGTCCTCTATGGCGCCATCATTTATTCAGGAGGTAGAAGCAGAAGACGGGGACTTGCATTTGCTTGATACTCAATTATACATTAGTGTACATCACTTGGCAATCTGTTCATATCAATTTAATTGGATTTTAATATTGCCTCTGATCTTGTTGTCCAATTAACAGTACTGGCTGGCAATAAAGCAGAACCACACACTATGTAACACCTTTGATCCCTGCCATATGGAGCTCTCCCATTGATTACCACATTTTCAAAAAATTTCACTCTCTCAATATGGGCTGTGATAAATGGGAGAAAAAGCACATCCCTGATGTGATAAAAATTTCACTTCAACTCGCAACTTCATTTATTTTGTTGACATTCGGCTCTGATTAAGAACAATAAAAAAATCATGCCCTGAATATCATATGCAAATACAACCCTGGGCATGAATCTAATCATGCCATGGGAGCATTACCATGACTAGCCTGGCATCGGCTCAATTTTTTTTAAAGTGACAGCATACACTTCTGGGCTGGCTCTGCAAAGTAGTCGCCGCCACTATGTCATTTAATAAACATCTGATGTTTCTGTTTCCACCAAGACAGAGGAGAGCATTTGAAGTCCTGTAATTAGGCCCCTGTGCTCGGGTTGCTGTCTGGTGTGGCCCTCTGGTTATTCCCACCCCCTAGCCCTGCTTCCAGAGTCAGGCAGCTGAGAGCTGGGTAGGGGTGAGGGTTACTATGTGAACTTGAGGCTTCTTCCACTTCTTAAGGCTGCCCCTCAGAATGGGTGAGGGAGGGGGCTGGAGTTCTGGGCTGTACCACCAAGGCAAAGAACTGGACCTGCCTGCTCTAGGAAGGTTATGAATATGTGTGTGAGTGTGTGTGTGTGTGTGTGTGTGTGTGCCAGCTTCCTGTTTGCCTCTTGGAGTTATGCAAGCAATTATGGCTTAATGCCCTGGAGACACTCCCAAATGACAGGCTTAACCCCCAAGGGAAACAGGCTTCTGTTGTGAAGGATTACATCAATGTTCTAAAGAGCCCTTCCACAACTCCGAGGACGAGCTGATCCTTTTCATGCCTCAACAAGAAGGTTGCTAGTGGCCAGAGCTGGGAGACACCGGAGAGGCCCATTCTGGGACAGCAGAGACTCAGTTGCGACTCTCCCATCCTTTCCTGCTTTCTGGGACAGACATGCCTCATGTGACCCTGTATTTTGGGTCCACACAGCTCATTCTGGAGAGCTGGACAGAGAGCCCCAGAGCTAGGCAAACACCTTGGCAGTCTCATTGCACCCTGAGAGACAGAGATATTCAGAGCGTGGCCATACCTTGAAGTAGCGGGTCCACATGGCAGCCGGGGTTCACCTGGAGTCTGGGCAACTTTGGAATGTTGGGAGGAGGAGCACTTAGGCTGCTGGATCCACATAGCATAAATTATTTCTTGACCATTAGCGGTGTTTCTGCCTCATAACCGTTCTTCAGGCACATTAAATCAGCGAGAGGGAAGAGCATGCTAGGACATCTGGGGCTGCCAGATAATTCAGTTAATTTCTATTCCCTTGAACCTGGAGGTGTTAATTTGGAAGCACAACAGAAGAGGGCTGAAGAATGCTAATACGTCATTTGAATGATTAATGCAATCAGGGGGATTGGGGGGACCTCTGTTTACTCTTTAATTTTGACATGGCAGAGCGAGGAGGAGAGCGGCTAATTTTCCAAAGTTAAGGGCAAGTTGGTTTCATTTCAGTCACGTGGCCTCTGCTGGTGTTTAGGGAGCTAGGGTAACTCAGAAGGGCTGTATTGGGCGATGGGGGCCAGCTTTGCTCCTATAATAGCCACAGCCAGGAAAACAAATGAAATTGTTTGTGATCTGAAGAGCCCAGTCCTCTTGGGTGAAGAAGCTCCCAGAAGCTGCTGGGAACAGCCAACAAGAGAAAAGAGAAAGAAAGAAAAGGGAAGAGAGAGCCCGGAGAAAACATTGCTGAAAATGGGTGATAGCCTTCTAAGGGCTGTGTATTTTTATCTGACATTTACAAACTGAGTGGCTTTCTTTTTAAAAGAAGGAAAATATTTCCAAATTTATTTAAATGGAGCTTATTAGGGAAAGCTTAGGCCTGAGCAACTATTTCAAAATATATTTTGAGGAGAGACGCAAAGGAAGACATTTAAATTCTTTGCAGACTGTGGGCATTTTAAAGAAGTCTGGTCTATTTACTGCCCTGCCTCTGACTCGAGGCAGCTTATGACTGTGATAACAAGAATTCAAAGGGCATCCCTCCACCAACAGCCACTCCAGTATCTCCCTTTTAAAACAAAGAAGATTTTGTGAGAGTGAAAGGGATTTGGCCCCAAGCATTCAACAAATTCTAAAGAGCAGGAAAAAACCCTGTAATTATGTTAATAGTAAATTAATGTTTTTGCAATTTACCCATATCACCTCAGAATAGGTGTTGTTCAGAAGTACTTACTGGAAATACCCAGTAGATGTTCTGGAGAGGATGGAGTCAAAATGTTTAGTTCCTGGAAGCCTGGAGTTTAGTCTACAGAGGGAGCACTCCGTCTACAGAGGGAGTCTGTTTTCTTGAGGTGTCACCCAGACAGGGCTCAGAAAGCTGGGATGAAGGGCCATGTTTCTTGAGTCGCATGTGCTTTGGGGTTTCCCCGTGCTCAGCATCCCTCACTTTTCTCACTCTGTGATTAGCCCGAATTCCTGGGTCTCAAAACCATCCACTTTGTTCTAAACTGGGATCTCAATGCAGGCAAGGCCCTGGATTGAACAGACTCCTAAATTTGGTTTGCACAGAAAGATCCCTCAGAATATGGGAGTTCACCCAAACATAGCTGAAAGGAGCGTCCTCTGAGGAATGGTGTTCAGGAGGCTTTTCTTATCTGCAGGTTCTGTATCTGAGATGCAAGCAAGAGTAGACAGGAAATACTTGGAAAAAGGCCCCTTTACACTGAACATGGGTCATTGTTCCTTGTCATTAAGCCCCGAATATAGCAAGTACTATATAGTGTTCACCCATATTAAGAATTGTCCGTAATCTAGCCATGACTTAAAATATAGTAGAGTTCGAGGAGGCCATACATGAACACTAAACTCTTTTGTACCAGGGACTGTGTATCCTGGTTCCTGGGGAGAGTTCCAAGAACCCATTTCCAGAAGACGCAGAGGGGAAAGTCTCTGCCAGGAACTGTGCTAGGCCCTTTTATCTCCAAACAGTCCCGAGGGGTGGGGGTTATCATCACATTTTACTAATGAAGAAATTATGTTTAAGAAACAAACTGTGCAGACCTCAGCGGAGAGGGCCTTCTATTCTGAATAGACTTCTGCGCCCTTTTCACCGCACCGGGGCTGCTCCAGCTACAGACTGTGACATGAACAGGCTCCCTGGTAGGCTTCCCTTCTTGCTCATCGCTTTTCCTCTTCTCTTCAGGCACTTGGTGAGACTCTTTTGTTCATGCTCTATGTCTTCATCAAAACCCGTTCTCAGGAGAAGATTTCCTATCAGACACATATTCTTTAGTATAAATTTCAACCCAACTGAGAAACTGTGCCTTGATTTTATTTTTCTTTGGCTTTTAACATATGACTTCTCCTGATTAATTCTCAAGAGATATCAATATTTAAAATTTTATAGCTAATAATGGAATAAAATATTTGACCTGCCTTTTAAAGTGGCAGAGGCATTAACGAGGAGGAGCAATTACGACAGATTTGCCTTAATCTTTCAAGTAAAGTAAATGTTGGCTTTTCTGCCTTATACCATCCGGAAGGACTGCATGCCCTCACACTGCATCGTGAGCCTTATGGTGAGAGCTGGGAATTATTGTGAACAACCACCAAAGTCCACGTGAGGAGGCCTGGATTTCATCCCCTTCACTAAAATGAACGGCTCATTCTCTTTACCTTCTCAGCCACACTGGACTGACTTGCTTTGGGCTGAATCTGATTTGGTCTTCCTAGACCTGTTGATCTCACCCCCTCGGAGCCGTTGCTTATCATTCGCAATTGGCTAGCAATATGAAATCTATTGACCCCCAGGATCTAGATGGTAGGCAAAACTTTTTCCAGTTAAAGATTCTGTGAGACTTAATCTAGGAATGTGGCCCCAAACCCATTTGTGTATAAATGTCCAAGCTTCATAAATATGTCTTTGGCCAGATTCTCCAGGAGTAAAGCTTGGGAATCTGTTCCTAAGTAACTTGTAGCTAGTCTAGAAACTGGTGTTTAGGTAATGCCACCACTTCAGATTGTGTGATTTGGGGTTTTATTTAGTCAATAACTATGAGCAGAAACCAATGCTTTTTTATCTAGTGTGCAAGAATTAGCTTTTAATTGGCTTGATGTTTTATTTGGGGGGTGTGGAGAGATAAGTCTATATTCTTAATTTTTTCTATTTTGTCATTAAACTCTTGAAGAAGATTGTGGAGTATTTTGCATCCCTGGACTTGAAGAAGAAGCCTGTTTAATTGGGTTCAAACATGGACACTGGAGCTTATTGGGTAGGAGGTCCTGAGCAAGTCAACTAAAAGGTAATTTTTCTGTAAAACCAAGGTAGAAATACTTATTTACCTTGGGAGGGTTATTGAGACTCCAAGGTTCTGTCATTTCTACTTGATTTTATGCATAATAATTATTGAACATTTACCCTGGATCAGGTCATATAAAATCAAGTTGAGAAATGATGGAAATAAAATTGTTCCATTCCGTCCCACATGACCCTTGTTCATGGGCCACTGTGAGTCTTCACCTGCATTCGACTGGGCTTCGTCTTCTTTGGTTTGTCTACTGACACCTCTCAACCTGACCCCTTCATGCATACTTTCAAGACAAATATGTTTAACTCACTCTACTTTGTATTAATTGAGGATGTTTACTGTCAAAACAATCAACCAAAGGTCTTAAACTGGCTCTCTGAGATGCCAAGTGTGTTTCCCGGTCTTCTCTGATTCTTAGCTCTTCAGAGCATACTGACAGTGCTTTTTGGTCTAGACCATGAAATCTTTATTTCACTGATGTTTGGCTGTTCCGTAGTTGAAGATTGATAAGCTAATTGCCATTGACAGGTTCCTAGTTGACAGTGACAGAGGACCTCTTATGTTTTAAGAGTAACCTTCAAAGGCTAAGACAAGGAACATTTTTTAAAGGTAAAGATAGCACAGAAATAAATCTGATCTCGATAGGATTTTGTAACTAAAGCTTCTTACACTGTGTATTGGGGTCTGATTGGCCTGGAGAGGCATCCTTTTTGGTTTTACTAAAGAGGCTCAAGAGTTAGTGACACTTTTACTAGAATTTGTTACCAGATGGCAGATGAAAGCACAGTTTATATCTGTGCTCTAAAGGCTGAAGTATCATCAGGATAGAATCTTTGGATACAGATAGCATTAGAAATAGCCACAGAATTCGTGTTTGGGGTGACAACAGTAGACTTGTGTCATGTGTATAGAGAAAGCAGCACGTTCAAAATTCAGATTTGTGCCACATGAACACTGAGCATCAGGATTGGGTTGCTTCATATTGATTAAATTGATTATTAATTCAATTAGTTGTATTTCTAATTGCTTTATGATCTACAAAGACTGTGTGCTTGTTTAACCCAGGCTAATTTTACACTCACTGCTTTTCCTCCTCAGCCTGGATGGACGTTGGAATGCACACAAGATGAACATGCGAAAGCAATGAATGACGGAACTTAAAACAATCCAAAGACGGATGCTGACTTAAACGCTCTTCTTAAGCCATAAGGGGGTTTCGGATACCTTCTTCCCAGGGGTAGGGTGTAATGGGACATAAGATAATGTCTTATGCATGCAATGATATCACAATAAGGATAAATGAGAAGGAAGGGAAAAAGACAGAAACACAGATATATTCACAGGAGTGGCAGGAGGAAAGTACAGAGAAACCAGGAGTAGCGAGGAGCAATGCCCTGAGAGACACGGAACCTGCTCGCTCACTGCACTGAACAACAATGCACATGGACGTATGTAAACCTTTCCAGACTGTATGACACAGGAAGCCGATAGTAAAGGAAGGAGGCCTAGTGGAAGGCCAGCCAGCTGTGCAACTCTAGGCAAGTTAATTGGCCTTTCTGAGCTAGTTCTCCCCTCACAGAAATAAAAGGGTTTGGCCAGAAGATTTCTCTCTGGGGCTTTTCTGCAGCTCAAAAATGCTATTATTCTAGGAGTTTAGACAAGTTACACATCAGTGAAACATCATAATGGTTTCTAAGCAGTGGCTTCTAAATTCATATATTTATCCATTCAACAAATATTGAATGCGGGCCTACCAGCATTTTAACTCTTCAACAAAGTGATGAAAGGCCCTCAGCTGTGCTCAGCTCCACTTGGCTTCTACCCTTGCCCAAGCTCAATCAAAACCCGGGCCACAGCAGGCTGATGCAGATGCTTGAAGCAAGGAGGAGGGGCTGCTGGAGGACTTCATGTCAAGCTGACCCCAGGCCACAGACACCCCACTTTCTCTTCAGAGCCACATTGTCCAGAGAAACCTTCCTGTTGCTCTTGGGGACACCGTGGGCTGCTGGATATGGGGAGGGGCAGAGGAAGACAGAGTCGGATCAGCTCTTTCATGGTCAACAGGCCATGACCTTGGTCTGGTCTGCTTTGACCAATGCTGGAAATGAAGTCCACACGCTATACCTGATGCACACGTGCAGAGCAGTGAATCGGAGACAAAGGGAGAAGGATCCAGGACCAACATCCCAACCGCAAGAGATAAAACGGCGTGGATCTGGATCAGAGGAAATCTGATGAAATAAGTGACAGAATGTGGCAATTCATTTTTAAATTTTAATTTAAGGCTTTTATTCTGTCCCTGGATACCAGTGTTGATAGAGTTGTATCTTTTTAGACGGCTTTTGGCTGCTACAGTTTCTCAGATGCTTCTTGCTTTGGAAGACACTGTTTGGAGAAACACTGGTCATGTATGTCGAAGACTGCTTCTTAAGTAGGATGTGTTTAATATTTGTCCCATAATAAGACTAGGCTACCGGTTTCTTGAGAGCATGGTGGTGAGAAAATGCAGTTCATCATAGCAGATCAGGGTACCTATCATCACTGTGATATTTCATTTCTGGAGCTGACCTCTTCAGCTGGTTGACCTAAGGTTTGCTTTCTCAGATGGAAAAGTTCTCCCACACTCACCCAGACTGTGCTCTTTGGAAGGCTGTCACTATCAGCGGCCTGAATGTAATGGGTGGGGAGTGTTTACGTAAACATCACTGGGCTCTTCTGCATAGAGAATTTACACGTTATCTCAAACGTGTCCACACATGTATAGCATACACGTCTAAAACATTTGTTTTCTTTGTGGGTTGTAATTCAATGGCCTTTTATTCATTTAGTTTTTCTCAAGTTCTCGAGTTTTAGCCATCAGGAGCTTGCTCAGTTAGCTCTTGAGTTCCTTTGCCAGTAGAGTTGATTTTTTTTTTGTTTTGTTTTAGAAGATTTTCCTTATATTTTATTTATTTATTTATTTATTTATTTATTTATTTATTTATTTTTGATATTTTATTTACATTTCCGATGATTCCCCTTTTCTTTAGAAACCCCGTGTCCCCTCCCCCTCCCCGCCTCTGTGAGGGAATTCCTCCTCCCACCTACCCACCCACCCATTCCCATATTCCCACCTTGACATTCCCTTTTACTGGTGCCCCTAGCACCCTCAGGCCCAAAGTCCTCTCCTTTCTCCCTGGTGG
>CM052712.1:5649942-5697955 GCA_028551405.1 Uromys caudimaculatus | reverse complement strand
TCACTGAATTTTTGTATGGCATCTGTAGTATTTTAAATGTCTAATTTTACCACTGTCTTAGCACACTGATTATATATTTTAAACAATGTTATTCTTTGACTCTGGAAAGCTTGCTTCCAACTCATCTATTCCTATCCCAAAATAAAACTATCTCACTTTATACAAACTACAGGTGCTTCGCACTAAATATTCCCGGCCAGTTTTTCCCTCCTGTCCCTGATGACATCACTGTGACTTCTTTCACGTATGCGTAAACAAAAGCACACACTCATAATAAAAATTATTTAGCAGTTATCATTTAGGTAAATTAAAATAAATATAACAAAAAGATTTTCTTTGTATTTATGTCTTTGCTGTCTTCATTCTTCACATAGCTCCACATTTCTGAGCTATGTAGCTTCTCTTCTTTTTATCTTGCAGTTAAAATGTTTTAATTTTGTAAAGAACAGTGTTTCAGGCCACTTTCGAGAGTTCCTACACGAACCTGTATTTGCATCATTTCTTCCCCTTCTTCCGTCCTCCTCCAGTGTCCCCTCTTCTCCCTCCTGAGGTCATTTGATGTCTTCTTTATTATCATTCTGTGCACATATATATATGTGTATATAAATACAACACTCTGGGTGCCGTTACTATTGCTCCTATGTACATGTGCTTAGGGCTGACCACTTGGCATTGGAGAATCTATTGGGGTTGTTTGTGTTTCTTACGTGGGGCAGGTCTGATAATAATTGCATTTTGATTCATATTAGAGTCTTTATTTGTCCCTCACTTTTTAAGGAAAAATTTGTGGGCATATTATTTTAGGATAATGCTTTTTTTCTTCCTTTTATTCAACACAAGCACCCTACTTCTATCTTTTGGCTGCCGTGGCTTTCCATGTAATTCCTACCCTTTTCTGCTAGAGGTAAATTGTGTCTGTTTCTTTGCCCCTCCCCCCAGCTTTCCTCTTTTGATTTTGTTTTTTAGCTTGAGTAGGGACTGCCAGGTGTAGACATTCGCTAGCCACTGACTTCTGTTACATTCTTGGCCAGTGTTACTCCAGATGCTGCTTCCCTTCCCTCAGGTCCTCTGGGATACTCCCAGTTTGAAAGCATCTTGCAGCTCTTGCTAAGTTGTTCATTTTTAAAATCATTTTTCTTTGTATTTTAATATGGGGAATTTCTACTGACGGATTCAAACTCATCTGTTTCTTTCATCCATTCTCATCGTTCTTCTGAGACGCCCATCAAAGGCATTCTCCATTTCTGATGTATGGCTCCGTTTCTGCCTTTACTTCCTGTTCTTTTAAAAAATGTTTCCACCTCTTTGCTCCCTTTACCTCCCTGAGGTCAAGTTTGCTCACATTTTTCACTGGAAACCTTAGCAAATCAATTAAAATTGTCTCATTTTCTCTGTCAAATAATTCTCCAATCTGTATCCCGTCTTTAAAAAAATCTTTTATTTTTATTTACTCTGTACTGAATTTACTTGAGAGCCATAGTTTTTGTTTCTTATGGAATTTTTCTCTGTTTGTGCCTCTCCCGACTAAGGAACATTTCGTTCTTTTCCAATGTGGATAATTTCGACATGACAGAGTTTCTTAACCTAGCCACAAGTTTGGCAGGATGGTGGCATGTTTTAGATGCTATGCTTAACTTGATATGTCTGATGACCAGAGGATCTACATGTAAATCCTTAATTTCTGCAATGCATTTTCAGAGCACGTCCCATAAAAAGTTGCTGTTTGGGGGTCTCTCACGGTTGCGCCCCACTGTTGGCCCTGAGCATGTCTACTGACCTCTACCATCACAAAGCATAGCGTGTTTGTCTCTAGTGCTCAGACAGGTGGTAGCTTTTTGGATATCCATACCTTTGGTGGTGTGGGGGGAACTCTGAGAGTGAACAGGAAAACTCTGATATGCACGATTTTGTAGGGTTTCCGAGTTCTAGTAAATAGCCATTTTGTTAGATCGCCTCAGGCTGCTCACAGGAAGAGCGGCCCAGGCCGTGGCTGGTGTTGGGTGATAAGTGCCTTTCACCTGAGACTGGGGTGAAGCTGACTCGGAGTTGCATGTCCCGTGTGTTTAGTAGCTTCTGGTGTCACAAGATTCTAAGACTCTAAGCGCTTTAGTTTCCTTTTGATTACTTAAAAAAAAAATCATTTCAACATCTCTAGCTATTTCTCCTTCAGGAAATTCTCACCCCACAAGATCTAACTAATGTCGTACTAAAGTTCTCTGCCCGCAGAGTAACTGAAGGGACCGAAAAACACGGTGTGATCTCACTACAAAAGGAGTCAGCCTTTATGGTGCTCAAGCTGTGATCCATACAACCCTCTGCTAGTTCCCCACCCTCAGGTAAGAGAAGTCAGAGACTGCTGGCATGGGTGGGCAGCTTGCCCTTGTACGGGATGAAACTTTGGGGAAGTACTTTTCCTAGAGAACAGCTCTTGGTTTAGAGAACACTTTTTCACTTAAAGTTTAAATTTAAATGAATCTGAACTTACTGTGCAAAATGAGTTTTAAAAATATGTCATTTCACACTTGTGAATCTTTGCTCACCCTGTACCTTTCCCCAGTCTCCTCTGCTCCGCTGGTCCCCCTTCCTACTGCAGTGGGGAAGGCTTTGCCATATTTCAAAATGACATCAAATGATTCTCTCTTCCCTGTGAGAATCTGGTGGCATTCCTGGAAGTAAAACCCATAAAAGTGTGGTGGCCCTACTAGACATAGTCTCCCACGAGTTACTCTCCAGCTCACACTGAACCTCACCAAATTTCACCAAATTAATTTTTAAATGTTTGTTCTAGTTTGTGACTCTGGAGAGCTCTGCTGCAGGCAAGCCAGTTTCGGCAGTGGCTCTTCGTATTCATTTGTGAAGATTTAGGCAGAGATAGATAGATAGATAGATAGATAGATAGATAGATAGATAGAGTCAGTCTTGGTGTATAAAAAGAATTCTATTTCAAAATAATTTTTTATTAGAGATCTGAATAATAAATTTAATGGCCTTAAATATATTTTGTTTCGAAAAACCAAGGTCATGACAGAGTAAATCAAAGTTGAAATGCAAGTCACTGACATAGTAAAAAAACTCTACTAACTCATAAAATAGACAAAAATGTCTATACCATCCATCTGTCGAAGATTTGAGTCACCAGCCATTTACACCAAGGAAATCTTTTGTTTTGGCCCGTCTTTAGCTATACTTATTCTCAATGGCAGTCATAGCATTGCCAGTGTGATATGATAAATAAAAATCTGGGTTTCCCTTTGTTCCTACACCAGGAAGTTGAGTACATCTCATATGTGTTATAAAAACTCAAAGGAAATTGTTATCTGCAAGATTTTGCCCAATGAGACAGGATACAACTAGATAAAGTAAGTTAAAATGCAAAGTAGAATTTGATTATATAGTTTTAAATATGTGAAGAATCAACAAGCCCATCAAATATGTCAGGGTTCTAGCTTTGTTTCTCAATTGGTACCCTAGTGGGTAGACAAGCCAATACCCAGCATGCTTCCCCTGGCCAAAGTGAGGACAGCCCTCACATCCTGGTTACCATTGCTCATGAATTCTCATCAGGCAGCTACAACGCTGGAAGAAACAATGGAATATAAAGGGACCCATTAGCATGTAGAGGCTGGCGCCTGCACATCTACACATGAAAGGTCACAAGGAAGATATTTGCAACGAGGAGCAGCAAGTTCCAACCAGTCTCCAGATCTGTACCTGTCAAATAGAGGTTGACACCTGTGACAGGTACATTCTTATTTCCACATGCCTTGTGCAAAATCAGATGTGCTCACAACAGCCTGGCAGCCAAGGGTCAAGGGTTTTGGCTTTCAGCATGGAGACGCTCAGAGATGCCCGATGGAAAGTCCCCTGGACTCACCTCTGCCGGTGTGCACCATGCAGGAGAACCAGCCCAGCAGGAGGCTTCTGTTAGGAATTGTCAGACAGCAGGCTGGAGGGGTCATGCATGACAACACTCAGCATCCTCCTTGATGCCCAAAACCCTCCATCACTCCCTGATCTGGTCACACAGGTGCCTGTTGCTGGAAGGCCAGCAAGTCTGTCTCTGTGCCCCATTGTTGCTGCTCCTGGCAATGTGAAGCCATCTGGAAAGGGTGAGAATGGCAAGTTTCAGAGCAGAAAATTGTAGGTTTTCCTGTAGAGTTGGGGCTAAAGATTTTCTGATATTAGATTGTTCCTTGGAGTTTAAGGCTGTTCAGAAAGGAGAGAACAGAGAGAAAACAGAATTTCTAGAGTTTCTTAAACCAGATGGTACGTGAGCACCTAGAATTGCTTTAGGCAACTCAAGATCCACATAGGCAACCCCAGGGCTCCTGGAGGAGGGGAAGGTAATTTTGCCCTTTTTCATGTGCAGTTACATTGGTGATTACCTAATCTCTATAGGATGGATTTTCTTCTCGGGCAAGGTTTTTAGGGATTCGTGAACATTTTCTTGCGACCTTTCTTGCAACTAAGAGCAGATATGAGATGTTCACAGGAGAGAGTGTGGTCTGAGGCGTCTGAAGTGGAGATTGGTTTGTCACCATGCAGAGAGCTTGGAGATGCACAGCCACAGCTCACCCTGAGCTTCTCAGGATGAGAGACGATTCATGGCCCCTCTAAAATTCTAAGGATGCTAGGCAGAGTGTGACTAGTTTTTGTTTTATATTTCGAGGGCATAGTGCATTTGATAAAACAACTTACCTTCCTTTCTGTGGTAGTTTGAATGAGAATATCCCCATAGACTCACATATTTGAGTACTTAGTCCCCAGTTGGTAGAACTGTTTGAGAAGGATTAGGAGGTATGGCCTTGTTGAAGTGTCACTGTGAGAGGACTTTGAGTTTCAAAAGACTTTTGT
The DNA here is from genome assembly GCA_028551405.1 of Uromys caudimaculatus. Lineage (NCBI taxonomy): Eukaryota > Metazoa > Chordata > Mammalia > Rodentia > Muridae > Uromys > Uromys caudimaculatus. Next base: position 5,693,101 of record CM052712.1, on the reverse strand, counting down.
TATTCCTAATCTCTCTCTCTCTCTCTCTCTCTCTCTCTCTCTCTCTCTCTCTGACTTGTGGTTGTGTCTCAAGATATGAGCTGTAACTTAATTATTTCAAACCTTATTTTTAATGATGGTTCTTAAACACTTTAACCTTCCTTGTTAAACCAGAGGTAGTTGAAAAGAAAGGATATGCGGGGTGGGGTGGTGGTGGTGGATGTGGACCTGTTTAGAAAGGTTCTTTGGAACAACTCCCGTCTGTGTTGTCTGGAAATTGGCCCTTCAGTTTATCGGTTAGCAAGCAGCAGCAACTCGATTCACAGACACACCAGCAGTTCAGTTTTGTAGAGTCAGCTTAACAACAGCTGTGACATGACTTAGCAGAGACAGCCAGGCCTCAGCCTCTGCTCGAGCCAGCAGGAGGGACCAGGAGGAACACCAGAGGTTCTCAGCTGTGCCTCTCTCAGGGAAGTGAAGATCAGCGAAGATGAGAGACCCACAAGCGCTGCACAGCTAGCTCTATAAGCAAGCCAAGCCCTCCCTCTATCACTTTATGGAGTCCTAAATATACTCTCCAAATATCACATGTCCTTATGAGCCTTGCCTCAGAATGGATCTTGCTTCAGTACATGCATTTAATCAGCTTGAGTCTATGGGAGCGGCAAGAAACTACAGTACATACACCACCAGAAGTTTTTTGGTACGTTTCTCTTTATGGAGTCCCAACAAATGTAGTTCAACTACGCAATGTAAGGTGGACCAAAGAATCCTTCATGTCCTTTCATGGGCTTGCTTTAGCAGAACGTCCTCTCTCCTGTGTCTGCTTCCATGAAACATTCCTTCATGAGTCTGCCTTAGCCTTTCACACCTGTGTCCACTTCAACAAAACGTTCCTTCACGTGTTTGCCCCAGCAAAACACCACCTAACCGACTTTCCAAAGAATCTTTGAATTTTCCACTTCACTCAGCTATTGCTCCAGCACTGTGCCTGCCTGCCTGTTGCCATGCTCCCTGCTATGATGCTTATGGACTCCCACCCTGAAACTGTGAGCCCAAATTAAAGTCTTCCTTTTCTAAGAATTTAAGAATGCCTTGGTTATGGTGTCTTATCACAGAAATAGAAAAGTAACTATGATGCGTTCTTTCTCTTCCTTTCTTCTTTCTCTCATTTCTCCCTCTCTTCCTCTCCTCATTCTCTTTTATTTCTCTCCCATCCTCCTGCTCTCCCTCACTCTCTCTTCTTATTTTCTTTTCTTTCTTCTCCCTCATCCCTCTTTTCCTCCTTTAGAACACTGTGAGAAAGTTCAGATCTGGGGCCTTTCCGACTAAAGGCCTTTTCACTGAAGCCTGTTTTATCTTTGCTTTGTTTCTGATCCATGTGTTCTCTGGATTTCTACAGAGTTTGGGTAGAAAGCTTCTGTCCTTTCTGGAAGAATACTGGTGAAAACACAAACCTGATAGAAGAGCTTCCTAGTTGAAGAGGAAGCCCAGCACCCAGGCTTTGAGAACCAGGCAGAGACAAATACAACCTTTTGTAGACTCAGAGCAAAAGGCCAAAGAACCCAAAGAACCCAAATTGTGTCCTGAAACATGGGGAGTGGTAAGTTCCGACCCACTCACTTGGGAAAATTAACAGTCTATAACACTGACGTTGTCTGGGCCTCTGGGACTGCCACGTCTTCTGTGAACCTTACTGGGCCACTGATCTCACTTGGGCCCCAGCTTTCTCATAGGTAAGATGAGAAGGCCAGTGTGCACATGGCTGTTACTCACATTAAATCAACCGTGTGCTCAGTAGCTTTGCCTTTTTATCCCCCAGCCTTTTGTGTGAGGCAGGGATAGGTCTGTTGTGAATGCTCCGAGTTTTCAAATCTCTAGGAAGATATGGACACTCATGCCTCCTTTGGAAACAATTCTGGCACCCTGGGGACTTGTCCGGAAATTCTGCTCGTGTTCGAGCCTGTTTAAGGGGCTTTCACTTTCATCTTCAGAAGCCAAATGCCAGTGGCTGCTTTTAATGAAACCAAATCCTTCTCCAATCTGTGTGATTTGGGGATTTGCTTCCCAGCCTGGGCAGAGATCGGATACATTCTGTTTTCTTTATTTTCCAAGTGACCCCAGAACACTTTGTGATTCTAAAACTGACCTATTGGGAGGAACAAAATAAACTCTTCTAGCGCAGCCTTTTCTCTGAACATATTGGGGAATGAGCTGACTCTGTACACCCATCATCAACCTTGTGGGCTCCAAAGCAGTAACAACAGCTAGCACAGTCCTGTGCCTCTACGTTCTGGGAAGGTTGTGCATTGTGTCCTTCACATGACAAAGTCAATCCACTTTGCAACAAGCAGTTTAGGAGCCATGCAGAAGGATCAGGTGAAATCATGGGAAAACCAGAACCCAAATAACTTGAAGCAAATATCAGTATGCTTTGGCTTCTGGGGGCCATGTCCTGGGTTTCTGTTTTTCACTGATGGATGATAATAACCTTTCGAAAATGAAGCAGCAGGTTAGCCCAGGATTGCTTGGTTTGGCATTTTTATGTGGAATTGTTTTGGGCAGGAGGAGCTTTATAACAGAGATGCAGTCAAGTCTGTATATTGCATCTAACTTTCAATGCTTCTCCTTGCTCCCCTGCTTTCGCTTTGGCCTTCTGCAATTGTACAGCAGATGCTGTCTTGTCAGCCTTGAGGGAGGAGTTAGCAGTCTGGGATCTCCCCATAACTGTTCTTGCATTTCAGTTTGCCAGTCAGTCATCTGGACCCCACTTTCTTTATGCAGAGCTGGGGACTTGGTCTCTACTATGTGTGGCATTTTCTTCTACACCACCACTGTTAGCCAAGCACCTGGCCAAGACTATCTGGGTTTGAACCTAGTCCTTCTAACTCCTAGGTGTGAGCTTTAGGTATAATTCTCTGTAGCTTGTTTTCTTGTTTATTAGAATAGTGAACATATCTACTCAAAGGGTTGTTCCCAAGACTGATTGAAATAATCATGTGAGAACTTAGCCCCCTGCTGCCACAGTGGAAGCACTCAGTGTAATGACCCATTGCCACCTCTACTACACTGTGTTGATTTGTTCAGCTGAACAGATTATCAGTAGCTGGACTGTTTTATTCCAGGAGACTTAACATTCAAAATTACCAATCCAACAGCTCAAAAAATGAACAAAACCAAAAAGTTCTGTTTTCCCTATTCTCCAAAAATGGGTTTTATCTGTGGTCACATCTCCTGGCCAGATAATTCTTTCTAAACTACTCACTGGACTCTGGGATCTTCCTATCCCCCCTTCTTCAGACTCTCCCACTGTTCAGCAATGCTGCTTCCATCTCTGCTGGTGCTCTCCACCTAGGCCATGTTATCCCAGCTTCCACGCCGTGCTGTGTCAGCTGGACTTCACTGATCCACAAAGCCTCAATTCCAGCCTCTCCTGCAAAGCTTTCCAAATGGTTCCAGCTCCCCATTGCCTTTCTTCCTTTGAGCCACCATGGCCCAGAGCTCTCACTTGTTTGGTGTTGTCTGAGCTTACTATAAATTCAGGACAGTGAATCACACGAGCATCTTCAGCCATTGCGGCCATGCAACGCCATTCATCTTCTCTACTCAGGCTTCTCCATCCTTCACCTATGACATCTTTCTTACCAGCAGACTGGATTCCTACTCCCAGGGAAGACAGAAGAAATCAGTACATCCCTCTGCTTCACCTTCTTTTCTGTATCAGAAACTACTTGTTGCCCGCTGGAAGGGAAAGTGACAAGACTGTGATCCTAAGGAAGATAAACTTAGCCCTTCACTCCACACCTCTGCTCACTGGCCTTTCTATGAACCATATTGTCTTTTTCTGTCTATGGGTCATTTTTGTTCTTATATGAGAATTCTCTTGGATATCACTTAGTGCTTAAAATAATAGCTGTTGCTTGAGGCACCTTCTTCCACCAATTTCTCTGCTTTCTTTCTTTGCAAATCAAGAAAAATCCATGTGTAATGATTTTTTATACTTCTGATATTCTCCATCTAGCTCAACTGGGTTCCAACCTATTAAAGTCAAACTTCTCTTTTCAACTTGTCCACTCATCTCTATTGCTCCTCTGCCCTCGCCCACACGACTCCTTGCTTTGGTTATACCTTTCTTTTGAACACCTTCAAGGGCACCTCACCCTCCAGATTTTTGTCTTTCCTCATGGTTGGTGTCTACTTCTACTGAAAATGTTTGCTGGCATTTCTTTCTCTGATAGTGTATTAGTCAGGATTCTTGAGAGAAAATTATACATATGTGTATATGTATATATGTATATTTTTATGTATATACATATGAATGGATGATAATAAATTGCATCTTCAGCAATGTGCATCTATCCAACACCATATATTAATAAGAGAGACTGAATTATGGAAAAACCACAGAACCACAATTGGAGTGTTTCCTAAGAAAGATCTGGACAGAGCCAGGAACCTTATGGTAAAAAAGCCCTTGAGAAGCAGAAGCTGTCCTGACCAGGAGGCCTGACCAGGAAGCCTTATCCTTGGGTTCCCCGCTTCTAGCTCCACTGGTAAGACACCCCTGATGTGAGATTAGAGCACTTAGCCAGATGTAATACCACGTGATTGCATAGTCTCAGTTGCTGCCTTTCCCGTGGGTAGGATCCTCTTTTGCATCAGCCTGGTGAGTTTGGCGTAGTCTACGTCCTTTGGGTGATGGATTTGTCCTTTGGATTCACACAGAGCTAGACTTCTGAGCCTTTGTGATGATGGGTGTTTGGTATATTCACCAGAGAACAAAGACCACTTGGGAAACTCTAACGAAATAAACTACCAATTTCTATGGGGGCTACATCTTGTCATTATATCTACATTTGTTAATCCTTAAACTCACTCATTTACTAAGCAGATTTTGAACCCTACTATGCACTAATTCTTTCTTAGGTCTTGGGATATAGCTACGAGCTCTGACAAGGTCTTTACTACTTTAGAATACGGGGTCTAGAGGATAAGACAGTGTGTGTAAGTGGAGGAGTTAGAGAATGTGATCATTTCAGAACATGGTAGGGCCTATGAAATAATGAGCTAGACCCTGCTGATGGGTACCAGGAGTGGAGCAACATCAGCTTTACGAGTCAGGGAGTGCATCTGGAAGTGGTCAGTTTGGGCATAACTTTGAATGGAAACATAGGAAAGACGCTGTGGGCGATCCATAGAGAGGAGAGTTACCGCTCTTCCTCTGAATGAAACTGCCAAGTTTTGGTGGGAGAGTAGGTAGAAGGGATGATAGTAGTTGTACCCACAACATGCCCTAAGGCCAAGCGTCAGTTATGGAATGCGCTGTAACTTCATATGATGGACTCTTAGTCCTGTTACTTTAGAATATGGCTGTATTTGGAACCATGGTCTTCAAAGAGCCAAGGTAAAATGGTGTCATTAGGATGAGTCCTGATTCAAATGACCGGTGTCCCTATTAGAAGGTACTAGGGCACAGAGTCATACTGGGGGAGGGGATCATCTGGGGACAAAGAAGAAGATGGCAATGCAAAAGCCAAAGGGAAAGACCTCATAAGAAAGTACCTTTACCAAACCCTTGTTCATGGCTGTCCCCTTTTAGAACTGTGAGGAAGTAGATTTCTGTTGTTTAAGCCACCCAGACTGTGGTATCTTGCTATAGTAGTCTGCGATGGCTAATTTTAAGTGTCAACTGAAGTAGAATTTAGAATCACTCAAGAAACCTACCTCTGTGCACGAGTGTGAAGGATCAGGGGTTGTGCAGATCAGTGAGGACTGACTCTAACACCCATAGTCTGGAGTCCTCAGCTAAATGAGAAGGAGAGGGGACCTGAGCACCGCAACTCATTCTCTGGCTTCCTAACTGCAGATACAATGTGACCAGCTTTCGTGTGCTCCCCTGCCAGGTAGGGCCTTTCTACCCTGAGCCATAATAAACCCACTTCCTTTAGTTGCCTTTGTCACCGATGAGAAAAGTAGCTAATGCCTAAAGTGAGCAAAACAAAATACCACCAAAGGAGGAAATTGTTTTCAACTGAGGCAGTCTTGGAGAACTGAAACCAAATGGCCATCAGAGGCCAGCCCAGGCCGTGGCTCATCATTCTGTCTCATCTGGGACACTCCACCCTTCTCTTTCCCAAGCAACTGTGGGGCACAGCCCCGTGGACATGGAGTCCCTGAGGCAGCTGCCACCTCTGCTTACCGGTATCCTTCCCAGGATTTGAACCGCTGACCTACCCAGTACAAGCGAGTCAGTTTCCCGACGAGCATTTTCCCTGCATGCCCAGACTGTCAGTATATAATTAGCTGTGAGTTATGATAATTATGACGGTGATGTGAGGTGCTCAAGGCCCTTGGAATTTTAGGCCTATAAAAGTATAACTTACTATTATTATCATCATTATTATAATCAGGTACAGATGCAGATACCTGAATTTAAAAAAAGCATTTCTCACTAAAGCAATGACACTTGATCACAAAAGTATCTAAAAATATTTTTCTCACTTTAGAAATCTGATGATCAAATGTTATCATGATAATTAAAGAAATCTTAGAAATTCAGTCATGACCTACACGGAGGATGGATGCTTTTTACTTTTTGTTTTTAACTGTCCACACTCTTCGCTGGTGCCTCATATGTGCTCATGACGATGGGGCTTTTGGCACTTTATGTTGGAGACAGAACTCTTGAGATGTCTTTTGGGAAACAGGAAATCATCTATAAAATATAATCTGCTTCTAATAGCATACCTACCGACAGTGAGCAACCTTCAGAAGATGTGGTGTTGGGCTATGCCCTTTGTACCTGGAGAGCACACTGCATGAATAAGGCAGGCTTTATTACTTAGAAAATGCAGTAAAATTTGAAGCCAATTTGAAAGGTGTGCGCAGGCCAGCAGGTGGGGCAGATGTTGTAAGTAGCCACGAAACTGACTAAAGCTGAGGCCCTGAGTAAGAACTCTACCTGAGACAATAGGCCTTTGTCTTTCCTAACCCCAGTCTCTCCCCTCTCTTGCTTTTCTTTCCTGTCCTTCCTTCTCTGTCTTTTGTCTTCTTTTTCATTCTAGTTGAGTTGCAAGGGTGTAAAGGACATTAGGGGTAAAATATGTCTGTCAGCGCCATTCAATCTGGACCCCTCCCCCAGGACAAGGAGACAGAGCTCATGGGCTAATGTATGAAAAAAAGTTCTTATTTCTTCCTTTCCTCTTTTCTTTAGCCCTACTGGGTTTTGCTCACAAGCCAAAGAAGGAACAGAATAAAGCAGATTTCAGAGGGTTCTTTCACAGCTTAAAGCAAATTCTGAGGAAATATGGTAATTCTGAGAAGCCTTAATTAATATCTGACTAGTGGATTCAGTACCCGGGGACTTGTGGAGAGGGTGAAGCAGAAACAGCAGTTCTGTCATAAAAGGCCAGAGGGCTGAAAAGCTAGTGCAGGTGGAGGAAGGGAGGAGAGAGGGAGAGAGAGAGAGAGAAAGAGAGAGAGAGAGAGAGAGAGAGAGAGAGAGAGAGAGAGAGAGAGAGAGAGAGAGAGAGGAGAGACAGAGACACATGGAGAGAGAGGCAGACAGAGACAGAGAGACAGAGAAGAAGAGAAAGAGTGAAGACTCTTGACCCCCAAATGGAAGGACACACGGGATAACCTAGTAGCTTAAGCATTCATTAGCTTTGAGCTGGCCACTGTCCTTCTGGGGTTGCCCCTCCATTCCTGTTCTCTGTGGCCTTGACTGCTGCCTTCTTGTTTGTCAAGGCCACCCTAAGGGCACCTGCAGAAGGTTTTGTCCCTAAGAGCAAGCAGAGTTCCTGGGTTTTACTTCTAGCCTCTTTTACTCCCTGGAACCCCCTCCTGGCTTGCTGACCCTCCCTCCCAGGAAGCCCTTCTGCCAGATTCTGTCCTTTCCAGGGGATGCTCTCAGCCAGGGGGTTTCCTCTCTGTCAGCTCATCAGGCCTCCCTGAGCACCTTGTTCCCAGCTGCGGCCTCTGCCCAGGCCCAGGTTAGACATCCAGGCTACTTTGGTTATGTCCCAAGTATCATGGGGCATGAGTAGCGAGAAACATTTCTAGCAAGAATAGAGGAGAATGTTCATGACAAGGTAAAGAAGCCCAGATCTCTTAGCTAGGTTTGGGGGTGCCTGCCTATAATTCCAACATTTGTAAGGTGTTGGTGGGAGGGCGGTCGCCCACAGCTTCATGGCAGGTTTGAGGCCGACCTGCACTGTACACATCCTGGAGGAACCTAAGGGCAAGCAGTTTGTGGGGATGGGGGATAGGCTGTGTTTTCAGAGAAGGGGGAAACAGAGGCATCAAGTTAGACTGCAGCAGACTATAAAGGCTCTCAGTGAGCACTTAAAGCGTCTGGGCCGCACCTGGGGGGGCTATAGCAAAGGCTTCCTCCATAATGACTGGATTTAAAACTCCTGATTTTGTGCTATGATCTACGTTTTATCTCACTTGCAAACTCATTCTTGGTGTACACAACTTTTCTTAAATAATTTTTTTCATTTATTTACACACACACACACACACACACACACACTCTCTCTCTCAAACACACATGCAGGAACTTTTAAGATACTAATAAAAAGAAGCTATAGTGGAAAAATAGACTTTATTAAACTAACAACGTGTAACTGATTCCACTTAGTTTTCTCAGCAAGTGGAAGGAGATGTTCTTCTAATTATTGGATTAAAAATCTTTATAGGAAGAAGTGGTCAAAGCCAAAATATTAGCCGTAGGTGGTAATGACATGACACTGCGCAGTGTGTAAGCTTTTCCAAGTGGCATGATAAGGACTTTCAACCTCGTCAGAAGTGGAACCCACACTTCTGACTTCCCTCAGTGTCTCAGAACAGAAAGGAGGGAGGCGTTTAGTGGAGACCTGTAGTTGAGTAGCCGTCACTTGTTGGATCTTTATCTTCTCGTTAATGGTGATCGGGGATGCTCTTAAGCACTTCATTGTGTGTGAGCGTGGAGAAGATGCTTATCTCTCTCAATGTTCCTACCTGTGAAATGGGCATCACCGTATCTAGCATACAGACCTGACTGAAAAATTTAATTGGATTGCCTGTAAGCAATGTTTGGTGCATGCTAAGTACAGATTAAAAATCCACAGCTACTAACAGAATTGTTAAACACCATTGTGAGCTGTTGAATTGAAAACAGTCATAGGCCTCTTTCTAAAAGACACACACCACACACATACCATATATACACACACAGGCTACACACATACATACACACACAAACATACATATACACACATACATACACATACAGGCCACACACACACACACATACACACATACACACAGGCTATACACACACATACACCACATACACCACACATACACACACATGGGGCACACACATACATACACACACATACAGGCCACACACAGGCTACACACATATACATACACACACACATAGGTTACATACACATACACACACACAGGCTACACACACACACACACACACTACACACACACAGAGGCCACACACACATACACACACACACACAGGCTATACACACACACACACACACACACACACACACACACAGGCCACACACACACATACAGGCCACATACACAGGCTACATACACATATACACACACAGACCACACACATACACACACACACACACACACACACACACACACACACACACACATACAGTCCACACACACAGGCTACACACACAGGACACACACACTCTCACACACACACACACACACACACACACACACACACACACACACACACACTACCTTCATCTATAAAATGGAATCTAGACCACTATGATTTACTCAGCATGACATCTGGTTTCCATTTGCCACACAGAGAAATTCTGTCTTCTATCGGTCCCTTCAGTACAACACATGTCATCAGACTGCCGCACTGGTGAGTGGAACTCCATGAGACTTCAGCTCCCTCTCAGGCCAGACACAGCCCTTTCTTCCTTCTGAGCAGGCTGATGTGGAGGGAAGAGCACAGCCATGCTGGTTATGGTAGCAGAGTTGTTCAAGGTGTACCCACGAAGCACCGGCTGCTCCTTTGTGAACAGTGACATCTGGATTTCCTCCACGAACTCATTGGTCCTGGTAAAATAAAGCTGGCGCTCTGCTGGGACTTGGGAACTCGAGATTTGTAACGCTACTATCTAGAATCCCATTTGTGTTCCCACAGCCTTTCTAAGGAACTGGAGGCCAGAAGGAAGCTGTGTTGAGGGCTGAAGTCTGGGATTCAAGGCTCAGGACTCAGGATTTCCTTGTCCTGAAGCTCATTCTCAGCAGTAGCTCCTGCTTCTGTGATTGGTCCAGACCCTCAAGAGACTGAAGATCCAAGACAAGCTGATTTAAACTGACATTCCCACCTGAGCAGTTCCCTCACTAGAGGGGACCGCAGCCATCTAATTCTATTTCCACAAACATTCATTATCAAGATTCTTCGTTATTTAACCTGAGTGCTGGAGATAAAAGGTGAGATCAGGCATTGATACTGCCATTCTGATAGGCTCGGATACTGCTGTCTGAGAGCGTGGCAGTAGAGAATATTCTCCTGAAAATAACAGCATTGACTATGCTTGTCAAGAATGTATGTGTGTGTTTGTATGGGAATCCTTGCTTCTAGAATAGTCTATAACTGTAGCAGAAGGACTTTTACATGACCGAGGGGGACACATGACACATGAGTTAGAACTGACTGTGAGGGAGGGGCTCCAGGAACCCTGAAGGCAGAGGCCGGGCACCTCTCCATGTGTGGGAGACTGGGCAAGCCCAGGATTTCCCCATTGCAAACTGAGCTCATAAAGCAGGTGCCTGCCTGCCTACTCACTCACAATGTGGGTGGAGTAAGCATCTTGAGGACACAAAGTCACCTCTAGAAGCCGAAGCTGGCAAGGAACATGGGCCATACAATGTCCACGTTGACTCCTTGAGCACTTGGAGAGGATAGGCAAAAAGCTGGCATGCCCAAGGGTTAGGCTCTGTGCCTGCTTTGGAAAGGAACTTTTCCAGGCCTCAGTTTCCTGTTCCTGAGCTGTTGGAATGATTGCATTCTTCGCCTGATCTATACTGAGATCATCCTTTAAGATTAGTGGGTAGGGTGGGAGGAAGGGGAGGGGCTCATGAACTGATTTCAGAGTTTTTGGTGGGCTGATGTTCCAGCCAATTCCTTCCCCTTGTGGACTCTTCCTGGGGACTCAGAGGCTTCTGACCCTGTGGCATAGACGGGTCCTGACTCGATTGACAATATTTCTTTGGGTGACTGCCTTCCCTAAACCCCATTATTTCTGGATCTAGTCACACAGTACCTGCAGTGATTTGAATGGAAATGTCCCCCCCTCGACCCCAGTAGGCTCTTAGGGAGTGGCACTATTGGGAGGTGTGGCCTTGTTGGAGTAGGTGTGTCTTTGTTGGAGGAAGTGAGTCACTAGGGGCTGGGCTTTGAGGTCGCAAATGCTCAAGCCAAGTCTGGTGCAACATTCACTTCCTGCTGCCTGCCTATGGAGATGTAGAACTCTCAGCTCCTCTCAAGCATCAGTTGGTGTGTGTGCCACCATGCTTCCCAATGAACCATAAGCCACTTTCAGGTAGATGTCTTGTTTTGTTTTTATAAGAGTTGCCCTGATCATGGTGTCTTCTTCATAGCAATAAAGCCCTAACTAAGGCAGGATGCTTTCTGGTGACCTGGGTGGCAAAACCTCTAGGTTGCTGAGCCTCCTGTGGGGCCTTATTTTGATTTCTAGCCTACAGTGACAGAATGCTGGCCTCATGTCAGGGACAGTTGTAACACCTTATGTGTATGCGGTCATTTAATTCTCACGGATGTTCTATGAGGCGAGCACGTTTATTACCTCTGCTTTATAAATGAGGAAACAGCCCCAGAGAAGCCGCACAGTTTACTCCAGGACACACAGCTTCTAAGATCTGCTCTTCTGGCCACAAGACGTGTTTCTGAGACAGGTCAGGTATGGCCGGCAAGGCAGACAATACTCTTTGACCTGCAGGTCACTCTTCTTAGTGAAAGCACTCCAGAGCCAACTTCTGGGTTCTAGATTCTCTGGTGGAGACTACTGTGTTCCCAGAGCCCTCAGGGCTTGAGTTTGAGGTTCTCCAGCCACCTCCACACGGGCAACACTGTCACCTCAATGGCAGGGTTTGTATTGGACCACTGCTGTCTTCCCCTAAAGGAATATTCCCACAAAGTGGTTTTGTTCTAGGTTCTCCAGGTGGCTGTGGGCTCCATGGTTGTGAACCCACTTATGGGTTCCTCCACAAGCTTTGCTCAGGTCTGTGTCAGTGCCTCAGTTTGCATTTTCATAGCTACGGTATGCTGCTGTTCTGTTGAAGTGCATGTTTAATATATATCTACACATGCATACTATGTACATTAAATCATGATTGTTGTATATATAACTAAGGGCAGATGGTAAAGAGTTACATAAGTGTCTATAATTTATAGAACAAACCCAGTATTTTAAATTTCCACTACTTCTTATATATATATAGTTTTCCCTAATTTTGTTTATCTTTATTCCGTTTCCCTTTTCACACAGTTCTTCTGATAACCATGATGTTAATAGTCCATTTCAGCTATTTGTAGATGTTTTCCCATGATTCCTCTCCATTGGCTCATGTTCTCCCTGACATGAAGTGAGATTTGGGGCATTTCTGGTCTCACTCAGTTTTTATACAGAGCTGCTGAGTGCTAAGGGCTCTTTTTCATTCTCCGGTGGTGGCTTGCGATTTGGGGTTCCTTGAGTCTGTGGGTGGATATCTTAGCCTGCAGGTCCTTGCTTCATTCATGGCCACTGCAAAGACCGTCTCTTGGCCCCTGATGGGCCCAGGAATGTGCATATTAGTGGGCATTTAATGATCTGTCTTCATATGATGACGGGTTATGTGAAAGAGCTTGACAACTTGGGGGCGGGGTCTTGGGTACATGAAGGGAAGGACAAACCAGTGGAGTTCAGTCTGGACTGTTAATCATGGGCCCTGGTGTTTGCTGCCTCGCGTGTGTATGTGTGTGCATGTGTGTGTATGTGCATGCCTGGTGTCTGTGGAGGCTGGAAGAGGATGTCAGATCTACTGGAACAGGAGTTACAGTGAATTGTGAGCTACTATGTGAGTGTTGGGAATCAAACCTGGGTCTTCTGCAAGAGAGCGACTGCTTTTAAACACTCTTCCATCTCTGCAGACTAGGCCTAATTATTTATTTGTAGGATTGTTTTTTGGAGTAAGTACATGGATAGTTGTGCATATATATATATGTATCACACCCTCCAAGACTCTACCTTGCCCTTAGCTTTCCCACACTTAGAAGAGCAACACAAAATCTTTGTTCAACCATAAGTTTTTCACTGGAACTGTTTGGTGTTTTTCATCTGCAGTGACTCAGGTGGGCAAGAGAAAAGGCACAGCCTGGCGGATATTGGCAGAGCTAGCCTTGGGTGGTTGGTCGGAGGAGAGGTAGCACAGTTCCTGGCGGTCCGGGCCAATGCACCAGAGCTGGTGGTTTGGCGGAGCTGAGTGAGATGGCCATTGGCAGAGAGTGTGACCTCGAGGTAGGAACTAGCTTGTTTTAAAAATTACACACAACAGCATATATATATATCAAAGTTCAAAAGATTCATGGAGGGAGATCAGCATTATTTAAAAATAGCCAGAATGATAGCATCTCAGTGTCTTTGGCTATAGAGTCTGGACTTCTCCACTTCTAACTTGTCTTACACGACATGTCCCACAACATGACATGTTCCACAGATGTCATCTATCTAGGATCGCCTTATTCATTTTTCTTCCTCTCTCTCCCTACCCCTAACAGTTTTCTCTTCATCTGGGTTTCTACTGAAGTTGCGATGGTTAAGTAAGATTTTTGATTTAATAGACACATTTGCATGTTGGCATCAGTGGAAAACTTAAGGTGGAACAAAGACTTTGTTTGTGCGTCTCTTATAAGTGTGGATTACCTAAGGGTAAGGCTGATTCTGGGTGTGTGTGAATAGGTGTTACCCAGGGTCTACTGTCTGACTATTGGCCAAGTGGCAGAGGAGTGTGTCGCCTGGCACTAGAGTAGGAGCTAAAGTTCTGAGGGGTGAGGAACTGTGTCCCTCCTAATTTATGTGTTGACTGTCACCAGTGTGGAGCCCATGTAGACAGGTAGATTTTTATGCTGACCCTCTTGGTGCTTTCCTGTATAGTTCTTAGTAGTAGCACACTTAGTGTGCTAGATATTTCTTAAACAGCACATAGCATAGCATTTCTCCCAGGGTAAAACAAATGTCTGACATCTACCGCGAACATAATTCCTCAAAGTCTTTAAAATATAGCCAATTCCTTATCCATTAAAATAATCTTCCCCAGTGTTATAAAGTGACGCCGCATCTCCTGTGTTCTGATTCATTCTTTCTCTCTCCAAACATCTTTCTTTATTTCCAAAGAAGATATGTTCTAGCAGAATTATTACTCAACTTGTTTAAAAGCATTGAGATAATAAGAAAATAAAAAAGAATGTTTAAAAGAAATGTATCATGCATAAAGCCTTTTGATAACTTTTCTGAGTTCTCACATATAATGTAATTAAAGTAAACTCTGATGGAATAGAAAAATCTCCAAAAGAAATATTTATCGAGGGTCCCTGAAGACCTCCGTTACTACACAGTAAGCAGTACTTAGACTTCTCTGAGATGTGTCCATTGATGTGTGTTCTCAGTTCTAACCTTAGAGATGGATCATAGATTCAGCCTCTTCCAGACGCTGTCCTCTGCTGGAGATCCTGTGAAGAAGCCGGTCTGGCAAATCAGCATGAAACTTTGTCTTCAGCATCCTGGTCTCTTTGTCTTCCTCTCCCTTTGTCCTGGGGCCAAAGTCAGGGAATCAGACATTGCTTGTCACAGTCAGCTTCTTGGTGGGATGAGGACCCCAAGGGACTAGCCATTAATCAGCATGAAGACAAGACCAGAGGACAAGGTCAGACATCAGTTCTGTGTGGGGTCAGGGTACCAGAGGACAAGATCAGACATCATCCTGGGGGCTCAGGGTATCTATACTCTTTTAAGCTTTCAAACTTTTAATTTTGACTTAATGGTGAATTGTAAGATCAGCTTAATGGATTTAAAGTATTTTAAAATAATTCAAAAGGAGGAAAATACTCTGAAATTTGTCTTTTAAAATTTTTTATGTATACAATTTTACATACCCACGTACATATAGGCACGTGTTTAATACATTGAACTGGAGTAGAACTTTTCTTTTAGGATGTGGCAAAAAATATTTAACAGTCACTACTTCTCAGAACAACAAACAACGCCAAGATACAGAGCACAAAGTGACCTTACACACTCACACGTATGCGCACATACACACATCCCACATGTACACCTGTGGCTACTGTCCTCAGAGCCACACAGATCAGACACCCTCAGGTATAGATGAATAAAGCCAGTTTAAAGTCACATGCTCTTCTTTCTAACTCCAGGGCAATCAGGAACCAGAGCAGTCCCGTGTTCCAGGCTGAAAGACTGTAGCGGGTTGTGGAGTGTGAAGTACTGTCTAAGGCTGAATATCTCGCCCTGATCACCTCAAAGCTAGGAAGAACCTAGAAAGGGGAAGGACATTAGGGAAAAGGAAAAGTATTGACCACGATTGCCCTGAACATATGAACCTGGGGCAGCTGTGGACATATTTTTTCTTGCTTCCTCATTGTCTTTCTTTCCCATGTCTCGCATTGTTACTGCAGACTTTTAGACGAGGCATCTACGTCCTTAAATGATACAAGTTGAGACCCCGTGAATATGGCTGACTGAAGTTGCCAATGACATAATTAATCGGATGAAGAGTCTATGCCGAGAGGAGAAGCCATGTTAAACCTGCCTTGGTATGCCCATGAATAAGGGCATGAAGCTAAGACAAGACAAAACTGGGCTGAACATCAAGGGTAAAATGGCCTAACAGAAAGCCCTGTGAGATGGTGGAAAGGTTTGGCAGGGGCCTGCTGGGGTGAGTGTGCTGGAGCCATTCACACGGTGGCTGCTGAAAGGCCAGAGGGTATGCTGGGAGAACAGAGCTGACCGCAGAGTGGCACGACAACCTCAGAGGTCTTACTATCTTCAGAGTGGATGATTTTTGTGATCCTCAACTTCTTCCAGAACCATTCTAGATGCAGCTGCTTTCCAGGGTATGAAACACATGAAATGAGTGCTTAGAAGATCTCCAGTGGTGAATACATTTGAGGAGCAATCCACTCCTTGTCTTTTCCCCTCACTTTCTATTCAAAAGTTCAGTGTCTCAAAGCTGCCATTATTATTTGTATTATTCATTCAAAATATTTGATTCAATGAAACTATCCCTCAGGTTGTAATTAAGCAAACACACATTTTCTTTTCCTCCTGGAATTTTACTATACTAAATGTGCTGGTTTGACTTTTGTCAAGTTGACACAACTTTTGTCATCTGAGAAGAGAAAATCTCAACTGGGAAAATGTCTCCGTCACATTGCCCATAGGCAAATCTGAGAAAGTGTCTCCATCAGACTGCCTGTGGGGGCATTTTCTTGATTAATTATTGGGAGACCCCAGGCCACTGTTGGCAGTGATAACTGGGCAGGTGGTCCTGAGTTATATAAGAAAAAGCAAGCCATGATGCTTTGGCCATGGAGAGCAAGCAGGGAGGCAGTACTCCTCCATGGCCCCCACTTCTGTTTCTGTCTTTAGGTTCCTACCTTGGGGTCCTATTTATTCTTGATGGACTGTAAACTGTCTGGTGAAGTGAAATCTTTCTTTCCCAAGTTGCTTTTGGTAGTGGTATTTATCACAGCTATAGGAAGCAATCTAGGACACTAAGAATCGTCTTTCTCAACAGACTGTCCTGGGACTGTGTAGAAGTAGCTCGAGGCATGTCTGAGATGGGGATGCTGCCTTTGCGGCAGCATGGTTAGAACGTTTGTGTCTGCAATGCCACTTCAGAATTATTCAAGCAGTACATTTCTGAAAATGCCAACCTTCTGTGGAGACAGAGATGACCTACTTTGTGAGGATCTCTTGTATTTGAAATCTAAACTTGTGTCTATTCTTCAGCTTGGGAGAAGCGAGGGTGAATCCAAATGAAGTCCAGAGCTTAGGCATGCTCACCAGGGACCTAGGACCAGCGCTCAGGTCCTGGGTCTTCGTGCAGCATGGGCACGAACTCATTTCCTTTCTTGCAACCACTCAGGAAGCATGAACTGTTGTCACATTTTAGGAAACATGCACAGAGAGGGTACAAATCTTACCAAAGTCACAAACCAGTATTATCCAGAGTGTGAATATAAACTTTTATGCTGACTTAAAATATGTTCTCTGAATCATTATTAGTCTACTGCTTTGGTTAGCATAGCTAGAGAGATGACTTGGCAGTTAAAAGTACTCTTCTGACCTCCCCAGGCACTGCAGTCATGTGGTACACAGGCATATATATAATCAAAATTTCAAACACATAAAAAATAAATCTAAATATTTTAAAAGAAAAGAATAATCCAGGTGGGTAAGCTTGGTATAAACCTAGTTGTTGAGAAGTGGTGGCCAGCCTGGGCTACATAGGGAGCCCCCATCACAAAACAAAACAACAATAGAAAGAAAAAGAGGGAGATAGGAAAGGAGGAGAGAGGGAAGGAAGGAAAGAAACTGACCCTGGAGTCTCTGTTCACGATGACTCTCTAGAATCTGGAACAGTTCTTGATATATATGTATATATATATATGTGATGCCCACAAAACCTAAACTAAAAGAATGAATGGATCAGTTCGTACCAATGCCAAGTTTCAGGTTTGCTGAATAACCAAGCACTCTTTTGTCCCAGTTCAACCACATTTTAGCTTTGGAAGGTTTTCTTCTTGGTGGCCATCTGTGACCTTCCAGAATATGGGAGTTACTCTTGATACAGGATCTGAGAGTTCCTGCAGTCTACGCACACGGGAAGGTGCTCATCACACTGTACGGCACTTGTTTGCTCCCTTGTCTGTTATCCTGGCTATCTTCTATGTTCTCTGTTTTGTTTTTCACTGTAATTACAGGTTCTGCACTGAATTGGCCATAAAGAGGTTTACTTGTGTGTACTAGTAGAGAGAATAATAGAGAGTGTGCTTTCCTACTTAACTTTCTACTTGTTATTTGAGAAGCACTTGGAAGTCACTATGTTTTATTGGTCATAAAGATTGGCCTTCATTCAATCTGACTCATATTCTTCCTGGATACCAGGAGACAGAGACCATAGTGGGCCACAGTACAGACTGCTCACACACATACTGTTCCCATATCTTCTTCTCATCAAGTGTGTGAGATATGGCCATTTACAGATGGAAAAGTTGAAGTTGATAATCATTTCCTAAGATCCTAAATCCTGGAACCATGTGTTTCTCCTAATTATCATAGCTGTGTGATTGATTAAAGAATAGTTTTGAGGAAACTCAAGATTTAAATACCAAGTTGGAAGTTCTCCTTATAATAATAAAAGAATGATGTTTTAAATGGAATATTCAAAGTGGTTTAATTTATCAAAGATTTTAGTGTCAATCATAGAGACATTTGTTAGGTAATAGAAATGTACATTAGAAAATATATACATATGGAAAACAATAATACTAAACCGATCCTAAACAATCTTATTTTCAGAACATGTAGGTAAATAGAATGATGTTTATTTTTCTCAATTAATCAACCAAGCCAATAATCTAAGTATGAAAAAATCTGGGGAAAAAGTTCCAAGGAATTAAAAAAAAAAAAAGAAAAGAATTAAATTACATTCCAATTATGTTGGAGGTTTGAGGAATTTCTATCAGATATCTTTAAGCAACCAGAAGATACAACCGTTTCTGATTTGGACAGTAGTGTTTTTTCTTTGGGATGTTTCCATATCAACTCTTGTGTGCAAAATGAGTGGATTAATGGACTCATGTTAGTATGGCCATTAGCATAAATTCATATAAAGGATTCAATGATGGCAAGACATAAATACAAGATAAGAGACAAGTGCTACTTGCTGAGTGACTACCACCAAGGATATGTCGGCTAGTACTGTAGTTCTGATCACACTGACAAACTGGTAGGGAGACTCTAAACCTTTTTTTCTCTGTGATGTGATTTTTTTTTTTTTTTTTTGTGATAATGTGAGGTGAATTCTGTTCAGTCTAGGTGGTTTAGCTACATATTTACAAGTGTGTATTCTCTACGGGGTTGGCATTCTTCTTTCTTTTGGTCTGAGTACTTATTGTGTATAGTCTGAAAACAGAAGAATCCAGAAGGAATACTACCTCACATATCTTATAAGATGTATACACCTTTGCCCATAGCATTCATCACCCAGTCATTGATTGAAGTTGGAATACAAAAAAACAAGCATTTAGCATAATTGGGAGGGCACCACTCATCACAGGAATTCACTTTAATACCAACACACAGGAAATTAACTTTAATAAATGGAAACTTTTTGCTATTGGCTAAAAGAAGAGTATTTTAGTTAGGGTTACTATTACATGATGATACACCACGACTAAAAGCAACATGGTGGAGAGAAGGATTTATTTTGCTTATGACTCTACATCATTGTTCATTATCAAAGGAAGTCCGGATAGGAACTCAATCAGGGCAGGAACCTGGAGGCCGGAGCTGATGCAGAGGCCATGGAGGGGCGCTGCTTACTGGCTTGTTCCTCATGGCCTGCTCAGCTCGCTTTCTTATAGAACCCAGGACCACCAGCCCAGGATGGTACCACCCACAATGGGCTGGGCCCTCCCCCATTGATCACTAATTAAGAAAATGCTCTACAACTGGATCTTATGGCGGAAGTTTCTCAATTGAGGTTCTCAACTCACAAATGACTCTAGCTTGCATCAAGTTGACAACAACTATCTGGTGTAGAGAGTAAATTATATTGACCTGAGAAGGGATCTAAGAAAAACGTTTTTTGCTCCTTTGTCATGGATTTACTTATACTGTTTTTAATATGAAGGATGTAATTTTTAAAAAAAGTAAGGTTCTTTAATAACAATGAATATACTTGCTTTTATTTATTTTTTAACAGAAGAGACTGCAGACCATTTATTCTAGCCCTTCCCCTACTTTGCAGCTGTAAAACCCTTGGTGAGCTGATTCACTTACGTGTCACAGCCAGCAGTGACAGTTGGCACTGCACTCCTGCATCAGAGCACTCCTATCACACAGTGATGGGGACACCTGAAAAAGCCAATTTCAGGGATCTATTTGAACTGTTTCTGGGGATTCTGACCATCACAGCAGAGAAAGCAGAGCAGAGTGTTCATGGTGGCAGGGACATATTGTGGTAGAGCCAAAGTAGAGAGTGTCAGCCGGAGTCATGGGACTGAGTTCCACAGGCCGGACACTACCTCCTAAGGGCTTCTTGGTCTTCAGAGTCTCACCACAAACTCCAGTATACACTGGAAACATGAGGAGGTGGGGTGCATTTCAGACTCAAGCCCTAACAGCTCACGTGATGAGGGCAGAGTGAATAGATTTCAGAATGTCATGCGTGCTAAAGTATAGTGCTCCTCTGTAACCATTTCCAAGCTCACTCTGAGGACATACGCATAGTTATTTTCTAGCTCTTTCTACCTTAGCATGCATTCCGTGAAATATATCTATATCTATATCTATATCTATATCTATATCTATATCTATATCTATATCTATATCTATATCTATATCTATATCTATCTATATCTATATCTATATCTATATCTATATCTATATCTATATCTATATCTATATCTATATCTATATCTATATCTATATCTATATCTATATCTATATCTATATCTATATCTATATCTATGTCTATGTCTATATCTATCTATCTATATGCACATGTATGCTGTGTATACTACATATCCTATATATACTGTATATATAGTATATACATATACTCATGTCCACTTATTCAAAGTAGAGCATGTGCTCTTTTTTTTTTGTAAAAAGATGCTGTGAAGAGGCTAAAATGAAGCTTAGAATCTGTGTATTCTTGGTAGCTGCTGCCTTTAGGTTGGAGTTAGGTTTTTAGTAGCCTGTGTGGATAGGCCTCAAGGCTACACCCATGGTCCTCCCTTCCCACTGTTCATACCCTGTGTGACTCTCTTGCCCCCTTGGGAGTTCTGGTGCTCTCAGATCACTTCTATCAGTGAATGTGACACAAGTGATGGGCGGTGTGTGATTCATGCCTCTACCTCTCTAGTGTAAGACTGTGACCCCTGCCTTGTACATTCTCTCTTGGTGACTTTGAGGGACATTGGGAACTGCCCTTGGATAGGGCTGGGATGTCGGCTCCTTGCCGGCAGGTCCAGGTGAGAGGAGAGAACCCAGTCCAGCTGAGTCTGTCTGGGGCTGAGTGGGATGGCGAGTGTCGATGGCCCAAAAGAAACACACCAGGCCAGGAGTCTTGTTGAAGCAGGGACTCAACTTTATTGTATCAGCCCCTCGCTTATATAGAGAAGGCAAAGAGGGTGGGCACATAGATATGGAGAGAGATGATGTAGGAGGCAGGGAAGGGGAAGGGGTAACTGACAGGGCCAATAGCAAAGCCCCACATCAGCAATGGCAGAGCAGAGGGAGGGCCAAACAGGTCTTGCTGAGTCATCTGATACGGAAGTGACTGAGACACGTCTCAGAACTCAAGCCAGGCTCAGGTTTGTTCTCAAGGCCCAAACCAGGGCCAAAATGGGGCCCAACACTACCACTATTCGGGACCCTACCCTCTTGCCCTCAGGACAGCAGGAGGGGGAGAACACCCCCAGCACGGTGCTTTCGGAGTCTGGTTCAGGCTGCACCCCCAGGACCGAGCCGGTCCAGAGCTGCTGCAGCTCCAGCTTGGCTTGGCAACATGGTGCCCAGTGCAGGAGGGCAGACAGGCAAGTCAGCGAGGAATCGGGGCTGCTGTCACCAAAGGCGCTCTCACTGCCACAGTAGCCTCTGGGAACCCGGGGCCCCTGCATACCTGGGCCGACCTGGGTCCTCAGTGTCCTGCCCCTATGGCCAGGGTTGCCCCAGGCCCCGTGCACCCTGTGACCGTCAGTGTCCCCTGTGGAGCAGGGGCAGCTGGCCCAGGGGCTGCTGCCTGCGGCCCACCATGAGTAGAGGGGGTCTCCCTGGGCATGGGAGGGGGTGGCAGTGCCTCGTCCAGCCATGGCAGTTGCCCAGCCTGGCTGGGCTGGCGCCCCCTCTACTTGCCTGCCCTTGGGGTGCCGGTTTCTTGGGAGCAGGGGTGCAGACCTCCTGCCAATCACTGATGCGGGAGGAGGCATGAGATAGGCCTAACACTGGGAGGTAATGATGGCGAGTGATGTGCAGTCTTCACACCAAGGAGCTGGTTGCTGATAGCTCCCTGTGAGTCCTTAAGATGAGCTTCTGATGAGACCCCCATCCTGACCCCAAGAGACAGAGTCCAACTAAGCCCTGTCTGGACTCCCCATCCCCAGGAATAGTGAAATGAGGAGTGAAGACTATGGAAACTGATGCTATAATTTGTTACCCAGTAGTAACCCATAGTATTGCGTTAAATTATGTTCAAATTAATCTGTTTATTATGCCTACCTAGTGTATTTCTTTCGATCATTCTCAAAATAGACTTGCATTGTGCACTACAGGGCTCAGTTTAGGGAAAGGCCAACCTATCTAAAAAGAAAAGGTTACGGGCTGTGCCTGCAAAATGCCCGGGCACAGCCCCTTATAATCTAGCTGTGTTTCTTCATGGCTTCCTTATAGAAGTCAGAGATTGTCTCTCTTTACTTCCGACTCTCTGGTTGACAACTAATGCAAAAGAGACACCGGGCATAGAGCGAGAGCATGTCTGTCTATATCCACACACAGTTTGGAACAATTTTACTGGTCTGTTGATTACTTAAGCTTGATTTCACCAAGCCAACAGTAGGCAAGTGACAAAATGCTACTCTCCGGGCTTGTCTTTTTACCTGTGGTGGTTTGTTTGTATGATTGTGTGCATTAGTAAGGGATGACAAAGCCTCTTAAAAAATAAAGACAGCCACTAATTTTTAGGAGTCTAAATGACTATACTGATTTTTCTTACTAATTTTTGTGGGTTTGACAGCTCCTTTGTGCAATACAATTGAGCCTTTGTATCACTCCTAAGCCAGATTGAAATAAAGTAGCTTCGGTGTGATTCTGCACTGTCCTTGGTCCGTCTCTCTATTTTCATGAGTAATTGATTATATCAGTATCTTTTACTTTATGAAATCAGGGCCACTTAGTAAAATTGGCTTTATATCAAATCTCATTTTTTCTCCAACTGATTGTACAAAATGTTTCTTGATATTCATAAGTGACCACATAGTAAGTTGAAAACATTATATGAAAATGATGTTTATTTCATAGTCAATTATGTAGGCTTAAGACATAGAATACCATTTTTTTTTTTGTGATTATTTTGAACCATTATGACACTTGGCCACAGTTTTCTTTTATTGCTTCTTTTATCTCTCCTACTCCATGTTGAAATAACTTTTTTTTTTCCTTTAGAGAATGTCTCTTTTCTTATATTCAAAACCTTTCCCTTTGTTAGGCTTCTTCTCTCTCAGGCAGTATCCACTGCCTGAGAGAGCTAGCCTGCAATTTCTGATCCTACCATTAGGTGCTGCTGTTTAACACATTGGGTTGAGTGCAAACCTTCTCTACAGGTTGCCACTTTGAGGGTGCCAAATAACATGGTTTTTTGTTTGTTTGGTTTTTTGTTTGTTTGTTTTGTTTGCTTTTTGTTTCTTGCATGTTTTTTGATAATTATTTCATTTGAGGAAATATTTGATTTTCTAAATAAATCAGAAACCATGGTCTTTGTCTGAAAAATCTCCCAAATCCATTGCTTGAGTTTATGTGAAGAAATTAAGAACCCTTTCTAGTAAGGCTAAAGGCTTTATTTTCCAAGAATACATTGAACTTCTCAACACGAATACATTTAAAGTTTATTCCAAATGAGTAACTTGGGAATCATCTTTGAGCTAAATTTTTAATTCAAATATTTAGTTTTTTTTTTTAAACAGCAGTAAAAAGAATTCAATAGAACTCTTGTTAAAAGGGTAGATGTGTGTGATTTTTGTGTCAACCTGACACACCTGAAAAAATGGATCCTCGAATTTTCTGCATCATCTTGGCTTAAGGATATGTCTGTGTAACATTTTCTTGATTGCTAACTGATATAGGAGGGCTCTGCCCACTGTGGGTGGTATCATTCACTAGGGCAGTGGGCCTGGGCTGTTTAAGAAAGCTTACTGACTGTGGGTCTGGGAGCAAAGCAGAAGCAATGTTCCTCCATGGTCTCTGCTTTGGTTCCTACCATGGTTTCCACCCAGGATGGACTATAAGCCAAAAGCAAAGCAAAACAAAACAACACAGCAAATAAGCCCTTTTCCATCTCCAAATTGTTTTAGTCAGTGTTTTGTAAAAGCAACAGAAAACCAAAGAAGAAGATGATGGTATTTCTAATCTTATAAATTTGAAGTTATTATCCATTTGGTAACGAATGTGTTTGAGGCATTATCTACTTTGGATCTGAATGCTGAAGTGTCTCATATTCTGTGAAAACTTGATATCACAGGGCTCAAATACTGCCCAGTGACATTAAGCAACTAACAGACCTTGGCAGAGCTGTGGGCCTATGGGTTCACCTGCTGAGCTCCCTTAAGGCTAGAACTTCATTTGCATCATTCCTGAGAAGGCACCTTGGGCAGAGGAAGACAAGAGCTAACCTAGGACATAAACAAGAGGTATAATGAGAAAGCTCAAAGCCAGAGAGCTCACTGTAGTCCAGTCTATAGGTTCTTGTATTCATGTTTAAGTTTTCCCTTTACTCCTTTCCCCCTTTCTTTATAAAGACTCTTTCAGATGAACTGTTTCCTGCGAGTAGAACTCTTCACTCCCTGGTTGATGTGTTGTGACTTAGGAGGATTTGAAATCCCTGTTACAGAGCAGCTTTCCCTTTATAAGGGCACATTTGTCAGCTGACGACTGAAGTTGTAAATCAGTATCTTGGAGCTGAAACCTCCTATAGCGAGGCAAATCGCCACAAACAACAGCTTAAGAGTAAAATAAAACGAAACAAGCAGTAATAATAATAAAAAAAATCTCTTGACAGGCAAATTTAGTGTTATATGCTGTGCATGGTTTTCAGTCTCTCAAACTTTCTGAACACTATAATTTGCTTGTGCTGCCGTATCACTACCATCAAAGATCCAGGACTTTATTAGCTTTGCTTGCCCAAGAATGTCATTTTCCTTTTTAAGAGGAAGGGATACAGGAAAGCCCTGATACTTGAATCTGTATGACTTCACTCCTCCTAGACAAAGTTGTCTATATTTTGAGAAAAAGGGAAAGAAAGAATAGATATATAAATAAGGAACATTGAAAGGTGGAAGGAGAAAGGAAGAGAGGCAGAGCAGGAGGAAGAGAAAGAGATTCCAGGACAAATTTTCCTCTTGAAAGTGTAAAGTGCTGGGAGAGATGGCAGCATGCCAGGACTCTCAGCTAGCATCCAGACCTCACTAGCCGCTTGTCCTTCTGAGTTTAAGACCTCTCAGAATAAACAGCTCACATGGAGAGCATAGGACCAGTAAACAACAGGTCACTTCCCTAGCGGACTGTGGAGGCTTTGTCCTTGATGTGGAACACAGCTGAATGGTCACTGCAGTTTTGGTTAAAGTGCCTCAGAACATCTGCAGGGGATTGAAGTGAGATCGGATGAGAGCTGATGGAGAAGTGGGCTTCACAGTCACTAGTGGCTCAACCTGCTCATTTAGTCTTAAGTTAAATGCCTTAGCCTACTTTCTACCCTGCAGTTGAGATCAGTCCCTAAGACAGCTGTCTAGGGGATGGCGACAGGGTCAGATAAACGGTTAAAAGGGAACGGCCAACAGCTGCTGGGGGAAAGAAAACTATCAACTGTATTAATTATCGACTTGTCTCCAAATTTAGAGACAGGTGATCAGTGTTGCAGAAAGATCACATGATGGCTGGGCTGTGTCTAGCTAGAGCAGAAGAAGCTTCTCGATTTCTTCTCTTCCCAGGTCTTGCCCTGAGCCCCAGGAATCTAGGTGTTCCCTCTCTCGGTTTTGTATTCTACCACACTGTCACCTCAAGAGTCACTCTTCTGTCACCCCTACCTATTTCTCCCTTCTCTGGAATGTCAGTGAGTGTAGGGGAAGGTAAGGATGGACAAGAGCAGCTGTGGCCCAGGGGTTTCTAAGTCACCAGGTTTCTAAGTTTCTGGAGCTCAGACTGTGTTAGCTGGGTCGGAGGGTTACCCTGCCTTGCTGAGAAAGACTTAGAGCTCACTGCGTGGGGGCTTCAGCTGGAGGCTCCCTTGTGGTGGCCAAGGTTCCAGTGTTAGCTTCTCTACATTCATCCCAGGCCATGAGGCGGAAAGGTCCGTGTGGTGGTCCATGGGAAGTGGACTCTTTTAGGAGATGTTGCCTTATTGTAGTAGGTGTGGCTTGTTGGAGTAAGTGCATCACTGTGGGGTGGGCTTAAGGCTTCCCAGGGCTGAAGAGACAGTGAGGAAGCACATTTTCTTCTGCTGCCCGGGGATCAGGATGTAGAACACTTGGCTCCTCAGCACCGTGTTTCCCACCATGATGACAAGGGACTAAACCTCTGAAAGTGTAAGCCAGCCCCAAATAAATGTTTTACTTTGTAAGAGTTGCTTTGGTCATGGTGTCTCTTCACAGACATGGAACCCTAACTAAGACAGGCAATGAAGCAGGAGTCGAAGTTTGAAGGAAGGCTGTGATGAAGGAAACAATTTTGCTCTGAAGATTTCAAGAGCACTGGGCTGTCTGGCATTTCTGCTTCTAGGATCCTTGTGCTTATTCTCAATTCCAGTAGGGCATGGAGCCTGCTAGATATTTATCCACATCTAGAAAAGACCCTCCTAAGCTATAGGGGAGATGTCAACTCTCACAAAACAAGAGGAAAACATGTCCTTTGACCTGCTTCTCCCACCTAGCCAAGAGAGGTGCAGGGTGGTCTGTTAGAAGCTCTCAGTTATGAGTACGGAGACTGCTTGCAATTGAGCTGTGAGTTAGGGAGACATCAAATACCTGAAGCTGGGGACATGATACCTCTTGTCTGCTCTTCACAAACATTTTTCTTCCCACTAGGACCCCCAGGGTGCCCTCACCTTTCTGATCTTCCTCGAAGGAATTCTGCTTTTCAGACTTCCTGTGGGGTCTCTGGTTAGTGTTCTCTGGATCTGGCTCTACACGGCCATGAGAAACATCTGGGCAAAGAATGGGGTGTCAGTGTAGAAATCTGATCTTCTTGGACTTGACCAGGCTGCATCCTCTAGCCAGTTACTCTGACACCACAGGTCAGGGCAACTTTGAAAGAGTGCCCCATGTTGCTGCTGAGATGGAAGGTGTAGGCAGCTAAGAGATGATGAGGAGGATTCCCAGTCACAGGGGCGGGGGAGTTTTGTCTCAGTGGTAGCTCTGTGTTCAAATCAGTGAGGCTTGTTACACACTAGCACGCTTGTTCCAACATGGGCTTCTGTGGCCCCCATTTTCGGAGCTTCTGAGTCAGCAAGTCAAGGAGGTCCATCACTTCTTTAAATAGCTCCCAGGTAACACTGAATCTCCATTCTAGGAACCAGCAATGTTTGGAGAGCTCAGCTCGGTATAACACTACTAGAAGTATCATTATCTGCTGCCCGTCTCATTCTGCTGGGGTATCTACATTATGCTTACCAACTGTCCTAGCTCTGCAGTCTTACAGGGAGTATTTGTCTCTAGGATGCTATTTGTCAGGTCAAAGGTGTTCAAAAAGATTTTGTTGAAGGGTGATATTTGAGATGCTTTGTAATGGGCTTTGATATATGTTAGAGTCACAGAAAGTTCGAGCTGAAGGGACGCATGATGTGACCCAAGCCAACTTGGCTGCTTTGCAAGCAGGGGATTGAAGTACAAGGAGACAAAGTTTACAAGGTGATCACACAGCTAACTGGTGTTATGCTTAATGACAGTGAGTGCAGTTGTCACCAATGTGACTGAGCAGTGGTTTACTATGGGCTAGAGACCAGGGTACATGTTATTTTTTCATTTAATCTACATATTACCTCTCTGTCTTATTTAAGTTTCAGAACAACCTAATGAGATCAGATAGATTTTTGTACTCATTTTGTATGCCAGAGATTCGAAGAGGTTGGTGACTCCCGCAGCCAAGGGCTGGTAATGAGTGAGATACTGTGTCTGGGGAAGGCATTGTTGGCCACTATATTATACTACCTGTTGACCACTATATCATGCTGCTCTCTATGTGGTTGATGCTCTACAGATGCCAAGGATGTGACAGGCTCAAGCTTCCTTATCTGCAAAGTGAGGGAAGAACCTACCTCAGAGTTCATAGAATTTTGAAAGCTAAGATGGAAAACTCTGTTAGAGCCATTTGAGACTGGGACATTCTACAGGCTGGGGGAGTCCTGCTGGGGAAAGGGGTTTCTGGTCTCCAGAGTGTTTTCATGGATGCTGCATGCATGCATTAGCAGATACTGTTCCCTCTTCTGGAATGCCCTTTCATGGTCCATTCATTGCCGGCTCAGGTCTTGATCTTGTCAGCCTTCCTAGGATGAAACATGACTCCTCCAGTACATGCTTGTTCTTTGTAAATGTGCATGCTAGTCCCCCCTTTTTCTTGTTCATATTTGGAATAGGAGACTTGTATACTGCAATCTCGTGGCTCCAGTGAGGGTCTTCCGTACTGCATGGCCATGTGTCTGCACTCTCAGACACATACCACACAGGAACCCTTGCTGCTGGCTGACTTGGAAGTAGGTGTTTTCAGACAGCTTCAGTGGGACTGGTTAGGGGGACTAGGCATGTCCCCATCCTCAGGAGGAAAATCGAGAGGCGATGGCTGATGAAGGCCAAGATCACTCAGTGTTTCTGCCAGATCAAGAAGAGCCCAGCTCAGTGTTCCCATCATATCAGGTGTTCCCAAAATCCTGGGCCAGAAGCATGAGCACTCTGGACCCTCCATCCATCTTCTTGTGGTCACTTCAAGTTCCTTTTCTTTGGTTGGCCAAACTTTTTATTTTTATTCTTTCTTGTGTATCCATGACCTCCAGAAAGGATCAGAAGATTTTCCAGGTCCACCCAGTCACCAATTTCCTAGATTTGGGGATATTCTGCTTCTGAGGACATGCACCCTTGGAGGAAGAGGAAAAGAAGGGATACAGCAAAGTGCATGCTCAACTTTCTTAAACTCCCAACCAGAGCTGGGCTTCTCACAGTGGGCAGTGCCTGGGCCAGAAAATCATTTTTCTGCCCCTCTTGGGGCTGGTTGCCTTATTTTTCTCTCAAGCTGAGTGCCCCCGTTGTAATTGTGGAGTGTTTGAGTCAGTCCGTATCATCCCAAACTAGAAATTTCTTTCTCGTTCTTGCTTGGTGCCAGCTCTCCTTAGTTTGGTCTGTAGATATTTTCAGCTAGAGATAAAATAGAGTTCAGATTCACTTTCTTGGGGAAAATTACTCACTAGAGCCTGAGCCCTCCAAGAATCGTTTCCTGATGTGGGAAAGATCAGTTCTGAGTCTGCCTTGGCATGTCTTACATATTTCAAAGGCAGGGTCACCGCCTCCTTATGCACTCGGTCTCATGGGAGATTCTTGAAGATGATTCCTTTCCCCTACATGACACAGGGCATGCTCTTGCTCACTCGGTGACTGAAGAAGCCCTAGTGAAGATAAGCTTGGCTGTAAGCCAAGTGGCCACTTTGACTCCAGCTGCTCAAGAACTGAGTTATAGCTGAGATAGCCCTCAGCCTGGCTGTGCAGAACAGATTTCCCATCCCAGGGAAAGCTTACAGGAAGCCTCGAAGACTGCAGAGGCTTCTGTCACTGTGTGGGGGAACTTCCTTTCCCTTCCTTCTGTGCCCTACCTCATCTTGCTTTCCTTGGCTGGGATTCCTTCTTTGCTGCATAGCACCTGGTGTGTTGTCCAGGAGGTTTTATCACCCCGGCTAAAGTTGGACTTGTGTCCTTAGGCCCAGGATTCCTCCTTCACTGTCGTTTTCAGAGGGAGCACTCATCTCACAATGGAGACAACCGGTCTGATCTCCCCTGAGGAATAAGGAGTAGGAAGTGTGGCGACTAATCATGTCTTCTTATTGGAATTTGGAAACTACAAAGACTGCATGTCAAGAAATCTACTCTGTGATCCATTGGCAAAGCTCTGTGGCTTTCTGGGAGTAAGTCCATCCCCTTCTCCTCTCTCAGGAGCATGTTCAGTGGAAGGGATACTGGCTTCCTCATGATGGCAATCGTGACTTCTTCATAATTATTAAAAAAATAATTTATGAGGAGACCTCTGCCTGGGCCACCAGGGTTCCATAGCCAAGCAGCACCAGGAAAAAGCTACCCTCCCAGGAGCATGGAAAAGCCGTGAGTGGGGATAAGACAAGCACCACTGCTCACCGGGACCTGGGGACCTCAGCCTGGGCCACAGGGCTCCAGGAGAGAGCTGGTATCCCAGGAGTGCTGACACACCTTCGAGCAGAGGCAAAACCACCACTTCTGTTCAAACTCACTGGATCAAGAGGGACCCTTGCAGAGCCAGCAGGACACAGGAACCAAGGGACAGTTGGGGACAAGATCCTTCTGGTTTCTGTCCACATCCCAGAGCTGACCCTGTGCCACAGCACTCCAAACCCAAACACCTCTCAGAGAGAGCTGGTCTTCAAGGAGTATTGATACAGAGGCCTGCAGGAGGAGCAAGCCACAGCCAGACAGAGTAAGACCAGCTAACATCAGAGTTAACAAGATGGCAAAAGGCAAGGGCAAGAACATAAGGAACAGAAACCAAGGCTACTTGGCATCACCAGAACACAGTTCTCCCACCACAGCAAGCCCTGAATATCCCAATACACCAGAAAAGCAAGACTCAGATTTAAAATCATTTCTCATGATGATGATAGAAGACTTTAAGAAGGACATAAATAACTCCCTTAAAGAAATACAAGAGAACACAGGTAAACAGCTAGAAGCCCTTAAAGAGGAAACACAAAAATCCATTAAAGAATTACAGGAAAACACAATCAAACAGACGAAGGAAATGAATAAAACCATCCGGGAACTAAAAATAGAAATAGAAAAAATAAAGAAATCACAAAGGGAGACAACCCTGGAGTTAGAAAACCTAGGAAAGAGATCAGGAGTTATAGATGCAAGCATCAGAATCTCAGGGGCAGAATATACCATAAATAACATTGACACAACAGTAAACGAACACACAAAATGCAAAAAGCTCCTAACCCAAAACATCCATGAAATCCAGGACACAATGAGAAGACAAAACCTAAGGATAATAGGTATCGAAGAGAGTGAAGATTCCCAACTTAAAGGACCAGTAAATATCTTCAACAAAATTATAGAAGAAAACTTCCCTAGACATGAACATAAATATATAAGAAGCTTACAGATCTCCAAATAGACTGGACTAGAAAAGAAATTCATCCAGTCACATGATAGTGAAAACACCAAATACACAAAACAAGAAAAGAATATTAAAAGCAGTAAGGGAAAAAAAGGTCAAGCAACATATAAAGGCAGACCTATCAGAATTACACCAGACTTCTTACCAGAGACTATGAAAGCTAGAAGATCCTGGGCAGACCTCATACAGACCCTAAGAGAATACAACTGCCAGCCCAGGCTACTATACCCAGCAAAACTCTCAATTAACATAGATGGTGAAACCAAAATATTCTATGACAAAACCAAATTTACACAATATGTTTCCACAAACCTAGCCCTACAAAGGATAATAGATGGTAAATGTCAACTCAAGGAGGGAAACTACACCCTAGAAAAAGCAAGAAAGTAATCTTTCAACAAACTGAAAAGAAGATAGCCACACAAACCTAAAAGTAACGTCGAAAATAGCAGGAAGCAACAATCACTATTCCTTAATATCTCTTAACATCTTCTGGGTATATGCCCCGGAGTGGTATAGTTGGGTCCTCAGGTAGTATTATGTCCATTTTTCTGAGGGTCCGCCAAACTGATTTCCAGAGTGGTTGTATCAGCTTGCAATCCCACCAGCAATGGAGGAGTGTTCCTCTTTCTCCACATCCTCGCCAGCATCTGCTGTCACCTGAGTTTTTGATTTTAGCCATTCTGACTGGCACTGATAAGTGGATATTAGCCCAAAAGTTCGGAATACCCAAGTTTCACTTCACAGCAACCGTTGGACTGAGTGTGAAGTCCCAGATGGAGGAGTTGGAGAAGGGACTGAAGGAGCTGAGGGAGTTTGCAGTCCCATGGAGGGAGCAATAGTGTCAACTGGCCTGACCCCCTCCCCCGGTCCTCCTTCAGGCTGGACCACCAACCAAAGAATATACATCGAGGGACCCATGGCTTGGACCACATATGTGGCAGAGGAGGGCCTTGTTGGCCATCAAGGGGGAGGAGAGGCCCTTGCGTCTGAGGGTGTTAGAGGTCCCAGTAAAGGGGAATGTCAAGGTGGGAATACGGGAGTGGGTGGGCGGGTGGGTGGGAGGTGGAATTCCCTCATAGAGGCGGGGGAGGGGGAGAGGATAGGGGGTTTCCAAAGAGGAGACCTGGAAAGGGGGAAACATTGGAAATGTATATGAAGTATCAAAAAATAAATAAATAATTAAAAAAATTATGCTCAGATCACAATGCTAGGATAAACAATTTTCTGTGACACATGCCTTATCAGACTGGAACAGAGTTAATTCCCAATGGAAACCAAGAAGTGGTCTGACTTAGGAGATCCACCTTAGGCAGTTGATGCTGCTTCCTCTGTGTTTGCAGATCTCGGGTTGACTGCTGCTGCCCAGCAAGGTTGCAGGGTCCTTGTATGTGTGAGGGCTGGGAGGGATAGCAAAGCTAAGTCGCATATAGCTCAAACTTATTTCAGTGATGGGCAGAAGATGTCCCAGAGTGGGGAAGTGCCTTGCTCAAAACCACACAAAGACAGGCTCTGGGAAACAGGGGCTCTGACCAGAGCATGAGGAAGGTCAACTCAGTTTCATTCCTCTTCCCCTTTATTGGCTTGGACTGGAACATTTGATCCCTGCCCTCAGTGTTCCTACCTTTCAGAAGGAAATAATCCATTTGCCTCCCCTGGGGAGAGGGAAGCTAAGACTGGGGTGGGGTTTAGGGAAGAGCTGTCTGTAGAACTCAGACCCATGAGCGGTTCGGAAATCATGTATTTCATCCTGAGAGCCGACTCAGCCAGTGGTAATGACAAAAGGGACCCATAGAAGTGCTGCTGAGGCTTCTAGAAAGTGAAGGAAGATGTGGCTGGATCCTGATACTCAGCAGGCTCCCGCTGGCCTGAAGCAAGGCATGAAAACCCTCTCAGCTGGTGCCTGGCAGCTTGGCGAGGAACAATCTTTACTTGGGCAGGTTTTGTTTGCCTTTCA
This sequence comes from Uromys caudimaculatus, assembly GCA_028551405.1. NCBI lineage: Eukaryota > Metazoa > Chordata > Mammalia > Rodentia > Muridae > Uromys > Uromys caudimaculatus. The sequence continues at coordinate 5,659,696 of CM052712.1, read as the reverse complement.
TAAACTGATCAGGGGACTTGGGGACATCAGAGGCTCTGACAGCCAAGATTTTACCTCTGAAGCTCCTCCCAGAATAAACAGGTGCTGCTGTCGTATTGGTATTTCTTGGGGAAGGAGGTACTGACACCCCACACAGTGTACTGGCCTGTGTCAGCCAAAACCTAGTGGATGGGTTCTTCTTGCTTGTGAGGTCCATTCCACTGAGCCGTTGGCTAAATAGTGGGGAATGTCTTGCTACTAGGAAAACTGCCAACTTATGGGCAGGAGCAGCAGTCCTGCCAACCCAACAATGCTGAGCACAGCCCCCCTGCAGGTGCTGCCCACCCAGCTCTGCGCATTGGAGGCCACGCGACTGTGACTATTAGGGAGTCTCTGCCAGGCTAAGCCATTTCTTCCTGTTCTATATACCCACCAATTAGAGTTTCTCCTTGGTATAATCCACACTCTGAATAGAAATTGCCTGACTCATTCCCTCAAGCCAAGGGTGAGGCTTCTGCTGTACTTCTGAACTGACCACTGCATGCTCTGTGCAGCAGGCCCTGGGGTAAGTGTGACTCCTAACCACTTGGTCCCTTTCCAGCCTAGACATCAGCAGAGGTTTGCAAGCCAAGCGAGGCCCCTTTAATCTCTGTTGCTCTTGATCCCCATGGCCCAAGAAATGGGTGATGAGTCTTACAAATGGAGCTGCTGACAAGAGAGCCTCCACTGGCATTCTTGAGGGCTTTCAAGGCTTGGCCTGCTAGCTGCCTTTACAGGGACCCCTCTCTCCCCCTCAGTCATCACTCCTGGCCTCAAAGTCTGCACCTCCCAATTCAAGTTAGCCTCATGCACTTCTGCCATGCACGTATGTTGATTGCCCACCTGTCTGCTCCTTCAGCTGTAAACTCTGCAGTGCCTTTTACTGTGCTTTCTTGGCAAAGGCAGCCAATAAATACTTGATGGCGTGAAATAAAAGTTCACACTTTTACCAATCTCTTTGACACACTCTTGGTCTCCCACTAAGTTTATTAACTTCTCCCCAATACTTAGCCTGGCTGAGGTGTGCACAGGCTATATCAAGCAGAATATAGCGAGAGGGTTCTAGCCTCATCCTTTTAGGGGATGTGTCAGAGATAAAGGCACAGCTCACTGTGAATAACCCAAGAGCACATTTGGACAGTGGGAGAAGTTGTGGTTTAGGTGTTGGGGTGGCTAAGGATGACGGGGTGGGCGAAGCAGGATGACTCAGGCCGTAACTGTCTAAGCACACAGAAAACAAAATAAAACATACAAAATAAAACATGGGCTTTGTGTTAGAAGATCTGAATTTATTTTCTAACACTGACATGTAATTTGACCTTTGACAACTCACCTAAATCCTCAAGCCTCACTTGAAACATTTTGATATTATATTTTTATTTAGGGCGTATGTGCATGTATGTGTGTGTGCACACGTGGGTGCATGCCGTGATGCACATGACACATGTAGAGGTCAAAGTGCAACTGGAAGGAGTCGGGTCTCTCCTACTATGCTGGTCCCTGTGATCAGATTCTGGACATCCAGCTTGCTGACCATCACCTTTACCCACAAGACCACCTTAGTAGCCTGAGCTTCTGAAGATTTAAGAGCTGCAGTGCCTGTCCAGGCATTTCCTTCCACCTCTGTCAGTGCCCCCTGGCTACTTGTCTGATTCTCTGGAACATTTCCTTGTCCTTCTGACCTATTTTTTTTTTTACACGATTTTGGCTATGTATGCTGTACTTTCCCCTCAGTGCATTCTAATGTTTTAAAAACTGTCTTGTAATGACAGTGTGGTCAGCAATGATTTTGTATCATTGGTCAGTGCCAACATATGCTAGTTCACACACACAAATATACATTACAAATAAGAACTTCACAAAGCCAAATACCTTTACTACCTGGAGAACAAGCCATGCCTCTCATTTCCTCTCCTTTTCCCTCCCCCCCCACCCCCCAGTCCTTTCCCTTCTCTAGGCAGCTAGCCATTCCAGTTGAAACAAAATCTGGTTGGAAGCTACTAGGTTGATTTGATATTACCGCAAGGACAGATTAAAAATAACAAAACCCAAAATCTACCTCCCCCAATCTACCCCCTAAAAAGAATCCACAAAGAACAACTCTGCTCTGGAGTTCAGGAAGCACCATCTCAGAAAACAAGATATATAGAACCATAAGCTGGAGCAGATCTCAGGGCTGGAGGGATGACTTAGTGACTGGGAGCATGATCTGTTCCTCCAGAGGACTAGAGTTCAGTTCCCAGACTTCATAGGGTGCCTCATGACTGCCATTAACTCCACCTCTAAGGGATCCAACACTCTGGCCTGTGCACCCACTCACGCGCCTGTACCACACACAGACACACATGCTTAGACATAATGAAAAGTTAAAAAAAGAAGACAGAAGCCATCAAATGAGACCTAAATTTAATTCCTAGTCTACAGGTGGTGACTGGGGGAGGGTGGGTTGCAAGTTCCAAGTGAACTGAGATGTTTTCCTGGAAAAGATGGGAATGAATCTGTACCTTAAGCCTTGATGCACAGCAAAAGTGGAGGAAATATGAGGATTCCAAGGACCGGTGGGAGGGAGAGCAGATGCAGGGCAGGGTAACCATGCTGAAGGAGGAGAGGGTCTTGTTTGTGGAACAGCAAACTCATAGGACCTGTGCTGAGTGGTTCTGAGGGCTTCTACCTCGTCATGTGGTATACCTTAGGCTGCAGGTGCCAGTCTGACACAAAGTTGATCTGGGGATTTGGCTGCCTATGGAAGGCCATGGGAGACGACAGCAGGCCTTGACTAGGAGGTGGTTTGCTGAACTTTTGGAAGGGTGATTCAATAGGGATAATTAAGATCAGCTTTCTCTCGGACCTCAAAGATGGCTTGCTTTTCCTTGTGATGAGTTTATCAAATATTTTCCCTGGATGACCATGTATAAACACAGAAGATGAAAACAACCAAACTCTCTTCCCTTCTTCTCTCCCTCTCTCCTTCCACTCTTCCTCTCCTCCCTCCCTCCTTCATTTTTCCTTCTCCTCCCTTTCCCCCCTCTCTCCTTTCTTCTCTTCCAAGAAAATGCTACTAGTATGATTTCTGTGGGAACGTGACATTTTCTTCTTGTCATACATAGCTTCAGGAAAGCATCCTATTGCATGTTTCCACTTCACAGTGCCTGGGAGAAGCAGACTTTATGGGGCAGTCTTCTGGTGATAGTCCAGGAGCACTGGGAACTCTCTGAGTTGCTGCTCTGATTCAGAACGCTCTGCAGTGCCTGTGGTCCCTTTGAAACGCATGCACCATGGAAAACTGGGACTATGAGAGTCCTTCCACGTGTTATGAACTTAGTAGAGTAGACTTCTGGGGGGAAGCACCACGTGTACATCATTCTTAACACCGATAAGAAGTAGATGAGCTACTTCTTAGTGGTGTGTCACTCATCTGAGCGAATCTGTGGCAGATACAGTTCTAAGACAGCATAGAGATTCCCCTCCTGGTAGTCATGTCACCCCAAACAGTCCACTCTTCTTCACTGGGTGGACCCTGTCATCTAAACGCTGATCACTTAAGGGTCACTTAAAGTCAATGGCAATGTTCAGGATACTTTGCAGAAGAAATTAGGATCCTTAATCAGTTACCAAGTGAGCTGATGAATAGATTGTAGGTGGCTTCAACTTAAACAGCAAGTTCAACTAAGAAAACAAGGCACAGTGGCTCCCTGACTGACAGCAAGAGGTAAACAGTGGTGTGGTGGGAGGCCATATGCAAAGAGTGTAAAGATGACACCATGCAGGAGGAAGAGATGGCAAGGAGTTTCTGCCGATAACTAGTGAGCTCAGAGATGCCCTCGGCTAAGATCACAGCCTCACCAACACCCGGCATTCAGACTTCCGATAGCCTGAGTGCAGAACTTAGCTAGTCTGTCCCAGGCTTCCAGGTATTGCTCAAGGACCGTGCATGTTTGAATGCTTTATACAGTAAAGAAGCAATCATGGGACACAACACGTTGCCTTGATAAAACAACTTGAGAAATGAACAAGGTAGCAATTATGTAAAAACTAGAATTCTTATTAGGGAGATTATGGTGTATAGGGTTGGAAGAAATATAACCAAATTCTTGGAAAAGACGCATTCCCCAATGGTCAGTAATAACTTAATACCATCTCATCAGAAGGCTTTGTGTCCTTGGTGGAGTATGACATTTCCAGCCAGAGCTGAATTATTTAAGAAGTGGGAGATGGAGTAGCCACCTAACCTGAAACACTTTTCAACTTTCTTCTACTTACATGGTTTCCCACCCAAATAAAGACTAGACTGTTTATTTGTTTGTTTATTGTCTTTAAAGACCGAGTTTAAAGGATCATCGAATCCATAGCCATTTGAGCTCATACCAAATTCTTAAGGTCTTCGGGACCCAGAGCTGTTTGATCTGGTGATTGGAAGCAGGTCCTTCCTGCTTCCTTTGATTTGGAAGACTCTGTTGTTCCCACCTGATTTAGCATGGAAGGTCTGATGTTCCTGAGACAGTGTGAAAGAGAGGATGTGTGAGTCATTGGGAGTAGGTAGTTAGCTTTTAAGGAAAAGAACAGAAGTCTGAGGTCTGAGCTTGAGAGAATGGACATGTTGCCACTGGGTCGCCAAGTGTGATGATAGAGTCAACTAATTTGAAGTCTGAGCCTTTAACTTTGTTGATGTGATTTGTATCCGAGATTATTCAAATGGCGCTAGCCTATAGGGCTGATTGTGGGAACCTGAACTTTCAGACAAGATGGAAGGAAAGAATTGGTAGTCCACAAAGAAGTGGATGCTGGTATTAGCTTTGAGCTTGTGGCACAGCAAACCCAAGCATGAGAGGCAGGGATAATGAGGGAAACGACCCAGGGCTGGAATGGTGTCCTACTCCTTCTGTTCTGTGTGGTGTGTGCCAGCCAGACAAAGAGTGAGGATTTTCTGCTTGTCTCCCCCAACACGGACTTGAGAGTGTTTACTTTTTGGTTTGACCAAGGCATGTTTGAACTCTGTGGTATGGGCAAGTTCACTCCTCCACCACTTTCGTTTTTCCCCACTCTCTGAAATGGTTTGCTGAGCGACAAATAAACATGAGTTGTTTTTACAGGTGTAAAACCAACAGATCAAATGCTGGCCTGTGCCTGGGCTTGTGAATGAGGATTGTGTTATGTTTGGAGAACACCACCACATCATTTACACTTGCAAACCCTTTGTAATCTTAATCTCTTTGTTGCTTTTATGTTATACTGGCCCCCCAAGGTTAAAGAAAGAGATTTAGACCTTAAACACAAATCCAGCCTTCAAGCTCTGGAATTATCTTTGCCTTTAAATGCAGCTGATCAATGCCCATTTCTTTTGAAAATAAAACCCTTTTGAACCTTGAAAGCCTTCTACTGTTGAGCAGTGCCTAAGTGCCACATGGGGGAATGGGCAGAAAAGAGCCCATTTTCCCTTAGTGCTTGCATTAGGGGTCTCAGAGTTCAGTCCAATGCAATCAATTTAATTGGCGCTAGCTCTAGTGACAAATTATGCTGGTTTACACTCCAGTGTAGCAGAGATTCCTCAAACGCAGGGGAAGAAGGGAGATACACTTCTTGGTCTCTACTTAAAGAGGGCAACAGTATTGGAAAAGGAGCACATTTAATTTATCACTGTCAGAGCAGGTGCAAAGTTTAATTCTAACTAAAAGCATTAAACAATTAACCCAGACAGTCAGGCCTTCTGAAAACGCGCAGTAGCAGGGAACACACGGAGCAGATTACTGATGGAAGTGTCTGTGCTTCCCGTTCATTCCACTGGAGATCTTCTTGTGCTGAGTGGGGATTGGGAGGAGGAGAAGAAAAGTTCAGAAATGCAAGAACTTCTCACACCTTTTGGTAGATGTCTGAATTGTAAGGGTCAAACAGATCAACAAAGAACTGTTCCTTGAGTCCAGGTTGATTAGATGGAGAAAGACAAATAGGAAATTGTGGTGTTCTGAAATTCTGGATCGAGTTGTTCACCTTTCTTTAGAGTGAGGTGTATTACTGTGTAGGAAACATCCCATGAATCTGAATTTTTCTACAATCTCCTGTCCCTTGGAGAGTCTCTTCTCCCACCCACCTCACCCCCCTGTGTGTATGAGTGTGGGGTGGTATGAACAAGGAGAAGAACTTAGGAATGGTAAAATCTTAGAAGTCTACAGAAAGCCAATTACACACAGAGAGGAGGAAATACTCTCCCCATAAACTTAATTTCTTCTGGTGGTTGTTGGGTTGACTGAGGAATCATTACATTATAGACTTCTTAAGTCCTTGGCAAATGTTGAGGTTCAACTTGAACTTTTATTGTGAGAATGTTGTGAATCTCTAGAAGGAAGGTTTGTGCTCAAGGTTTTGGGGTTTCAAGAACACTCGAGGGTCAGCTGTTCTGGCTCAGTGCTGGCAGGACAGCAAAGAGATGAACTTGAAGTCATCCTGACCTGCCTTTGAAATGTGGCCGACTTCATTCTTGACCTCTCCAATCTCTGTAAGGCTGGGTAATACAAGGCACCCTTTGTGAGTCACAGACAGAACAGACAGGCAAGTGCATGGTCCTCACACATATTGACTACCTTTCTCTTTCCCTCCAGGAACTCAGATTACATGAGAGTGTGTTGGCAGAGAGCCTGGTCCAGTGCTGTGTCACATAGTATTTCTGTTTCAACTCTTCAACATTCCAGGAAAGCTTTCTAGTCTCACATCATTCTAAGGTCTCGGGATAGATAAATTATCTTTTTCACTTTAACCTATGATAGGAAAGCTTACATAACAAAAAATCCATGTCTAGAAGATCCTTGGGCTAAGGAGAACTGAAAGGTCCTAGAGCACATGCCTCATTGTTCAGAGCAGGAGTCATGCCTGAGATTGATTAAATACTTGGTCAAGGACACAGTTAGTTACCATGGATGGCCTCATTTTGGTGATTTTCAGCTTTGAAAGATGCTCATGTTGGGGTGGAAATGGGGCCTGGGTTTCTGTCACCTTCTCTCCTATGTTGCAGAATACCATGTTTCCACTGAGCACACTCTGTAAACCACATGGCCCCGCTTGAGATGACCATACAAGTTGCTTTCTTGTGCATACATCACCAGATCACTGCAAGGGAGACAATCATGGCATTGTCCTAGTGTTTCATGTAAGTTAACTACTTTACACACAAGACTCTATAGCTCTTAATTATAGATTTCTGTAGCCACAGAATACAATTAAAAGAAGCTGGGATATGCCTTTAATCTTAGTACTTGGGAGGCAGAGACAGACCAGTCTCTTAGTTTGAGGCTAGCCTGGACTACAGAGCTAGTTCCAGGACAGCCTGGGCTGCACAAAGAAATGTTGTCTTGAAGAGGAAAAGGTAGAAAAAATAGAGGAGCAAAAGAAATGAAGACAGAGAGGAAGGAAAGAAAGAAGGGAAGGAGGCGAGTGATGATGTTGGGAATGAGAACGGTCCCACGGGCTCATCAATCCCAATACTTGATTCCAGGGAGTGGCACTATTTAAAAGGATTAGAAGGTTTGGCCTTATTGGAGTAGTTGAAGCCTTCTTGGAGGAAGTGTGTCACTGGGGTGGGTTTTGTGGTCTCAAAAAGCCCATCCCAAGCCCAGAGTCTTTCTGTTGCCTATGAATCTGGACATAGAACTTTGAGCTGCTTCTCCAACATCATGTCTGCCTGCATGCTGCCGTACTCTTGGCCATGCTGGCAATGGGTTAAATCTCCGAACTGTAAGCCAACCCCAGTTAAATGCTTGCCTTTATAAGAGTTTCTGTGGTAGTCAAAGTGTCTCTTCACAAAACTGGCACTGACTAAGGCAGGAGAAAAGAGAAAGAAGAGAAAGAAACTGACCTCATATCAAATTTAAGACTTTGCAGCCCCATGGATGCAAAGAATTCAGAGTCTGGGCCTGAAACCCAGAACTTGAGACTCCATTTCTACTTGGAGATGATGTTTGCTGTCTTCTCTTGGTCATCTTAGTGCTGAATAAAAAGCATTTGCCTGAGTGTCATCTTCAGGAGCATGTAGAACTTTCTGGTTTTCCTAAGAATGAATAGTGCTCCATCAATGCCAGAGGAAGTGTTAATGAACGAGTGTGCAGATCTGTTTAATATTTAAAACAGAGCCAACATTCCAGCCTGCTTCCATGTAAAGCCCATGTTCTTTGTAATCTGTGTACTGTATCTAGTACCAGAATGCCATGCGACCCATATCTCAACAACTGCAGGAACGGGATCACAATATGTTGATGTTTTCTTTGTAATTCATGGCATTGACTTTTACATCTTTCTAAATTGGTTTGTTTTCATGATCTCACACATTTTTTGGAGTCAGAACATATTCAAAAAAGAATCTTCATGAGCTGATTGAATATTATTCTTCAGGAAGAAACATTTAACTGGGAGTTATTTCCCATGGACTTTATCAACTCTGGGAAGCCCAGCAACACTCTATGTAGATTTATTTATTTCTATTTTATGTTTACACGTGTTTCACCTGCACGCATGTCTGTGCACCATGTGTGTGCCTGATGCCTCAGGACTTCAGAAGAGGATATTGGATCTCATGGTACTGGAGATGCAAATGGCTGAGCTACCATGTGTGTGTGCTGGGAATCAAACTTCTGCCGTTTGGAAGATCAACAAGTACTGTGAACTGCTGAACCATCTCTCCAGTTCCCCTCCCCAACAGTCTGCTTTATGACACTGGGTACTATGAACATGGGGGAAAGGTGGTTCTAGAGACAAAAGGGAGTCTTCTGTAAAACAAACAAGCTGTTTCCCTGGACAAGTTGTGAAATTTGGAGAGGCGTGAAATGGCTGTATGTGTGCTTGCTCTGCTTTCCCGTGTGGGAGAGAATATGATGTGGCCTCCACACTGGTTCAGTTGGTCTGGGGCAGCCAGGCCTTCTAACCACTGGCTCAGGGATGTGTAATTTAAATTGTTAGTGCAACTCCCGAGCTCTCATGTATCATATTGAATTGCAGAATAAGGGATCTTCCATGCATCTGTCTCATTTCCTATTTCTCCATTATTTGCTTTGTCTATTCAGCTAGACTTAATAGCCATTTCACAGCAGTCTCCATGAAATCTGGTTAGATTGCCCATTGTCACTATAATTTCAGGGGATTTATGTAATTTAATGATATTAGCAAGCTCTCTCTTTCTTGTGAGGTCTCTTGGGAGCTCCTTTGGACTCATGTGTTCTGGTCCAGGATACTGTGACCTGAGAGATGTGTCAACGGAGACCTCTTTCATGACCAAGGGATGATGGCCCATGGGTTTTCTACAGCTATCTCAGGGGGACAGAACTGTCAGTTCCCCCTTTCTGTGGCTTTCCCAACTAAGGAAACGACCAAGTTTTGATGAAAAGTATTCCCCCACAATTCTATCTGTTAGGACACAGGCAGACTTTTTTCTTGTGTAACGGCTTCATGTATAGCATTTTCATAACACCAGGTATTGCAAAGAATAAAAAGATTTAAGGACTATGGGATAATAATATGCATAGTTTATACAACCACTACACTGTTTATGTAAATGGTGAGCATCTATAGATTTTGATATTCTCTGAAAGCCCTAGATATCCAGAAATGATTGCATAGAAAACAAATAACGAAGGCCTTACATATCAACTCATGTTTGCAATTCAAAATTTTGCAATATTTGAAGTTTTAATTTCAATGACTTGGTAGAGGAGAGTAAAATAAACATTTAAAGGTTAAAATGGTTGGGACAATGGGG
>CM052712.1:5618932-5641492 GCA_028551405.1 Uromys caudimaculatus | reverse complement strand
CTGCATCTCAAGCTCCTCCCCTTCTGTCTACCCACTGAGCTGCATCTCTGGCCTCTCCCTTTCTGTCCACCCACTGAGCTGCATCTCAAGCTCCTCCCCTTCTGTCTACCCACTGAGCTGCATCTCAAGCTCCTCCCCTTCTGTCCACCCACTGAGCTGCATCTCTAGCCCCTCCCCTTCTGTCCACCCACTGAGCTGCATCTCAAGCTCCTCCCCTTCTGTCTACCCACTGAGCTGCATCTCTGGCCTCTCCCTTTCTGTCCACCCACTGAGCTGCATCTCTGGCCCCTCCCCTTCTGTCTACCCACTGAGCTGCATCTCTAGCCCCTCCCTTTCTGTCCACCCACTGAGCTGCATCTCAAGCTCCTCCCCTACTGTATTTTGACAGTTGTAAATTCTTACTATTCTGATTACTCCCGACATTTTTAACAGAGTTAGTTGATTCACTAGCATCTAAAGTAGTAGTTCTCCACTTGTGGGTCACAACCCCCTGAAGGGGGAGTCAAACAACCTTTTCACAGGGGTTGCATATCAGATATCCTGCATATCAGATATTTACATTAAGATTCATAATTGCAGCAAAAATTACAGTTATTAAGTATCAATGAAGTAACTTTATGGTTGGGGTCACCACAAATGAGGAACTGTATTAAAGGGTCACAGCATTAGGAAGGTTGAGAGCCACTGGTAAAGTTAAACAATATTCTTATATTTTAATGAATCTTACTGTCTTTAGATTACTTTAGTTATAATACTTTCTCAACGAATACATCATTTTTTATTTGTGTCCTAACTCTTGTCTGCTTTAAAACTCTTTACAACACAATTATTACAGCTTTTTCTGAGTCAATATTTATTCACCTGTTTGGTGCTAGAGTGGTCAGAAAAGGCAGATGGGTTCAAGGCAAGAGTAAGCAAGAACAAGCTAGAATCTTGTGATATGGGCTGAAATCAAAGTTATTTCTTGTTGCCCTGACTTTGCACTGTGACTATTTTTCAGAGACTAAGACAGTTACTTGTGAGTCTGAACATGCGTCCCTACCCAGGATTCAGAGGAGCTGAAGCTGGCTAAGAAACGAGCAGTTGCAAGTCTCTGCACTGTATCATTCATGCGTGTCAGCTACAGTTTGTGATGTCCTCAAACACTCAAGAACCCTGACACTCAGAGGCAAAGGCAGGAAGCAGTATGGGACTAAGTTTGAAGGCAGCTGGCATGCTAAGTGAGTTCCATGCTAGAGGACTCCATGACAGTCACACAAACACCCTACCGACCTGTCCCTAATCTCCCAAGATACTCTTCGACACTTATCTTACCAGGTGCACAGAGGAAAGGGATTTCTGATAGAGTTTGTAAGATGAAGTGTATTCTAGTCCAAATGGCATAAGTCATCATAATTTTTTTTGCATTATAAACTATTAATCTAAAATTATTCACCTTCTGTTTGAAATGTATCTAATATGGCCTCCGTTGGTAAATGTTTTTGGTAGTTCCTGGCTTCCATCTCATGTATTTATTATCCCCTGACATTAGAAAGCTACTGTTTTGGTCATATAATCTAGATTAACATGGCTATTCTTTTCTTAGCACCAAGAACCTTTCCCCCTGATTCAGGAAGTCATTGTTGCTGGGCGTCCAGCTGCCATTCGAAAGGCTGTTTCTTTGAAAGCATGGCTTTGTTTTGTCCCTTGTAAAGATCTGCTCCTTGTCTTTGGTGTAGAATATGTTCATAAGCAATCTCAGCGCGTACCTCTTTTTATTTTTCGAGGCTTGGCTATGGTTTCTATTTGTTGCTTTGTGTCTGGTTTGTTATTATTAGTGTGCGCTCTTGCTCATTATTTTCACACGTGGCCTCGACTGTATCACCTTTTCATCCCTCCCAGGCCTCTAGCTGCTTGTGGGACAGCTCGAAACAGCTTTCCTTTCTCTTTTTGTCACTAAAAGATGATTTGATCTCACTGGGATGAGAGACTCGGGCCTTTGAAATTCTTTGAAATTTGTTAAGGCTTGCTTTAAGACTTTGTGGATTTGAAAAATGTCTGAAGTGAAGTTGTTTTCAACTCATTTCATTTACTGACTTAGGTTTGTTGTCCAGAATTGTGATTTGTGAAAATTGCAAGCAATAGTGACACCATTTTTATTGTCTTCTACATCAACCTCAATGTCTGCTAATCTGGTTCTCCACTCCCAGTGTAGCCACCTATACACATGTGCTTGAGGGTCTTAAGCTGTTCTTCTTGGAAGTGTGTGTGTTTGTGTGTGTGTGTGTGTGTGTGTGTGTGTGTGTGTGTGTTGCATATGTTTGATCTAGCATAGAATATAACTAACTTGAGCAAGCTGCAGGCTTTTCCTCAAACCTAGACTACTTATATAGCATATATCTGCTTTACAAGTAAACTGGAATTTTTTTATATTGGTAACTTAATTGATTAAATTCTAAGAGGTATCAAAAGGTTGGTACTAATTTTTCTGGGTGCTAGGTGTATATTTCTTCCACTGTTATTTTTTACCCATAGGCCAGAATATACAGCAGAATAATCAGAAGGGATTTTCAATGCCCACCTTCTCAGTTCTATAATCTACTGTATAATTTTATACCAACAATGAGTAACTTAGTCTCTGTGAGAGAATACCTGGGATGATTTGACCAGGTGGTTCTAGTCAGAACTCTATAAGGGGGAGACCAAAGGACTATGGTTGCCACTCCAAAGGGTTGAGGCTTAACCTTAGGATTGTGATATTCTTGGGTCTGAGGGGAGCCAGGGTCATAAGGCAGCTGGCTAAACATCTGAGGTGCCCCTCTGCCTCCATCAGGGAGTAAGAGGCTACCAAGACCCAGGATACTTCCTTGTCTCAGAATAGCATTGAAATGTGTTTGGTCTACTATCTGTAGATCATACTCTCATATCAGGGAGAGATGGACGGGAGAGGAGGGGAAGAGAGGAGAAGAAGGTGGGGGGAGTGAGGGAAGGGGGGTGCGTTGCCATGTATGGCCCAGCAGTGTTCATTTGGGAATCTGGTGGAAAGAGAGAGGGTTGAGGATTCCTGGCTATGGAGATGGCAGCCTGCGAGATAGACTGAATTTGTAAAGTGTTCGTGTAGTACCATGTACAGGAGCTCTTCCTTACTCCCAGTCACTCTTCCCTCCCTCACCCTCAGTTTATTGATGGAATTTCATGATGCATTTGTGCTAACTACCTCTCCCCAGCTCAAGCATGTGTTCACGCTCGTCCTGTGCAGGATATTCCTTATTGTATTAAAACACTTTGGTTAACAGTGGTTCCCCCCCCCCCCCCGTTGCTTTCTTTCTTTTATTTCTTTTCAGAATAAACTATAAGCTGGGTATAGAATCAGGTTCATGTGGGAGGGGAGGACCCCTTTTATTTGAATACTTTGAAGAATTCACAGCAGCTTAGCCAAGATACCCATTTCCTCCCAAACCCACATGATTATGCTAATTCAGAAGAAACGTGTTGATGTACTATTAAAAAGCATGATCTGTTTTCAGCTTCTGGGTAGAGAGGAGAGCAGCAGCCTTTAGTGGCCGTGTCAGTTGTGCCTGCATTATTATGTGCAGATGTGCCAGCTGCCAGTAGGCATTTTCTCTCTGATAGCACTAACCACTTAACCGCGGGTCAGCAAGGTGCAGCTCTCAGCCAATAGATCTAATTGCAATCCTTCTATGTTCCCTGTGATTGCAGGTTTCTCTGGCTCTATAAACAAATAGTAATCAACTAAACCTGTTACCTCTGAGTAGCGATGTCACGATATGAAATATTAACTGTTCAAAATACGGTAATGATGGTTTAAAACTGTATTTGTTTCTTGAAAATAAAGAAAAAATTGCAAAAAGAGAAAATCAGAGGCTGAAGAATTGGAATTCTGAAGGGCTCCTCTGGCTCTTTTCCCTCTCCGTAAAAGCAGTGCATGTGTGTGCGGCGTGTTTTATGCGGTCAGACACAGTGTAAATATTGTGTGCGTCTTTCGCTGGAGTAACAATGCATTAGCAGCATCACAAATAAGCCTTGCCTCAGCATCTACATTTTTATGACATTTTTATGTTAATGCAAGTCAAACTTATGTTTTGTGATGTATCTAATCCATCCCAAATTAATCCATTTGTATTCCTATAATCCAATCAGCTCCAGCCTCCATTGCTGAAAAGTTAGATGTAAAGTCTACGGGAGAAATATGGCAGGAAGTCTGGGGCCAGAGAAGCCTTGCTCTTTGAAGGTAATTTTCCTCTTTGGCACATGGAGGCAGTGTGGATTTGATGGGCAGTCCTGTGTAGGGACATAGGAGAGAGGCAGGGGTACAAGAGTCTCCAGGGCTGAAGTCACCAATGTAGATGACACACTGTCTTTGCACCTTTGCTTCTATTATTTAACTTTGCTTTCTTGGTGCCATTTGGTGATGCTTCCTTTGACTTTAACTGGTAATCTCTGAGGAAGTTCCTAATCTCAGTGCCAGGGTTTAATCACATACTGATTGGTCTGCTGGATGCTATGGTGAGCTTTTCTTGAGCATTGCTATGTACAACATATAGATATATGCTATAGATACTTAAAATTCACCGTGTATGATTTTATATTCCAGAACTTGGATCCAGGTTTTACACATTCTATTTTGCTCAAATCAGTCCACGAAGGATGAAGCACACACTGGGCCTTGTTTGGGGGGAAATTCTGGGCTTCATAGAATGTGCTTTTCTGTTATCCTGAAACTGAACAAGGTATACATAGTTCCTTTAAAAAACTAAAAAAATGATATTTGGTGCAGTAAGAAAAACATGAACTTGCAGTCTTGAGTTGAGATTCAATGGCTTATGAATGGAAGCCCACAACCTTAAAATCAGAGAAAATGTAAATGCATAGCAAACATATTATAGCTAAGATATTAAATTCAAAATCCCAGCAAGAACTGCAAGATTCATACTGATTTCAAAATTCATCAAAACATAGATCAATGGTACAGAACAGTGTTGGTAAGGACATTAAATACAGTCAGCCAGAAAGACATATGCTTTCTAATAAGTGCTTCTGGGAAAGATGGATATTCACATACAGAAGAAATAAAGTCTGTCCCATACCTAATACTGTATACAAAAATGAATGAAACTTTATTCATATCCTAAAAATATAAAAAGTTTAGAAGAAAGTACAGAGTAAAAAGTTAATTATACTAGATTTGGCAATGAGATCTTGGATATGATATCATTGGCACATAGACAAAAACAAATTATACTTTATAAAATTAAAAAATGTAAATGAAAAGATGCCGTCAATGCAGTAATAAGGCAACCCATAAAATGAGAGAAAAATATATATCTGATAAGCAGTTGATATCCATAGAATTATCTATATAATACATAGTACATAGAGAAGGCCTAAACTGCAAAAACAAAATTAACACATGGGGCAAGAACATGAATAGACATTTCTTCACAAACGTTATCTGAATGCTCAGTAGGACATGGAATGGTGATCAATGTATTAATTGGTAAAATGTGATCAAAATTATAAGGAGGTACTTATACCCATTAGCATGGCTCCTATAAGCAAGCAAGGGCTCATGTGTGTGTGTGTGTGTGTGTGTGTGTACACAAATGTGCCCCCCACACACACACACAAAGAAAAAACAAGTATTAGCAAGGGCGTGAAAGAACAGAGCCTTTATGAATTGTTGATAGGGAGGTAAGAAGATATAGCTATTATGGAGAATCGTATGGCAAAATTTCTCCCAAAATTAAAAACAGACTTGCTGTATAACACAGCAGTTCCACTTCTGTGTAAATATCCAAAAGAACTAAAAGCAGAATCTTGAGATATTTTTGCACACATATCCATAGCAACATTAGTCACAAAAGTACAACATGAAAGCAACCCCAGTGTCCATTGAATAGCGAATGGGTAAGAAAAGTGTGGTACATGCATGCAGAGAATAAGGTATTACTAAAGCCTATGAATTTAGAATTTTCTCTTAATTTTATGTGCTTAGATGTTTTGTGTACCTGTGTGTCTATGTATCATATATGTGCCTGATGTCCATGAAGGCTTGAAGGGGCTGTCAGATCCCCAGGACCCCTGGAAGAGCAGCCAGTGCTCTTAGCTAAGCTCCAGCCTGTTTATTACCAGAATGTAAAGAAGAAAGTTCTGGTATGTGCTACAATATAAACGAACCTTAAGGACATTGTGCTAAGTAAAATGAACCAGTCATAAAAAGAAAAATACTGTATGATGTTACATACATGAGATTCCAGGAATAATCAAAATGTAGACAGAGAAAGCAGTAGGTTGACAGGTAGAGAGTTTTAGTTTTGCAATATGGAAGGACTTCTGGAAGTGAATGGTGGTGATGTTTGTACAAAAATACAATTGTAATTAGTGCCAGTGAGCCAAAGGCTTACACGTGGGCATGATAGGAAATATGCTTATATGTATTCTATTATAGTAAAAATATCAGGAGAGAAAAAGTCCAGGATTTTAATGGAAATGCTACATAGTTCAATGAATGTGCTTGCTAGTTTGGGTTCAAATCTCCACTCTACCATATCACTAGCAATGCAGGAAGTCACTACTCCAGGTCTTGGTTTTCTCGTCTATTATAGTAAGTTGTGATCTAACTCAAGAGGTTGCCGAGCAGTGGTCAGTAAGATAGCGGCAAAAATGGCTGGAAATGGCTGGCTTGGGAAGAGCTGACTCTGTGTCACCTCTTGGCATTTGTTTTTCTCTGGATTGTCCAGTTAAGGACTATGAAGATTCGTACTGCTAATTATTTAAATTTTACAAATGAAGAGACTGTTGGGCTGAGGTCCAGAAGGGCCAAATGTCCTGCTCGTGACAGAACTAGGTGACTCATGATCTCCAGCTTCCCAGGTCAGTTGCTGGCTTCTCTGTGAAAAATGTGACCAAAGGCTCTGTCTTTGCTGTGGCCCAAATGCTTGTAGCTTAAGAAAGATACTCTCTGATTACTCCTTAGCTCAGTAGCTCTTAAGGCAAAGGCACATGTGCCCTAGCAGCCTGTGGTGATGAACTTCAGAACTACAGGTAGCAGGTTTAAGCTCCTCTCTCTAAATCTCCCTAGCATAAACCCTGTTGCCCCAACCCCTGCTGATCCAGGATGTCATACACATTTACCTGGGATTGGCTGGGATACAGCCAGAAGTTTCCAGGAAACCAAGGCTATAATTCATTTTTAATTTTAATTCTTATTTTACTTTCCCTGAACTAGTTCTGTCTGACTCCAAACATGTGGCCACTATTTGGTTCACCACTTTCTGGTGGACAAGGACAGGACAGAAGCTTTAATTGGGACTTGAAACCAAACGCTAGGAATTATTTTTATCTTTTGATTTATTAATTAGGGTCTCTCTGTGGCAGTCCCTGCCTTGGTTCACCCTTTGCCTGTTAGGTTATGAGGTTGCTTTGACTGTGAGGAATTTGTGGGAAAGAAGACCTGACAATTGTGGTCATAGAGGAAGACTTCCTTCCTGGAGCTCTCTGGCATGATACAAGACAGGATTCCTCTGTCAATTTGTATTTAACTCAAATGGGTCCACCTGGTTTATATTCAGAGGGACACTGTCAGCTATTTTTATAAGAGAAGAGAAAATGGCGGCGGCGGCGGTGGTGGTGGTGGTGGTGGTGGTGGTGGTGGTGGTGGTGGTGGCGGCGGCGGTGGTGGTGGTGGTGGTGGTGGTGGTGGTGGTGGCGGCGGTGGCGGCAGTGGTGATTTATGTGATGAGTGTATGTGGGGGTGGGTTTGGAGGGATCGAATTAGCTTGGAAATCTGCAATGGGCTCTCTTCTCCTTTAACATTGATGCTGGGTAATTAGCAAAATGCGCACAGGGTTTTATCCATATTCATGCGCCCTTTCCCACAAGCATAAACAATTCAGTCTCTATTATTTCCTTGCCTGTGCAGCTCCCCCTCTCCCTGCCACCTGCAGAGCCCTGTGCCACTCCGTTCCCTTCATTCTGGCTCTGGTTGAGGGTGGGGGAGCCTCCCCTGGCTGGGCGTGGGCACCAGTGGGGACTCCATGGACAGCAGGAGGGGCTCCTCAGCAAGGCAGCATCTGTGACCAGCTGGAGCTTTTAACAAACTACATTCACAGTTCTGACTACATGATCTTTGAGAGGACTGTGAGAAGTAAGTAGGGTTACATAGTTGTTCCTGTGTGACAAAGGAGAAAATGAAGCAAAAGGGTTGGGCAGTTGATTGTTTTGCTCTTCCAAGCTCACTCCCTGAGGTGATTGGTCTGGACCTCTGCCCTAAAAGATGGACTTCAGAGGGCCCTTGCCTGGTATTCCTTGCCTTTTAGTACCTAGAAGCCAATGGTACTTTGCTAGGAGATGAGAAGAGATTAGGATGTGGTGATGACCCCTGTGGTGTTAGTAATTCTTTGTCTTTCTATGGCCATATTGTTGTTGGAAGCTGATTTTCTATGTGTGGTGGTTTGAATATGCTTGGCCTATGGAACTTGGCACCATTAGGAGATATGGTCTTGTCAGGATAGGTGTGGCATTGTTGGAGGAAGCAAGTCACTGTGTAGGTGGACTTTTAGGTCTCCTAATGCTCAAGCTTTGCCCAGTGTGGAAGAGAGCCTCTTCCTGGCTGCCTTTGGATCAAGATGTTGAATTCTTACCTCCTTCTCCAGCACCATGTCTGCCTGGACACTGCCATGCTTCCCACCATGAAGGCAATGAGCTGAATCTCTGAAACTGTAAGCCAGCCCCAATTAAATGCTGTTTTTTATAAGAGTTGCTGTGGTCATGGTGTCTCTTCACAGCAATGAGACCCTAAGATACTACCACCATATTTGGACCCAGGAGTGCTAATAGAGCCTCCTCTGTCTCTGTGAAAAGCCCTTTCTGTGTTTATCCTTTTTCTATTAAGTTCTTAGAGAGACCAACTGCTGCCTATTGAGACCTCAGTTGCTATGAATAACTTGTCAGTGGTAACACAACTAGAAGGTAGAACCCAGCATTCCTCCACACTCACTTGGGTTACTCCTATTGGGCGATGGTGTCCTCCTTTTTAATCCCTTCCCAGCAGGCTTTGAAACCACCAGCCAATAAGAGATCTGGGTCCTGTCCACATGCCCCAATTCTTATGAATATGTATTCGAGTTAATGGACTGACTTTTCTTTGTGGAGGCAAGACCTCAAGAATGTGCACAAACTGTGTGAAAGACACAGTGTTTGTTTCGTTCTGAACATGTCTGTTCTGCCATGGAAGAAATGCCTGAACATAATATAAGATGCGGTAAAGTCACTACAAGACATTGCAGACAATATTCTCCTAACTCACTTTCAATCCAAGTTTCTCCCTTAACTAGGATTTACTTGCCCTCCCTGATATCAGTGCTTGGGAGGTGGAAGCAGCAGTTTTTCCTCTTTTCCCATAAAAGTGAACCACTGAAACTCTCTACCAAGATACAACAACTGGAGGTCAATCTCAGCAACTTTTGTTTACTCCATAGTTCCTGGGTCATCTTTCTCTCACCTGGTGCACAGGGGGGTGGGGGTGGGCACATGCACATCACATCTTCAAGGTGTTGTCAGGGTGAAATTCAGCTGTCTGTCTGTCTTTCTCTCTTCTAAAAGAGTTTACTGCACACTGCATTATGCAATTGGTAAATAATAACTGCATCCTTATTGTGAACCCAAGACATGGTAGGTTATACAAGGGCTATTGAAGGAACAGAAGCATAGTGTTTGTCTTCAGAACGTTTCTACACTTGGTAGGGAAACTATACAGACAGAAAGATATTTTCTGGGCAAATGTCAAAATGATGTATTCCTGACTATCCTAAACAGCTCTGGCGTGAGAGCAATCCTTGTGGCACTGCAGGGAAAGCCTCCTAAGAGTGAACAGCTATGGCATGGGAGCAATCCTCGTGGCACTGCAGGGAAAGCCTCTCAAGAGGCATCTGGAAGCAAGAACACTGGTGGCTGGACTGGACATGACCACGGTTTTCTCTTCTTTGAAGCTCAAAGCTACTTTTTGAGAAAGGACACAGGGATTGAATTTGATCTTCACAGCTAGCGCAAAATCCCCTCTCCACAGCTGCCATTTCCCACCCCGTAACAGCCTTTGGCTTAGAGAATCTTCCCTTCTGTCCTACCTAATATAGCAAAGTGTGGATGGGGACAGGGAACCTTTGCTGGTGGGGGAAGTATTTCCACAGAAAGTGGTTTATACACAGACACTTGGATACTGACTTGATTCTTCCCTAACACCCCAAAGGGAGAGAGAAGCTTGAAAAAAATCACTAAGAAGCCCTTAACCTTGTAACATACAGTTTTTGCTAAAAATATATATTAATAATATATTATTGAGCGAGCATAGATGAAGAAGGCCAGGGAGGGAGGAAGCAATAAGAGGGTGAGCGAGGTCGGTGCTCTTTGCCCGCAGACTCTACAATCAATAAGATCTGGTCAATAACTGCTTTATTACTGCACTACCACCTGGAGCAAAATCATTTTTAAATTAAGAATATATTTTGCAAAACTGAATTAACAATATTGAATATTTTGCTCTTTGATATGGCTAGCCTACAAAATCAAATTATTAAGTACGGAAAGTGCTTACTGGCTGAAGTTTCTCTTTCTTTCTTCTTCCTCCTCACTTTCTCACCCTCACTCCCTCTTTCCCTCTTGGTTGTCCTCAACTCCACTCCTCCGCCCCCACTCCCAACCCCCACCTTATAGCTTAGGAAGGAAACAACAGCAGATTTTTAAGATCTCCGGCACAAATGTGGATGTAAATTAGCATTGAATCCAGCACATGGAAATTAGCGAAGGAAGACACATTTGTTGGAGTCCAAGAAAACTTCATTTCCTCTGAGAGAGAGGACTAAGGAGGAAAAAGTGGGGTAAGACTGAAAATGAAACCATCAACCCTGGAACTCTGGTGTAATCGTTGGCAAGTAATGAAATCTCACCATTGCCCCCTCTTGCCAACTCTCTTCTGTTCTTTCTCCTTTTATACGGATGGATGGAGGGGACAGAGGAGAGTTTTAATGATTCATGTAGTGTACCTTTGACGCTTCCATAGTGTTATATCCACCAAATCCACCACCCTCAAAACAAGAAAACAAAGCAAAACAAAATACTCCCAAACCAACCAACCAACCACCAACCAACCACCAACCAACCACCAACCAACCAACCAACCAACCAACCACCAACCAACCACCAACCAACCACCAACCAGCCAACCACCAACCAACCAACCAACCAACCAACCAACCAACCAACCAACCAACCACCAACCACCAACCAACCAACCAACCAACCAACCAACCAACCAACCACCAACCAAACACCAACCAACCACCAACCAACCAACCAACCAACCAACCAACCACCAACCAACCAACCAACCACCAACCAACCACCAACCAACCACCAACCAACCAACCAACCAACCAACCAACCAACCAACCAACCAACCAAAAACCCCAAACAACAAAAACCAAAACACCAAACAAACTATGAGACATAGTTCTGTGATGCAAATAAGTGTGTTATGAAGGCCAGCATGTGCCATAGGCCTGAGCAAGTGCTACACGGTGTCATTAGAACTGACTAACCAGGGTAGGTCTTTGCAGAAACAAGGGGTTCACATTTCCAAACATTATGACAAGATCCTCTTACCCCTGGAGCCTTGGGTCACTCACTACTGTTGGCCATTAGCAATGTGAATCTCCTACATGTGTCATGTAGGTGATTGGGGTTGTCTTTTATAAAATATTAACAAATAAGAATCATCACTGTTCAATACTGCTTTTGGAACAAAAGTTTGTGGCTGTTCTCCCTGTGACTTAGTAAAATGTGGTTAGTCCACACAGCAGTGTGTTAACTTGTTATGCACATCACACGACAGGTTTGTACCCCATGAAAGGGACATTTATTGAAATGTTTGTGTTTACTATTGCAAGAAAGAGAGGGGAAAAGAGGAGGAAGGAGCTTTATGTTTTTCTATGTTATCTATCTATCTATCTATCTATCTATCTATCTATCTATCATTTATGGAGAAAGCTGTTGAAAACAGTAAGAAACTAGCATTTATTTAGTGCTTTTTCTGTAATAGGTGTACCTTACCTAATTAAATTTTTCCACCATCTTGAGAAGATGGCTGGTGTTGTCTATGGTATTCAGGAATGTAGATAATTTCAAGACTTCATCAAGAATGATGCTCAATGATAAGAGTTAGCTGCAAACGAATCTGACTCTAAAGCCTGCACCCCTTCTAGCACCTGAGACTACTTTCTAATGTGCAGCATTTTCAAGCCTTTTGTCCAGCCAATGACTTTGACCAAATATAAAATACCTAACACATTTACTCATTAATATTTTTTACCTTGTATACAGATTCTAAATTCCGTTGAGAAGTCCATACATGGTGTGGCCTTTCTACCAGAAAAGCAGACACACATAAAATCGTGAAAAAGTGCATATGCCTTGTAAAGCACAGTGAGGTTCTTCAGGGGAAGGTTCTCTGGGTTAAGTATATGAAAGAGACCCTGAGGATTCACTGTTACATTTGATCTCTGAAACCAGGCCTATTGTAAAGAATGCTCAACTTTAGAATAAGGAAAATAAATGAGAAGTTGAATTGCAGTTGGCTCTGCATTGTGTAGTCATATTTGGCTTGTACCTAAGAATTTGTGGTTGTGTCTCATAGTGGCTGGTGAAAGGCCATGTGTCTAAGACATTTACTGTGACTCTGTGCTGTTCAAGATAAGGCCATCAATTGAAGACTACCTACACTCAACTCATCTTATATCTCTGACAAAACTGAAGAGAAATTTATTTTATTGTTGTTCAATAAGCACTGTTGAGCTCCTAGATGTATCCAGCATAGTTCTTTGTTGTAGACAAACAAAATGCCACAGTCTACTGTGAGATTGCTACATTTTAGCACATTTTAGTTGTCTTCTAGAGTTCCAAGATTGCATTATCAATGAGGAAAGGCTTTCCCTGGAACAGAATTAAAAATTAGTAAGATCTCCAGCTTGATTTATAGTTCCTGATCCAAGACCATCCTCAGGACCTGAGTCTTACCTCATCACAAGTCCACTGTGGTAGCTTTGTGTCCAACATTATTGTTATGCTTGATTCCTCATATATTTTTCAGGCATTGGCAATTTGCCAGACACTATATATGATAGAAAAGACACAGGAGTCCTGAGGATCTCCTAGGAGGAACTGACATTATTCCTGGCAGGAATACCACTATACTGTTCCATTGAAGATGTGATCAGCTGCCCAAATAGGCCATCTCATCACTGTCAAAAAGACAACTTGTTGGATTTTCCAGTCAGGAGTATATTACTGTTCTTAAGTAGCTTCAGAGCATGTGCAGAAAAACTTTAGGACAGGAGAAGCCAATGGTGTAGGTGCAGCCTCAGTTGGAATGGAAACCCCAGGATTAAAGGGGTTGTGGAGAAAAGCTGACATTTGGCACCAGATGGCAGAGGCAGAGTCCTTGAAGAGACCATGTGTGAGGTATATCCTCAGCTGCAGTGGAAAGGCCAGCATATCAGAGATGCCAGATCAGGAGAGTGACCACCAAGGACAGCAGAAGGTATACAATAGGGCTGATGAGACAAGTTGTGTGTGTTACAGACGGCAGAGTCAGAAAAGTGGGTTTATCAAGCCCTTTGGAACCCATAAGATAAGGAGTGAGTTCCAGTTGTCAGAGCTATAATACTGGACTCTGGTTTTGCTTAAGTACAATTGTTTTATGCTCTAGTTCTTTCCCATTAGCGTAAGAAAGTATTTAAGTTGTTTTGGCTTTTTGTAAGATTTATTTATTTTATGTATACGAGTACACTGTAGCTGTCTTCAGACACACCAGACAAGGGCATTGGATCCCATTACAGATTGTTGTAAGCCACCATGTGGTTACTGGGGATTGAACTCAGGACCTCTGGAAGATCAGTCAGTGCTCTTAACCACTGAGCCATCTCCCCAGCCCCTTGAAATTTTTTCTTTTTTAGGAACCAAAAGTTAAGAGATTGGATATTTTAGAGAGATGTTGAACTTACACAGTGCTTGATATTTTGAAGACTATGGGACTTTTAAAAGTTATGCTATGTTTTATATTGTGCTAGTAACATGAGATATTGGGGTAAACAACAAAATCAAGGTAATGACTTCACAGTGACTGTGTGGAGTTGACAAGGGGTCACTTGTGCTGATTACTTTTTATCAACTTCAAACGAAATTGAATAATCTGGGAAGAGGGAGCACAACTGAGGAATTATGTTCATGAAGTTGGCCTGTGGCCATGTCTGTGGAGAAACTCTCTTGAGTAATGATTGATGTGAGAGGGTCCTGTCCACTGTGGGTAGTACCACCCCTAGGCAGGTGGTTGTGGGCTATATAAGAAAGCAAACTGAACAAGTCAGGGAGAGTAAGTAAGTAAGCACTTTTCTTCCATGGTTTCTATTCAGTTTCTGCCTCCAAGTTTGTATCTTGAGCTCCTAAAATAAATCTTTTCCTCCCCAAAATATTTTTGGTCGGTAATTTATCATAGCAACCGAAAGCTACTTAGGATAGACAGGATACATTACATTGTTTTTCAGTTTGGAATTCACATAGGCCACCTAGTAGAATGATGTGTTATAACTTTTAAATATGAAAAAGCAAAGAACAAATGGTGAAGGTGTACTAACCTAGCATTTCTAAAGGAAGTAGATAATCTCATCTGCAAGCAGCATGTGCCCCATCTCCATCAAGGATAATGGAGGGTAGTCTTTGACACAATGACAGAGACATATCGGATGACTGATACCCCAGTGTCACTTATTCCTGTGAAGAATTTTTTTTTTTTTTTTTTTTTTTTTTTTTGGTTTTTCGAGACAGGGTTTCTCTGTGTAGCCCTGGCTGTCCTGGAACTCACTCTGTAGACCAGGCTGGCCTCGAACTCAGAAATTCACCTGCCTCTGCCTCCCAAGTGCTGGGATTAAAGGCATGCGCCACCACTGCCCGGCTTCCTGTGAAGAATTTAAAATTCACTTGAATAGTTTGAGTAACCCAAAGGTGAAGAAGATGTTTGTGCATGCTGCACTGGCTAAATTCATTTCTATGGTTATGTTTTTAAAGTTGAAACTAAAGTGCTCTGTGTGTGTGTGTGTGTGTGTGTGTGTGTCTGTCTGTCTGTCTGTCTGTCTGTCTGTCTATGTATGTATCTGTGTATCCAGCCATCATCTATCTATCTATTATCTATCTATCTATCTATCTATCTATCTATCTATCTATCTATCTATCTATCTATCTATCTATCTATCTATCTATCTCTATCATCTATCTAGTTTTACTTTAGGAAAATTCGACAACTGAAAAGAAACAGCATATTAGTAACTGACTCACACAGGCCTTTCCCTCCTTTGGAGTCCTGACCTCTTGAAAACTATCACGTGGCAAAGCAGCTGATGCAGGATTCAGGGTGCAGGACTGAAGATCTTCACTCTCCATAGGGGAACACTGAACCCCAGGAGGAGTTCAAGGATCCATAAGGTGGTGTTACAAACTGCATGTTACAGAACAGAAATCATCCTGGATTTGAACATGACTGTTGGCTCCCCCAGATGAATATGTAGGTAACTTTGAAGATGATGAGTAAGGAGAGGTTGGGTAGCTAGAATCCTACAGAATCAGTCATAGGCCCCAAACCACATCCTGCATCCCTCACCAGGAGATTCTCACCTCTCTCCACACATTCATCCCTCCAGACCACTTTCCACGCAACTCATTACTCATCTCAGCACTTACTCACATGCCAGCCTGCCCTGGTATTTGAGGATGACAGGCACATATGGCTAGGCTCTGAAGTAAGGGCAGAAGAAGATACAGGCACATGAAGATACAGGTTCAATAACTCTTTATTTTGGTGTAGATGCCTGATGTTAACGTTAGTAGAGTTGCATTTGATTAAATCTGATGTTCAGCCTAGTTTGCTGTGTTGACACAACCAAACCACCATGAAATTTTCCCTTTTCATGTGTCTTTGTCCAGCTCTGACTGCTTCCTAGAAGTCCTACATGGCCTTCCCTCTCCCTAGGACTGACGAAGAGACCTCAGTTCTCACTGGCTGTTTGTTAGCCTTTCATGTTTCTATGACGTCACCTAGAACCACCTCCAAATTTCTTTTCTTTTTAATCAGGAGGAGGTCGGAGGTGTTTTACCTGACTTAGTTCATGCCTTTTAGTTTGCCAATGCCCCTGCCTGCGTAGGGCGCTGGGATGGGCTCTTTCCACAGAAGCATAATGCAAATGGCTGAGGGCCAGTCTCTCTGACCTTCTAAAACAGGAGGGTGCATCAGGAGGGCTCATCTTAGATCAAGAGAAGCAGGCTCCCAGAACCAGAGGGACCAGTTTGGATGCCCATCAGTTTGATGTAGCTTCTGTTCTCATCCCTGTGGGGCCCTGGTGTTCTGAAGTAAGTACGGGTTCCAGTGAGTGACAGGTGCAACCAACGGCCACATGAGTTATTTCCTTTGGAGACCACAGCTGTGGCTGAGGCCAACGGATGGGCAACACTGCCAGGAGGCTCTGTGGGAGCTATTCACTTGGCTGTCTCTAATCTCAGGAAGAGCTTTTCAACTTGATGAAAATAACCCAAGTGCCTGGGTTTCAGTTGCAATTGCACGAGCTTCAGAGAAGGGAAATACTCTGGGGAGACAGTATCGCAGGCCTCTGCAGCCAAAGCCTTAGAATAGGTCAGGTTGGAGTTATGTCCAAAGTCTGCCACATTCAAGGTGTCCTACTTGGGGCTAGTTTCTAATCTCTGTTGTCCAATAGGTAAAGGTGCAGAGTGAGCTAACTCCTAGCTTATAAGTTTAGTGCAAAGGTTGGTTGAGATAAAGTATTTTACATAGTGTCAGGCACATTTGGCATTTGATACGGTTTTTGTTGCTGTTGTTATTCCTATCACAGTATGTGGAAGAGATGGATACTTTTACTGGGAACTCACAGCTTCCTCTAGTCCATCCTCATATCTGAGTGAGGAGAGCAGCCACACTGCCTCCATCACTAAGCAGGAGGATAGACCTGGCTCCAGAATATTCCCAGGCTCATGAAAGCACCACAGCGCTTACACTCGCTGTCTTCATTATCATTGCTATTTCCATTGATTGATCCCTTTGAGCACCACCCTGCCATGTGGCTACAGAGTTACTTTATGTTGATTTGGGACAAGGCTTTGTGGGGGCTACCAAAGCCAAGGAAGCAGCAATAGTTGCTCCACTCCACACCCTGTGCTTTGATCCTGTGTCATCTCAAGTGGCAGCTTCAAGTCACCTGTTGCGAGAGTGTGTTCTTGAGCTGTCTTTCAGTACAAGAGGACTTGCTAACTCTCTCTCTCTCTCTCTCTCTCTCTCTCTCTCTCTCTCTCTCTCTCTCTCACACACACACACACACACACACACACACACAAACACACACAGCAGACCACACACACACATGCATAGGAGTGTATACTGTACACATACATACACACACACACCACACACATATACTAATGTACACTGTATATACCACACACACAGCAGACTACACACACATGCATAGGAATGTATATAGCACACACACACACACCCCTCAATACACATATACACACATACACACACACACAGACCACATACACACACACACACAGACAGACCAAATACACATACACACACCACACCACACACACACAAAACCATACACATACACCACACACACACACACACACACACACACACACACACACACACACAGTTTAGGTGACTTAAAGTTCTCTTTCTTTCTCCTTTTCTCTGTCTTTCTTTGTCCTCAGCATTTGAAAATTCTACAATACTAATGAAAAACAACTTTATATTCAAAAGAAATGGAGATGCCAGATAAGCCAGCCTAAGAAGAGGATGTCCATGGAGGGCATGGAGAGCTGCTGCTGACTGGTTCTCTATGTGTTCTATGCCACGCATCTTTCCTTCACTGGCAGCGATTGTCTATGACACTGCTTAAATATGGCTTCTGGGTGGTGTCTGAGGTCTGGGAGGCATTCAGTTCAGACTGAGGGAGCCAGAACTCTGATACTCAGCCTGGCATGCAAAGGAATTGCTTTAGCTCATTTAACCACCCAATGGTACAATAATTTCCTTCCGGGCTTTTCGTTCATTGGTTATTCTCCAACACCTTTTTGAGGATTTGGATATCTCCCCTTCCTCTGAATTTATGGAGATTGAAAATATTTTGAAAGGATGAGAAACATATCTTGCTGATAACAGATGTGGGATCCATTATATCTGAAAGGGCCAGCACCTATAAAGAGTAAATTAGCAATCTAATAATCAAGCCACATTGATGATAACTTTCTCTTGACTCCTAAAGGTAGATTCTCTGGACATGTCTAGCATGCAGGAATGTTCAAGCTATTGTAAGAAATTCCTTGGAATGTCATGTGTAAAGTTGGTATGTTAACTGTGGAGGAAGTATCACTCTCAGCATGAAAAGGCTAGAATGAAACCAGTAAGGAGTGGGGACTCCAGACTAGGTACACAAAGCTAAGAGAGAGGGATTTGAGAAGCAAAAAGCAACCAAACAAAACAATCACAACATAACCACCACCACCACCGCAGCATTATCAACAACAATAACAGCAACAGCAGCAGCAGCAGCAACAATAACAACAGCAGCAGCAGCAGCAACAATAACAACAACAACAGCAGCAGCAGCAGCAGTAACAACAACAGCAGCAGCAGCAGCAGCAGCAACAACAACAGCAGCAGTAGCAGCAGCAGCAGCAGCAGCAGCAGCAGAATATTTGAAAGAACCTGGTTGAGGAAAAGAATCCCAGAAACAGAAGAAGGGACCTTTAAAAGTGACTAAGAGAGGAGGGCGGTGAGTCTGCTTTTGCTCCTCACTCATGCCTGAGTTGAGTGTGGGATACACTGATTGTGTAGAGGACTTTGTAGTACAGTTAAAAGCTCAAGAGGAGATACTGGACAAAACATCTTGGAAAAGAGAAGCCCCTCGGCGGATCTTGCAAGTTGATGGTATCTTTTAGCAGTCTTAGTTTTGATTCTTCACAAAGTAGAACTTGTTGAGCCTTGCTGCTCCTAGGAGGACACCTTGCAAGAGTCTCCTGACGTTCCCTGGTCAGGAAGCTCTTCTGACGGCCTAAACTAGAGTTCTGTCACGGTAACCGACATTTCTAAGCATCTTGACTCGCCCTCATTCTTTCCTCCTGGGTCTCCTTCTCTTCCCTTTCCTAAGGCTAGGACTAATAGCTTTAGTTGTTTCCTAAGGCATTTGCTCCCAAACCTTATGTCATTTTTGAATGTATCTCTCTACCACATAGGTATTTTTATGGCTAGGAGGAGAGTCCTTCTGGGATGGTATTTTTACCCCCGGGTGGATCTGTGCTGTGAATAACCTGAACCATTCTGGAATCATCCCCAGACCGGGCAGGTGGCAGCCCCATTTGCTCTTTCCTAAGCGCCAAGGCAGAGAAGCAACTCTGGCTCCTTCTCTCTGGACCACGTCCTCCGGAACACGAAACTCAGTCACAGACACCATATTTAAACAGAGCAGGGAAAAGACGAAAATAGACCAAAAACCTGTCCATGTGGGCCAGGAAAGCTGCATTTCCAATATGCTGTTAGCAAGACCCTGCTGAGATTCATAAAGCAAGTAGTCAGCATAGAACCTGGGTGGTGAGCAGAAGGCCCACCCATGTATTCAATCCTGAGCACCAGGGTGCATAAGACTATGTGAGGGGCAGGGTCTGGGGTAGGGAAGATTCGGGCAAGATACTTCCTTAGGGTATGAGGAAGTATGACACATGTAACTGCAGCTATTAGAAGCAACCCAAGGGCTTTGTGGTTTAGAGAAGGGGTTTACAAATTTTTAAGCTAAGGAGTTCTTCAGATAGGTTTC
Organism: Uromys caudimaculatus; assembly: GCA_028551405.1. Classification (NCBI taxonomy): domain Eukaryota; kingdom Metazoa; phylum Chordata; class Mammalia; order Rodentia; family Muridae; genus Uromys; species Uromys caudimaculatus. The sequence continues at coordinate 5,621,561 of CM052712.1, read as the reverse complement.
AGAACCTCAATAGACAAATGTTAAAGAATGGCTGCTGTGCTTTCTTCCTATGGCACTATGGTTGTGGGTAAGGTTGAAGACCATGTGTGGTCATGGCCAGGTACCTCCCCACTAGCTTTATGGCTAGATTAGTTGTGGAGAACTTGTACCTGAGAAAAGTACTCAGAGATGGCTCCTGGGGAAGGGTACATGAGGAAGCCGCCCTCTCCTCTCTGAGAGGTAAATGCGAGTGAGTCAAGCTTGGCCTAGAATCTTCTGTCTCTTTATCATTGTCTGATGACTGAAAGGCATGAACTTCAAAACATGGTTATGGCTGAGGACTATAGAAAATATGGACAAAAGTACTTTTCTAGAACACCTAGAGTAGTCATTTGGAGGTCATTCCCTGTCAACTGGACAGGCTGATGTTCCTGTCCTATCTCGGTGTGCCCAGAGTCAACGAATTAGTCTAAGAGCGGTCAAGTGGAGCATGGATAATGTGGTAAGTCTTCAGGGTGAAGAAGCTCCAGAATAGATCTGAAGGGAAAGGTAAGAGGAGATTTAAAGGACATGGGCTGGGGCTGTAGCTCAATGGTAGAACATGTGTGAAGTCTTAGGATCAATTTCTAGCACGTGCACACATATGCACATATGCACATGTAGAGCAGATATGGGGAGCTGTAAGAATGGAGCTATTAGGTAGGTAGATACAATCTCTAGTGGGCAGAACTGTGAAGAGAAGATTCCAGATGTGCATGGGAGAGGGGGATGCCAAGAATCTTCCCCCCATTCTCTTTCTTAGCCAACTCCACTGACTGCACCTTCAAATTGCGCTGCTGAAGGCAATCCCCAGGGCAGACTCAAGATCACTCCTTCCATTTAGTAGGCCACCTGGTGGACTAGCTGAAGACTTGCTCTTAGGTTTTATTATGGCCAGAGTTCTAGACTTGCTTTTATATTAAGCAAGGGTCAGTTCTTACTCAACTCCAGTTCCAGATTTATCACATATCATATGTGTACTCATTATCTAACTCTTCCTGTGCTAGACTCATTTGAAAAGAATGTAAGAGAAGAGGATCAGAAAGGTTGCATCTACTCTTGGCAGCAGGTCTTTATTGATATTATTAGCCTCCTCTAACCCTTCAGACTCATGATCCACCAACCATGTGACACCATCTTCTCCCTAACAATCTGTGTCTCTCAGTGCAGTTCCTCAGGATGGTCTCATTTAGCTCATCTTGGCAACCATATGGAAATCAGCTCAAGGACAACAACGGCTTGCTGCTAAGACCAGAGGTGCCATGTCTTATATCCATAAAATCTCAACACATTTCTGTCTTGAAAGCATCAAGGAGACTTCTACCAGAGACCCCCTTATTGTAGTTGTGTTTTTAAGGGTCTTGGCTTTGAAAAGCCCATAGTTGGGTTGACCATACGAAGACCCGTAGGCAAGGCATGAGTCAAAACTTGACTCAAATCTGAAGAACCAAGTGTTCTATGATAGATGAGATGGAGGCTTTCAATTTCTTAATACCTGGGACTAAAAACTTGACTCAATATCACTTCTGCCACAATCTACTGGGTCCCACAAGTCACAGACCAAGATACCAGGTGGGAAATTAGATTTTTATTTCTCAATAGGAGGAGAGGAAAGATTTAGGTCTTGAATCTATGGCACACTTATAAGAATCTAATCATGACCATATTAACAGAACTTCATGTGGAAAACAGGAGGTGTCATGACTACTTATTCATCTCTGCCTTCAGCCTATGGTTGTTACAGATAGCTTTTGGAGTTAAACTCAGAATTTGAAAGCTGCAAGAGCTGCTGCTTGGAATATGAGAGTACAAGGAAACAAAAAGAGATTGCTATATACTTTGTGGCAAAACCCTCCAGACATTTCCCACTGACATTCACTCCATCCATTGATGGGATGAGCATTTTTGCTTAGCTCCCTGGTCATTTTGCAGTCAGCTCTCCGTACAGGCAGTGGGACCTCCAAAGTCACTCATGTCACAAATTCAGAGAGCAAGTTGATCCTTTAGGGAGCCCTGGGAGTTTGTCCACCTATTATCTTGCCTTACCCATAAGCAGAAGGGCTGTACCACTCTTCACAGCCTGGAGCAAAAGATTTATCAGTACAGTCCCGCCCTTTTGTGTTGGAGACTCTTAGCAGGTGTTATCTGAGAACAAGCAGGTGTTTGTAGAAATGTGACCTTGAGCCCTGGTTAGTGGCCTGAACTTTTGTTCTGTGATTTGTTTTTTCTTGAATGAGGTCAGTTTCCATTCATGAAATAGCTGTGAGACCATAGTGATCAGTTTGGATACCACCATCATCTGTGTACATAGTCTCTAACCAAGAGGCTGAGAGATGACAGGGAACACTGGATATTTTCCTGCCAGAGGTGTAGCCTTTCATTATTGCCCTCAGGCAGGTATGCAAAAGGGGTGAGCAAAGGCAGTGTTCCCATAGGACAGGGAAGGTATGCCTGTGGAAGAGGAGAGGGTGCTGTATTCTGAGTCTGTTGGTAGCAGGCCATGAGATGGAATTTTGTCTGTCCTGGGAAGTTACTGGGAATATCTGAAAATCTTTGACAACTAAAAAAATAACTTGGAACACTGATGAGCAAGAGAGTAAGATCCTTTAAG
>CM052712.1:5599294-5618832 GCA_028551405.1 Uromys caudimaculatus | reverse complement strand
ACGGGTGTACATACACATGCCTGAACCTGTGTGCACACGGATGTACATACACATGCCTGAACCTGTGTGCACACGGATGTACGTACACATGCCTGAACCTGTGTGTACACGGATGTACATACACATGCCTGAACCTGTGTGCACACGGATGTACATACACATGCCTGAACCTGTGTGCACACGGATGTACGTACACATGCCTGAACCTATTGCAGAATTAATGGTGTACTTTCTGGGGCTCTCAGGTTCTGAAAAGTATGATTTCAAGTTGATTCCAGAACAGGAAGTATTTATATTTATAAGCCAAGTGCAGCATGGTTATTTAAATACACATATCTATACATCCCAATTGACAAAATTATATGTTAGAGTGCCTTTCCAGAGATGTGCCCCTGATGGTAAAGCTATTACAAAAGAATGAAGTCTGGCCTCAATCTAGTCTGTAGTCTGTACGCAGCCACTAGAAATATGGCCAATAACTCAAGGCCACTGCAGCTAGACATACAGGATCTGGCAAGTTAATTGTAGGATTTAATGCAGGGCTTAAGACACCCAGGATGTATGACTGTACTTTCCTGAGAGCTTCAGGGTTCAGAACAGCATCTTCTCATGGTTACACCATGGTAATGGGAAAAATTGGACATGTGTGAGGTCTAGATAGCTGATGAAATTATTGGGGCAAACGAAGTGTGCTATCCCATGAGTCCCTTATATAGTTTATAGGTTCTTCATGAAATCTCCTTTAGTACCCCAGAAAGCACAGAGATGGGAAAAACTTGCACTCAGGTCAGTTTGAGGCATAAAAGGACTTCGCAGTTGCCTGAGACATGCTGCTTTATTGAGATGGCATTTCCACAACTTCTGGGCTATTCTTGTTCTTAGAATCCAGACTAAAAGCTGATATGTCTGGTCAGAAATCTTGCCAGCATCCCTCTTCATGTTCACCTGCCACAAATGCTAGAAAAACACCCCTTCAACTCTCTTCCACAAAGGTAGTAGCCTATAGGACTCTCCCATTGCATAGCAGTAGGGTTAGGGTCAAAAAGAAAGCCCTGGGGATTTGCAGTGTAGTCTAGCACTGAGCAGAAAGAACCCTTTAGCTGAGTCTTGAAGCAGAAAAATCATCTTTGCAACATAAGTGGCCCTGACAAAAACACAAGCAGATTCAGCAATATCTATTTAAGGTATCCAGGAATGCCACATAATACAGACACAAGTGCACCTGATGGTAACCATATGGCCAGCTCTGACGGCTGACAGGAGGTAGAGGCAGTAGGAATTAATGAACATTAGATGCCATTGTGGCCTCCACAATGAGTGCACGGAGAAGAAGCAGTCTCTTGCAAAGGCTAGGATGTGCCCAGAGTGTGTTTCTACAATAGGACCAAAAGGATGCGCTGCTCTGCTCTCATCAGGTGTGAGAGGAGCAACTTGATGGGAGAGAGGGTGCCTGTGACTGAAGAGGATGGAATAGAGGGTGAATGACTCTGACTTCATGTCACTGCACTCCTACTCGGTTCTGTAAGATTGAGTTTGATGCAGGAGAGAGTCTAGATAGAAATCCAGTTAGTCGGGATGCTAGAAATACAAGACCCCACTGATGGTGTGCTCTGGGTAATCTTGACCTCTCTGGAACTCAGGTGTGGTGTTTTTACGTATGCTGTGGAGGATGACTAACTACTTCCTGGGCAGGTTCTCTAGAGCAAAGAGTACCAAGGTTTGACCTAGTAACTGACAGTTTCAGAGCTGGGGATGGGGTGGGGCAATGCTTCATTGTTCTAAATCTTTCTTGGATATGGAGCTAACTGGGATGTAGGGTGGGTGGTGGCTAGGGAGAAGTGGGCCATGAGCAGAACCCAGAGGGTTTGATTGATCTTGTCAAAAAGAATAAAGGTACCCTCTCCCCTGCAACCCCCTTCAGCACATGGGCATGTGGTATTGAGGCGGTCACTGTGAAGTCTTGCGGTTAGGAGTTCCAAAAAGAAGTTTCTTCATGATTCCTGATTGCTTAGGACAGATATAAGCAATACCAGCTGGGGCCCAGCAAGTCTGTCTCCAGCTTTATTGTTTCTGATTTATCAGTGGTGTGTCTGCCTTAGAGAACTGATCGGCGTTTTATTGCTAGTCCACTCTGTAGCCAGATATGAAAGTTGAACATTAACAAGTGGATTTGCTTTCAGTAACCGTGTGTGTGTGTGTGTGTGTGTGTGTGTGTGTGTGTGTGTGTGTGTGTGTGTGTGTGTGTGTAGCAAGATGATATCTTGCTCAGGGGTAAGTACTCACTTTTTTTGTGTGTGTCTCTCTTGAGTTTCCCCTAATTTATTTGTAGCTGCCTCTTGCTACAGCTGGAGAACTTCCACAAGGCTCTTCTGTAAGAGTCCCTCAGAAGTGGTGAAACTCAGTTGGAGTCGGGCTACAGGCACCAGGCGCTGTGCATTGAAGAGACATTTCAAGTCATCCCTGGTGGACAATTTGCACTGTTCGGTGTTAAAAGACTCTATCGCGGTGGCTCAGAGAGGCCCCCTCCAGACCTCCTGCCTCAGCAAGCACAGCTTACAAATGATGTGCTCCACTCGGCCTGCCTGGAGTTTTTGGCTTAAATGGCTGGCAGAGTAAAAGTAAAGAGTCAGAGCTCTCCAGCTGTGTAGAGGGAAAGGTTTTACTACTTAGTGGAAGATAATCATTGAGGTTAACTGTTCCTGGATTGACCAAGCCGACAGATGGGCGGCTCTGACTCAGGGCTGAGGGAGAAACTTTTGGGACTCTTTTGCCAGAGGAAGGTCAGGTGGAAATGGGGGATGGATGATTCACAATGGATCTGTCTGGACGTTGGCCCATTCATTTCTTTCTGAGAGGAAATAAATAATATGCTGCCAAAACTGTAATGCTTTCCCCAGGGACTTAGGGTTGGAGCTTGTTTCCTATAGTTTGAATGTACATGTATTTCCCTTTGGGTAGTTTATCCTTTTGTACCTCCTTCAGAACAGGTCATGAACAGCTGCAGAGAAAGTTTGACAGCTAATGCTCTATGGATGGAATCAGATCTCGTCACAGGGACTCCACCTGTGCACTGAGGCTTCTAGCTCTGGCTCTGTGTGCCCTAGAAATCTGGCTGCCATTGTCCGTGGCACATAGATCCAGGGTAGTCAGGGCAGTAAGGAGGTCCAGCTGCCCAACTGACCCCTCAGCTACCATGCTTAGCAGACAGACAGTCTCTACTCTTCTGTGGATGGGGACATCAAGGAGAATTTTAACAGCATTTCAGTTACTGAACCTTGCATTAGTGGACTCAATTAAAAAAAAAAAAAAAACTACAACCATCCTGTTAGAATGAGATAAATTATTATAGCATTCACAGGTATATGTGCTTTTCTATTTTTATAAAATATAAAACAACAAATTTAAAAAAGCCCCAGACTGGTTTGTCATCTCCTCAGATTATTTAAGAAACTACAAAAGACTGTGTATCCCAATTTGGTTCAATAAGAAACGTGTTTGTGTGAATGGGGACAGCTTTAAAATATCTCAGCTGTAGATTCTTTCTCCACAAAAGGTAGAAGGACGTTGCCTTTAGCACCTTCCTTGCTAGAGAGAATTGAACATTTGGTTTTATCAGACACCAGAATGGTAATGAAGCTTTTTTGATAGAAATAGTCTCATCACTATTCATCTTTGCTGGATTCCAACTAATTCTTGAACAAGGTTCTATTTTTGCCTTCAGAAGAGGAAAAAAGGAGTAATAAACAAAATAAGAAGATGCCCTTAGTGCGTAAAGCCAAACCTCAGATAAACTCTGTCCAAGGAGCCTCAAGAGGCTCTGACCCTGGCTGCCATGTATCTCCTTGGGATACAGGACATTCCTTTGTAAGGTGAATGTGCCATTTGTATCTTTCAAAAGTTAACAGCCGTTTTTAAAGACGGTTCTCACCTAGCCACCTTCTGCATGCTGTAATGAGAGAGGTGGGGTGATAGGACAGAGGAGTTTGCTGGCTTTGTCCTGGTCCTGACCTTGATCCTGCCATGAAACCATGAGTCTTAGTTTCTGCCTGTGACAAGGGGTTTGATTGGTATCTGAATATTCTGTACTGATAATTTTTTCATTGTTCTGCATCAAATGATTTTAGCATAGTTTTAGACTTGCAAATAGATGCAGAGAGCAGTGCTCCTAATGCCCCCCACTCAAGCTTCCTGAAACTCACATCTTGTAGTTTTTAGCTCATTTTTTACAACTGAAGAATCCAGGTTGGGGCATCGCTATCCAGTGAAGTTTATGTTCTGTTCATGCTCCACGAGGTTCCAGTTATCATGTTTTTCTGTTTTGGGGTCCAATCCAAGGTGCCAATTATCTGTCACATGTCCTTTATCTCCTCAAGTCTGTGACAATTTCTCAGATTTTTTTTTTGACCTTGATGATTTTGAGGATAAGTGTCTGGTTTTTTGTAGGACGTCTGTTTGTTAGGATCTGATGGTCTTTTCGTAATGTTAGATGGGGCCTTGTGTTTCTGAACGAAGGTCATGGAGATAAAGAGTCCTATGTCATCCCATATCAAAGCTTATACTATATTTGAGATATACTCGTACCTCCTTTTGACCTTGATCTCTTGGTAAGACAATGCTTGCCAGATTTCTTCACCTAAATCCTTGAGATTTCTTTGGTGTGATTTCACTCTTTCTCCTAACTCCTCTTACCCTACCTTGAGTGTGGGCTGCCTCTAAAGACTTGCCCCCCAAAAGTAGAGCCAAGGTTCAATAGAACCAAGACTCTATCCCCCAAAGGATAATAAACAAAATGAAAAGATCCCCTTATTAGCCCCTAAAGCTAATGAAAATCTTAGATCAGCTCTGTTCAAGAAGCCATGAGAGGCTTTGCCCATGGCTACCATGACTCTCTTCAGGCCATGGGCCCTACTGGACCCTTCTCCCAACGTCCTTTTCACACTCAAGGTAGATGGGTAGGTTAGAGGAGCCAGATTTCTCCTCTCAATGGGACTTATATCCATAAAATATTTGGAATGCTTCTGTGGGGGAGATTTCTTTCCTCGTTTATTTATTCAGTAATTTATTTACATCAGCAAGACCTTGTGGACATTAATATTTTATTTTGGATTATAATTGGAAAGCGTGTTCTTCACTGTAATCTTTGGGAACTCTTTGATATTGACTTTCTTGTCTCTGATGCATATCCATTATTTGCTTGCTAACTATTTCCTTACCTCTGGCATAGCCTGGTATCTTGGTCTCATCAGGTATAATCTCTGTGCTCAACCTGGAATTAGCCATTTGTCTAAGGAGAAACAGGGCACAGTGCTGAAACCAAGATCCACACTTTGGGTATGAGTGCTCAGTTTTGAAAACAGACTTTTTATGTATATAAGTGTGGCTTATTTGTCATATACAGTGAGGTGTAGGATACTACACTCTGACACTGTAGTCAGCCTAGAATAGAAAGTGATATATAATTGTTATGGTGGATGGTCTTTTAGTTAAAATATAAAGTATGTATGGGATAGTACAAAAGATTATATAGGTATAGATCCAATAATTATAAAATATTTTCTGCCTCTCTCTTCCCATTACTCCTCATCATTCATTTTCAGTGAGTGTGCGCTGGACATAGACAATGCCGTTCTATTTATATGGGAGTATTTATACCATGAATAAATGCTGTTCACTTCATATATGGTATTCCCAACTGATGCAAACTCTCCTCTGCTTCAGAAGTGAGACACGCCCAGAGGATAGAGTATTTGGAGCCAGCTTCCGGAAGGATGCCATCTGACTTGGTCTTTAAAGGAACTGGGCAAGGCAAGGATTCTTGGAGAAGACAGAAAAAAAGTAGGCTCAAAGATGAGGTCTGCTTTCCCTTGTGCTGCGCTGCTATGCACCACTCGGTGCCCCAGACAAGGTAATTTGTAGCTGAAACAATCTCCTGATTCATAGTTCTGGAGGATGGGAGGTTGAGCTTAAGGTAGGGGTGCATGGTCACAGTCTTCTTCTTGCTGTTTCATCTCATAGAAGAAGGTAGAATAGCTGAGAGAGAGAGAGAGAGAGAGAGAGAGAGAGAGAGAGAGAGAGAGAGAGAGAGAACTAATTCTTTCATGATAGCACTGTCATCAATGATGTGAGCCTTCATGAATTAATTACCCCCAAGCCCCTCCTGTTAATAATGTTACCATGACAATTAAATTTCCACATGCACTTTGAAGGGGACAAGCACTGAAGCTGTAGCGAAGTCCTAGAGGGCTTATTAAGCATTATTGTTCTTTGATGACCCGAGGTCTACTGTTCTCGTCAAACCTATGATACATTTCCCCAGCATTACAAAGATAAGCTTCAAAATGTCCATACTTAGTTGAAACATCTGTAATATTCTCTGTATTAAGGGAGTGCGAGCTCATCCACCTTTCATAAAAGTATGTCTTTCTGAACAATTATGGTCTTATTATTAAATGTCTGCTGAATACTTCAATAGTCCGGCTTGGAGTCCATCATGCCCTCTGTGCCCATGGTGGTGGCTGCATGCTTAGGGCTTCCGCTGGCACTGGGCCATCCTTTTTAACTCTTACTTTTCTTTGTTTTGTGAAGAACTCTGGAGAGTCTGCAGAAATTGATTTTTGAGACATTCTCAAATTTTGCCCCGGAACAAGGAAGCCAAATCAAGTAAGATCAGTATCGGCACAGGCTCTTTACTGGTTGGAGTCTCATAAAAGTGGTTATGTGCAACTGACCTTTCTGCCCAGCCCTGAGGTCACTGGTGCTTATGCAGCTGACCTTTCAGCCCTGAGGTCACTGGTGCTTATTTTAGACCCAATATTGTCAAGTCTTTAAATGGCGTGCTTTATTTTTGTTCCAATAAAAATGATGAGGTTTGATGGGGTATCTTTTTTAAAAAGTTAAATCCCTCTACTTCAGTTGTTTTCTTTCTTTATTAAGCAGTATGAAAGACATCAAGGCATTGATAGGAAAGAAGTCTGAGGACAGAAAAAATAACCTTTTATGCACTAGAGTAGAAAACACAACGTCAAAAATTTTCTTTTCAACATAGAAGTTTTTCTGCAGCGTTGAAAGAAATTTTTAGCTGTGGAGATGGAAGAAGCTGTTGTAAATGATACAGTGGCCGTGCTTACTTAGACTACCCCAGTGCCTGGCCTTATGTGCGCTTTGGTCACCATTTCTAACAGGAACGGCCAGCTATGTATAAAAGCATGAGATAAAGGCACCGATCTAGAAGGGCACAGTGTAGAATAAGTAGTCCTCCACACTTCCTGCCAGGAAGATGGCTTGCAGTTTCTGGGCACGACTTTGACTTGAGCAAGAAGGATGGATGACTGTTTGTAAAGAATTGTCTATGTCCCCCTGAGTAACATTAAACTTCTTTTGACAGAAGAGTCATTTTCCCCCTTCAGCTACTGTAGCCATGTCCCCCAGAGGACCCTGTCTGATGCATCCACCGCAGGGCTCTGGAGAGCGAGTCTCTGGCAAGCTCCACCTCAGCTGCACTTTAGCAGCTACTCCAGCAGCAAGGACTAGACCTCGTCACCAACTGGAGTTGCTCTGTTTTTGAAATCCTGAACTCTGAAATTCTCCTTTCTGACCACAACCTCTGATCCTTCTGTCAGCCCCAGCCTTTCATGCCCTTGAAACACATCCTTTGGTCTCATTGGGACTCCCCGTCTCCTGACCTTTCCTGTGTTAGCGGTGTGCCACTTTCTCCTAGCTCCACTCCTCTTCAGCCTTGTTGGAGCAACCATTTCAGCTACACTCTCACAGCAATCCTTTCTCACCCCATTCATTTCTTGTTTCATGTGTTTTTCTGATATGGAGCTAATGGACTAACCCTCCCCTACCCCTCCATCCTTTCCTTCCTCCCTCTCTCTTGCCCATCCATGTCTTATCCTGGGTATCTAATGATCATGGAAGAAGTTTCCTGTGAAAACACACCACATCATTAAGAAATCTATGATTGGAAACCTTTTTAAGACCCCTGAGGTTGTTCAATGATCCTAGGGTCATGGCTTAGGTGGGATAGTGAGGACTCTAAAGACTCAAGGAAGCTAACCCTCTTGGCACCAACACTGCATTTGTGTGATCTTTAGGATGAGCGCTGCTTTCAATTGTGTGCCTGATGTACCTCATATACCTCAGCATTGGTCCTAACCCTGTAATGGGACCACCTCTTGTTGCCTCTTTGAGGTGCCATTGATGTGTCCTTTATTTCTTTCAATCTTTCCAGCCACATGTTAGAAGACCACTTTTCCTATTTCTGGGAGAAAATCTGCCTGGCAGATTTGATTCTCCACAGCTTACTTCGATCTCACTGTGGGACACGCCTCTCCCTTGAGTCTCTCTTCCATCCTGTTACCTTAAGGGCTGTTTTATGATGTTCCCTTTTTGCTTTTGTTGGCCCATCTCACTTCACAAACCCTCTAGAGTCCTCCTCATCTGTCACCAATCCTTTTCCTCTCTTGGACTGACACCTGACACCCTGTAGACAGCATCCCGCTTCCTTCACGGAAGGTAAGCCCAGTCTTCCTTCTCTGTGCTCCTGTTTCAGTAGTAAGTGTGTGCCTTTGTCCCTTTGAGCCTGACCTTCTGGGGTCAAGGTGATTGCTGTTTGCCCACTCATCTCCTTGGTACATTCTCTTCCATATCTCTCCTACCTGGCATGTCTCTTGTGCCTGGCCCCTGGGTCCCAATGTTCCAAGTTTCATCCCCCCCCCCTTTGCACTACATTCTCCCACTGAATGAAAATCACTTCTGTGGACTCAGTTGTCACCTACATGCTCCATCTTGAGGTCATGCCATTGTCTTTGTGCCTCCCCAAGGAACGATCTATCCAGTTCTTTGAGTTCAGTATTCCCAAGATCCGATTGTCATTTCTCACAAGTCAGCTTTTCTTGCTATCCTCTTATCTCTTTTAAGAATATTCACCTAGATAGTCTATTCGAAATTTCAATCATTTTTGAATTTTCTTCTTTGTCTCTTGCGCATACAATCCATAGAGTCAGTCTTGAAAATGTTTCCTAAAACCGAGTGGCCCACTCTATTCTGATCTCTTCATTTGATGTCTTAGTAGTTGGTTACTCATTCTCAGTTAGATGCATTCTGGAAGACCTGGCTTTTCTTTTTAGAAAATGACAGATTTAATATCGAAATTCTCCTGAACAAAATCCTCTGTCAGCTTCTACAGACTACATAAAAGTCAGAGCCCAGATCTAAATTCCTTAGTATGGTCATGACCTTTCTACAATCTACCTCTTCAGGCTCATTTTCTTCTTCTTCTCCTTTATGTTGATCCTGCCTCCCCAACCTGACTGCTCACTGGCTACTTTCTAATCACATTTTTTACCTCCTAGAATGTCTCTGTAATTTCTTTGTAGCCACTTCCTATTCATCCCTCCAGCCTGGGTCTACATATCCCACCTTCTAGGAGGTGTTCACTGTCTCTTGATTTCTTTCCCCTAACTTAAGGATGACTTCGCCCAATGTTTTACTAAAGCATGTGTCACTGAACTGGAGACTGTTCTGTGTTCATCTGTCTACTCAGCTGGAGCTTTCCCAACACCAGGAACTGATCCTTAGCTGTCTTAGCCATTGCAGCTACCATAGAGATTCGCATGGGGTATATCTCAGACATGTATCTTGAAAACTTGGTTCCTATTGGGATGAAATCTGACAATATTTGGCCTCAGTTTTCTTCTCTGGAGAAGGACTGAGTTGGACTAGAGGGTCTAAAGTCCTCTCCGTCTCTTGCTTTGTGATGCCTAAGAATCAGCAATGGAAGATCTAGGGAATCTTCAGTAATAAGTATATGAGAGTACTATGGAAAAACAACTTGTGGGGAAGCCAGGGAAAGGAGAGGCAAGCAAGGAGGAGGCTAAGGGAAGAATCGCCAAGGAACAAAGATGAGGTTGGGCGGGGTTCCCGCTGAACCCCTGGCTTTCAGAGTTTTGTGCTTCACTGGCAAAGGTGTGAGATGTGTACTGCAGACTGTGAGTCACTACTACCTTCAGTAGGCATGTGGTCATGCCAGTTAAAAGCAGAGAGACACAAGATTGGGATTTCAGCAATGCTGGGTGTTTCATCTTCTTAGATGAGAAAAATCAGGATAGATGGGCGCCTCTTCAGTCAGAGCATCTGCTGACAGATACTCTCCTTTTTTTGGTAAGTTACAAAAATTTTGCCTTTGGTTTCAATAATGGCAGGTCAATCGAATTTCAGGCTGCACTGGCTACTGTGTAGCTCAGGTCTGCACAAGGCAAAAGATCCAAACTGCCCTATGGAGACATGCTGCTCCCAGATTTTCTCCTTAGCACTATAGAGGACTTTCAGAGACTGTGGGCTCCACGATGCTCAGATGTATCCTGTGGAGTATGCCTTGGAGGCTTGTCTCCACAGTGCCGATTACAGTGTGCTGTAAGCCTGGTCAATTTGTTCAGGGGCCCCGTGAGTTTGGTTCAATTTTTCTCTTTCCTGAGACTGGGAGGTTTTGTTTCTGGGGGTAGAATTTGTGTGTTAGAAGGAACAACACTGACCTTGAACACAGCTTCTAATGATCTCCTCTCCTTTGTCAGACATCTGCTTTGCTGGACTTGCTGGGACCTAGCTGTGGCTGTGGTGACAGTGGGCTGTGGCTTTTGCTCTGCTGGGCACCTGCTGTGAGAGACACAGTTCTCTGTGGCCTGCTGTCTGTGTAGGGTTCTGGCACGTAGGACAAAAGCTGTGAGTGACATGTGGGCCTTCTGTGGGCCGAGCCATCCTCCCAGGCAGCCAGGCCTCTGTTTCTTCTTTCCCAGAGTTCATTTCTCTTCTCTCTCAACTTCGCTCCCATGTGGGCCAGCTGGGAGTCAGCGGAGGGAAAAAGTAATTGAAGTGCTTAAGAGGAATTGTTTGGGAGAGGAGGAGGCAGGGTCAAAAGGAGAACAATTAAGAAGTGATGTGGTACAACTGTGTGCAGAAGAATTTAGTATAAATATAATGATCAATTCCCTAATAATTAGGTCTCTTAGACAGCAGAATAGTTCCCCAAGAGGCAGTGGTGGGAACCCCATTGCTTGGTCATTTCTAATTAGATTGGAGAAGCACTTATAGAAGATGCTGCTGAGAAAACTCTCTTCACAGGGGGATGGCCATGTGACCCAGGGGGCCGTCGCATCTCTCATGTCTAGGATTCATTGATGAGCACATAATTCACCACTTAGTTAGGCAGCCAAACTTTCAGGGGCTTATTGGTTTCTTTCTTCACCTCTGCCCTCTTTAAATTGACCAGATCTATTATCTTCAAAGGGAAAAATTCAGAGCAGGCAGTGCCCTAGGCCAGGGCAGAGTCTGCCTCATCTTAACAAAATAAGTTTAAATCTTATCCTAGTGTTCTGCAGAGGGTGTGGACCCCTGATGCTTCTGCCCACAGTATTTCCCTCTGCCCATGGGTCTGGACAAACTGCTCAGCAATCAAGAGCTTTCCCAAGAGTCTATACAGCATGCTCCCTGGGAGAGCGTCTATGGAGTTTTCCATCCATAGTGAGGCACCCATAAAAAGCTACCCCTTTAGGGGTGAGGATTAGACAAGATAATATTTGGAACTTAGGCCTCTTCCTGTCGAGTACTCCAGATGAATGCCATTGTGATGGTGGGTGGCCATGATTACAACTAAATTCCGATCTCTGTTACAGAATCTGTCCTCAGCAAATACTGGTTGTTAGGGAGCCACACACCATTTGCTGGTAGAAACAGACGGACTGATGCTTCAAGGTCTGTACTTGAGTATCACCTCTAACAAGTATTCAATGAATCTATACTGTGAGCAAGAGAAGAGATAATCTCTGTCTTGGAAGGGTTGATGATGCGTGTGTGTGTGTGTGTGTGTGTGTGTGTGTGTGTGTGTGTGTGTGTGTGTATGTGTGTGTGTCCCTGTGTGTGAGTGTGAGTGTGTGTGAGTGTGTGTGTGAGTGTGTGTGTGTCTTGGGGGTAAGGCTGCTATGCATGATAAGGGTGGGAAAAGGCAAAGATACAAATATTTCTCCTATAATGGTTTCTAAGTTGCATGGTAGCTCCTGTCCTGTAAGAATCCCCAAAATATGGTGTTCTCATCTGATTAGAGGCAGCTATACTTTAAAAAGAAAAGGTCCTGCAGGCTGGAAGGGATGGAAAAAGGCAGTTTTAGCTGCATGGATTCAAGAGATGAGCATTTGACTAGGTGTGAGATTTTGAAGACAGTCTCAGACGCAGTGGGGAGAATGCATGCTACCTAATGTGTCCAGAGTCACGTCTGTCATGTCTGCTTTGTGGTGGTCCCAGGAAGCATGGTCCTGGCCTTTATGGAAATGATGCCCATCTGTCCCATCTCCTCAGCTTCTCTCATCTAAGCCATCAGAAGCTGAATCCTATAAGAACCCGACCCAAATGTTACTATTTGAGATAAACTGGACATTTCCTTTGTGTCTAGCAGAAGATAAAGAATACTTTTATGTAGCCAAAAAATATTTTCCTCAGAAGGAAGGAAGGATAAACAACACGTATTTATTGGTCATCTGTTGTATTCCCAGATCTGTGGCCATGCACGCACTCTTGGTCTCTAGTTCACTGCATCATAACTCTGCAAAGCAATCATTTTACTAATATTAAAGATAAAATAGCTAGGCATAGGTTAATCTTCTGACTGCAAATCACATACCATTTCCTATTTCAGGACCACCTTCCACCAGGAGACGATGTCCAGACACATCAGAGAATATGAGCCATCTGAGCAGAGCTTAGCTTCTCTCTTATACCCACTCTGATCTCAGTCAGGGTTGCAGAGTGGGCCTGCAGGTGGTGAGCATCAGGCAAGCCTCTTCCCCAGGTGTAGTGACGGGCAGCAGCATCCTCAAGGCATGGCACCTTCCTGCTGCTTTCCTCCCCTCTCCACCTGGAAACCCTGCTTCCTTCACTTAGGTTCCTACGGGTACTGGTCTATGGAGCATGGAGACATGGCAGAGCACCCGACCGAAGCATCTCTCCTCATTCTTCTGCGGAGAAACCTGGGCCTCCATGTAAAACCTATGTTGATTGGAGCAGCACCACCCTCTCTCCCTGGAGCCTCCATGTGTGTGTGTCAAATATAAGGGGTATCTCTCTAAAAGCTGTCCAACAGACAGGGACTGTAGACTCCGACTTCCCTTGGTGAGACTAAGGAAGAGTTTGGATCACCTTATCCTGGAAGAGAATCTAAGGGGCTGATGCTTGTTCCTTTCACGTTGTTTTTGAATTACAAGGTTTTCTCTGGTTATGGCCTTGCCCATCCCCCACTTTGCTGGAGACAGAACTGTTCCTGAATTCCTCATCAGGTGTTCTGGATTCCCATTGGTTGTAATAGCTGGCTTTCCCTCACCCTAAAAGCATCAACTACCTTCTCCTCCTCCTCCCTTACTTAGCTCTGTGACTTGTAAGATTCCACCCACCTACAAAGCTTTGACAAGGCTCAAGTCCTCTCTTCTGTGGCAGAATTGTTTTTTTGTGTCTTTTTTTTTTTTTTTTTTTTTTTTGAGGCTGAACAGGAGGCTTGCTGGGTGGGGGGGAGTAGAAGGTTCTGGTGCTAATTGAGGCCATGCGTTTTGTACTTGGGTGCCGGCTGCTGAGGCAGATTTAGAGGACTATCGGGAATCTTAGATTAAATACCATTAAAGCCAACTTCTTATACCCCTGCTGTTCAGCACGCATGCAGGGAGAACGGAGATCGGATGTTCAGGATTCTTGTTTGAGAAAACCATATGGAAAAACCCCACAGCAGTACGTCTATAATCAGGGCTTACAACATGCGGCCCACTGGGTGCCAGGAGTGTTGCTTCTCCGCCTCCAGAAGGTATAGGGGATTTGGTTCTCTGATGAGGAAACTGAACCCAAGGAAGGAGGTCTTATTTCCACAGGGAGAGAAGGCAGCTTTCCCCACAGTGTTTTCACAGTAGTACGGTTCTTACTCATTGTTTTCTATACTTATTAAAACTCATCCTCAAAGTGCCTTCAGCTTTGCTCCATGGGTCTGTTCACAAGCCTTCTGGGAACAGATGCCTTCAGCAGGAGACAAGGCTACACCATAGACTAGGCTGCAGTGACCTGGCTAGGGTAGCTAGGCCCTGTCTGACACACAGAAGTGCCTGGCTGGGAGTGAAGATAGCCTGGAACCCAATGTCATTCTGCCCACCACACTGTGTGCCTAGGCTTGGGCAGTATTGGTTGAGAGATGGGGCTACCCTTTCCTCACAGAGAAAAAGTTTAGTGTGGGGCTTTGGCCCTGGGCATGGCTCCTGTGCTCTGGAACCCTGGACTGGCCTTGCTCCTCTGCAGTTCACCAACTTTGTGTCCCTGATAACATATGGTCCAGAAGGCCTTGGTGTTGCCATGTTTATAGCAATTTGCCATTCTGTGTTGTTGGTGGGATAGCTTTTCTTGTTATCCATAACAGGACCCCGTGCTGGTGAGAGGACCTTGTATCTTGGCTCAATAGGTGATTATAAATAATTTTTTTTTTTTAGTATAGAAATAGAGTTTATTTAGGGCATGGGGAAGGGAGTTAAGAGGGTAGTAGAGGCAGAGAAAGGCAGAAAGAAGGAGAGAGTAGAGAAGTAGAGGAGTGGAGGCTGGCCATGACCACGTGGAGAGGGGGGGGGGAAAGGGAATGAGGAGAGGTAAGAGAAGTAAGAGAGAGGCAAGAGATCGACTATAAATAATATTAAAATAAATATGGCATACTTATCTTGGGAAAAATGAAAGGTAGAACAGCTCCTTTGAAGGTGAAGGCTCTTCTGAAAGTAGTGGGATCACTTGTGGTAGCAAACGGACACACACATTCATTAACACCAAGGCACCAGGACACCTCCTATGTCTGCTTCAGGCAGACTGATAAAAGAAGGGCCCAGGGCCTTCCCTTAAGGTATTCTCAGGCCAGGATGGGAATTAAAAAGCAGTTCCACCCTCAGGGCATCACAAGAGAGCTGGAAATGTGAAGGTCGCCTTGTGTGGTCACTGGGACAGTGGAGAGATGGCCAGGAAGAAAAGGTCAGGGAATAAAGTCAGGACGGTAAAAGCTTATGCAAACTTCACTTGGACTCACGGGGCACCAGTGAGTGTCCCGAAAAGCATGAAATGAAGGTGTGAAGATGGGGCAGGTAGAAGGAGTAAGGGAACCCATCGGGTGGAAGCCACTGCCTGGCAGAAAGCTCTCCGAGCTCCAAGTATACAGTGGACGGACAGAGGGGAGACTGTGTGGAGTGAGATGATTCTGCACAGGTGAGTGAGAGACCCACGCTGACCACCAGCTGAATGTGGGCAACCTGCCCATGTGCAGGAAGGTTGCTGAGAAAATCCAGAGCGGATGCACTCAGGGGCCAAAGAGAGACGGTGACAGCAGAGGCCCACTAATATTTTTTTAGGTCAAGTTTTTGAACGTCTGCCAAACGATAGCATGCATTTTTTATTTCCACCAGCCTCTCTGGAATGGACCAACAGACATGACAGCCCACTTGAGCAGCAACCGAGAGGGTTAGTGGTGAGAGGGGAGTAGGGGGTGAAAAGAGGGAAGGTCAGAGGGGGGCTCCTGGAGGGGGTGCCTCCTTTTGTACTGCCGGTAGAGACATTTTTGTTTTCTCTCCTCCCTCCCTTTGAAAGGAGGGTAAAGACCAAATGAAATATCTGCAAATGGCATAAAGGCAGAAATGGGATTTTTAAACAGAGCACATTAACAACATTAAAAGCTTTTGTCTGCATGACAGCCAAATGAACATATAGGGCTGTGGACTGGAACAGTTTATATTGTAATGGCTTACAATACCCCCTGCAATGAGAGAATGCATCATTTTTAGAACTATTTGATTCACTTAATATACAGGCTGATGCAAACTGTATATAAAAAACATGTAAAACAGCATCAACGAATTTCAAAGCGAGCAGCAGATTTTTTTCTTTGCAAAACCCTGTCTTCTATGAAAGACTGGTTTTAAAAAATGAACTGTGTTAATGACACGTGTAAGCTTGATGCATACAAAATATTTTTTCTTTTTTTTTTAATGGCCTGCAGAATAAATTTGAGCATCAACACAATGCTTCACGGGCTTTAACATTTCTCAGCTGCTATGAATCATCAGTGCTAATGTATTCACAACAGACGAGGACCAACTGCTGCTATCAAAGGACTTGCTTGAATAACTGTAATAACTGGAAAATTATTTTGATAGCCTGAAACAATCTTATATATCACAGAACTTTATTAAAATAATATCAAATCAAATTAGCCTGTATCCCCATAATGAATTAAGTAACAGGTTATGCTGATATTAATCTCAGCTAGCTCGCAGGCATTGCAGCAGGAACATTTAATAAGTTGGTCCCTGTTGCTCTGAACTAGCAGAAATCCTCGAATACCCATGCTTATTCAGAGAAAATACATCAAAAGACTCTCTCTAAATAATGTGCCCATTTTTGTGCCTTTGGTGAAATTATTCATAAGCAAGAAAAAAAATCTTTGGAAAATCTCCTGAGAATTCTGATTAGCTGTTGACCTGTAGTGGAAGCTGTTTTTCATAATCCCCCAAACACTGTCTAATTCCTGCCTCAATCAGCCCTGGAATTGCTGGCTTTACCTTAAAATAATGCGCTAATGCTTCCTTATCGTCTCTCAGTGAGACAGGCAGTGGCGGGAGGGGTCTGTCACTTGATTTTCCATATCCCATGGCGTTGGTCCGACTTAAGTCCTGATCTTTGATCCTTAGCTGGTTCTGGGAGTGATGATGTGTGTCACAGGGGTGGTAGGGGATGAGATTGCAGGCTGGGGCTTGCTTGGTTAATGCCACCGTTGGTGAGGGAGTGCCTCTGTCTTCAAGTCCGGTCTCTTCACTTCTGGGAAGCACGTCCAATTACAGCAGCTTCTCATGTTTCTGAAGGAAGAAAGAAAGAAAAAGAAAGGCAGAGATGTTGGTTGAGCGTATGTTGATTGCGACTCTACAAAACTAATAGGTTAACAGGGCAGAGCGGAAATCAGAAAGACATACATCCCGCTCCATCCCAGTTGCTGCCTGCTTACGTGGAGCCCCTAGTCCAGAGGGCTTTCATCAAGGCTCCTGGCTCCCAGATCACCCCAGTGACTTACCAATCACTGCTGTGACCTTGATGGGAAGACCTGTCCTTTTTCCTCTGTGTCCCCACAACATCTAGCCTGGTGTTCAGTACATTAAACACTCCACAGTGGTTTGTAAAATTGGGTCACTATTTTCTACTCGGTCAGATAGCATCAGGGCACAGCCTCATCCAGCACAGGGGGATAAAATTGTCCGTAGGTGAATTAAAAAATAATAATTTCAGTCCCTTTGCCAAAGCTTTACTCCAGGACCCTCTGTTTAAGCAGTCTCCCTTGCATGCTGGGCCTCCAGTCTCTGCCTGTCCTCCGAGGCCCGGAGGTCCCGCCACCTCATTGTTTGAAATGTCTGACTCCTGAGGCCCAGAGGGAGCGCGTTCAGCTTCCCCTCTTGGATCAGCTCACAAGTTGACAGAGAATAAATGTGTTTTCCTGATGATGATGAGCACATGATGAGGCATGGTCCCTGTGCTTGAAGAAATGGGACTGTAAACCTACCTGAAGTGGCTGAACTTTTAACTGCACTAATTATCTGCATCTACCCCTGGGAGCTGAGCTCCCACGGTGAGCTTGCTGGGCCCTGACAAGTTTAGCTATTCTGCAAGTGGCCCCAATGTTAGAGCCTAAACAGACAGTGTGACCTTCAGAGATTAATCAGTTAAAGCGCCCCTTATGAAGCTGTTTTAGGTTATTCTTGACAGTAGCTGTTTTTGACAGGAGAAGGTCAGAATCAAAGTCCTTTTTCAACCATTGTAGGACACACGCCTGCATCAAATGCAGCAAACATCAGGAATCATTGAGGAGTGGCTCAGGCATTGTTTTTAACTCCCCATTTTCATGCTTTCCTTTAAAGCAGAGACGTTTGGAACATGACAAATGGGGAAAATGTTTTCCACCTGCATGCCCAGGCCTATCTGCAGAGACACAGAATACCCCTTTGCGCACAGTCTCTAACATAGCTGAACATTTCCTACTTTGATGCTGAACCTCGGGTCTTAAGTGCGCTCCCCACAGTCCACTTTTAGTCTGTGAGTCAAATTGAAGTTCTTGAAATGGGGCCGGTGGCTTTGCTGGAGTGTGAATGTGCTCTCATTTTGTAAGAAAGACTAACCCAATCAGGGTCTTGAGTTTCAGTTGCTTTTATGAAATAAGTCACTTTCTGGCAATTGCTGTTTGCCTCTAAAAGCTAGAAGAGTCAATTTGGGGTCTAAGGGGCTGGAGAGGGAACCCCCAACTGCTGGCAATTGCTTCTTCCATGGGAGTTTGAAGCTGTTGTCCAGGCAAGAAAATGTAGGGTAAGCCTGCCCCTGCTGCAGGGAATTCCATGGCTGAAACACGTCACACCGTTTTTCTTCGATTCAGTTAGATGAAGCTAAATGCATAATATATTAAAAATATGAATTAATTTCATTTCTTCTGGGGATCATTCAAGAATCGATTTGTTTTCAAGGAGATACTATATTAGTAGCATGTGCACTGCTTCTTTCTAAAGTCCATAGTTCCATTCATTTTGTGCGCAGATGATAATGGGCTTCTGCTGTCCCCTTTCCACTTGGAAATCAACTAAACAAATGCCACTGGCCTTGAAAGCAGGGCAAGCAGACAGTAAGAGCATTGCCTCTCTGTTATGAAACTTGAACACAGTCTGGACTCTGATACGGGAGGCTAGAGACCTTGAAGTGAAGTCAGACTTCAAACACGCTGAGAGTGGATAGAGTCAGAGAGACAAGCACCTCCGAGAAGGCCAGCATGTCTCCTCCATCTCTCCATGTCCACAGAGAGGAAGAGATCAATTTTTCAGTCCCTTAAGTCTTGCAACTTTCTCAGGAGTGAAAAGTCACCTTGCCTTATGCTGAGGACCAATTTCTGGAAGCTAACAGGATTTTATTCTCTGTAATCTAGCCCTATGTAGACACAGGAGACATCAGCAGGATGGCAAGGCACACCAAGGAGCCCTCATTCTTTTTTCTGGGGAATTTTTTCCATTTGGAAAAGGGGGTCATGGGGCCCAGTGGAGTTAGCTATTGAGGTCTTATTTTTATGTCTTAAATAAGAATCCCTGTATTGAATTCCTTTAAAGAATTAGCAAATAAATAAATATCACACAAGCACTCACCCAGATCCAAAGTTCCATATCTTCAGAATTCTAAATAGAATTTAAATAGAATGACTGGAAGTCTAAATGAAAGTTAATTGAAATTGCATGAAGTTTTTAAAATAGCATTTCCATATTTGTGATATTTACCAACTGAGAACATAGTATTTGACACTGCGCCAGCAGCCACGAACAGGTAGGATTGCAATGCACGGCGGGTAAGAGTCATGTTACAGATGCCCTAACGATGTACAGGAAGAGGATGTACAGGAAGAGGATGGATAGGAAGAAGGTATACAGGAAGAAGGTGTACAGGAAGAGGATGGATAGGAAAAGGGT
>CM052712.1:5573113-5598794 GCA_028551405.1 Uromys caudimaculatus | reverse complement strand
GGGGAAGAGAGGATTCCTGTGCTAGCAAGAATGCTGTGGAGCCCCCATCTGTGCAATGTGATGGTGCCACCCACATTCAGGCTGGGGTTCCTTTTGTAGCTCATCTTCTCTGGAAAAGCTCATCAAGACACTCCTAGGGATGGGCTTTATCAATTTCTTAGGTTCTTCTTAATCCAATCAAGGTGAAAAAAAAATCAAGTTTATCTGCCATACAGGGCTACCAGAGATCTGGCAGAGAGTGCAGCTACCTGGAGTTCCTAGGAAAACCGGAGCTCTTCCTACTCATAGTTGTACTTCCGAGTTTTTTAAAATGAACAGAAGAAAACAAATGGCATACAGATTCTTAAAAACAAACAGACAAACAAAAACTACTTTTCAGCAAACACCCCAAATATCTAAGATGGAAATGAATATCTGTCAATCCAATCCACTAGTAATGAGGTCAGATAGAAGGGTGAAGATACGCCGAGAAGTGGGCAGGTTGCTTCATGGAAGAGAACCACGATTCGCTATGTGACTGCTCAAATTGCTTAAGCTCCCAGAGTCTTCCTGCTTCATGTACCTCCTGCTTCTCAGGACTTCTGAGAGGATTAAATAAGACAATTCATGTAATTGGTTTAGTACCATCAACTTTGGGAAGGCTTTCTACAAACAGGGTTCTTTTTAATTCTCCAGTGAGAAGAACCAACGAGCTCTGCTGGGTTTAATCACACAGTCAGTGTTTGGTTCCCATCTCAAGTCGTTGTTCAGGTGCTGAGACATATTTCTTATGAAGCCATTAAACGACGTTGTTAGGAAAACAGGTGAATTTCCTTTATGAAGTTTTAAAACGAACATGATGCCCACAGGTCCAGATAACTACTCAATATCCTCTACGAGGTCAACACAGTAACCTAGCTTATTTGCTCACCTCCACAACTAGGCTGACACCACAAGGCTTTGAGACGTCCCTCCCATTCACACTGAGACATCTGGACACCACAGCCATGGCCTGAGCATCCATCCTGGGTTATGAATGTGAGAAGTTTGTTGAACATCAAAATGGTGGAGCAGTACCCTCCCCTGCCTTCCTGCACATTCAGTACAGGCTCCAGTGAGTTCGTGACTGGAGTTCATGTGCTTTAAACAGCAGTCCGTGTGCATGTGTTCCTGTGTGTGTGTGTGTGTGTGTGTGTGTGTGTGTGTGTGTGCGCGCGTGTGCGCCTGTGTCTCTCTGTGTGTGTGCATGTATGTGTATGTGCCTGTGTCTCTATGTGTGAATGTATGTGTGAGTGTAAATTGTTTCCTCGATATTTTAAAAATACACCTAAATAAAACACTCTTCTTTGCTCATAATTATCTAAATGTCCAAAGTAGTGCTTAAAATACATTTTGAGTGAACAGGAGTTGCATCTGGAAACATGGTTGGTGAGAAGTGCAACTGTTTGGAGAAGCTTAATTCCTTTTTTCCCCCCCTTCTCCTAAGCAAATGCTCTGGAAAGTTCATTTTATATCAGAGAAGCTTTTTTCTCGAACCTGTTTTAAAGTTAATTATCAAAAGCTCGCATCTTCTATCTCTTGCCTATGGATCCCTGCTGGGTTTGTTGTTTAGCTTTCCTTGGGAAAGAGTCGCTCTATGGAAGATCATTGACATGATGTCACAGTCCAGGGACTCTAAGCGTCCTAGCTAATCAGCTTAGAACATCAGTACCTTGTTAATGTGGGATTGGGGACCTTCTGGATGCAGGGCGAGATGCTGCACTAGTCGGCAAGCACATCACTTTATTTCTTCTGCTTTAAGCAAGAATAATTTGCCTTTTTTCTCTCATCTTTCTCCCTTGTTGTTTTGCCCCTGAAAACCGTGCAGCCAAAGCAACCTCGAGGGTGGACACTAAATCTTCTGATGCAGGCAGAGCAGTGATAACATCTGAACTGAGGGTGCTTTTCCGGGGCATGCTTGACAGATGTAGTGGGGCCTTTTAGGATTTAGTGCTGGAGCGTATCTATTACCGCGCTGCAGCACAGCTTGGCAGGAGCTGTGTGGTAATCTCCCATGAATTCGCTCTGACTTATCAGAGCGGCTGAGCAGGTTGCTACAGGACTCCGGGGCTCTATGGCCACTTGGGAAGAGGCAGACCTTCCAAGGGCGACTCTGAACTTCCCTTCTGCAGGGGCACATTTCTGGAGTGGGATTCTCCTGTTCTGGAACTTACACCTCCCTTAGCCTTTAAAGGTGTGATGTAGAACTTGCTTTTACCCCTCTCCCCCTTCCCCTAGCTTCTTAGAATTCCAAGGGACCAAATTTAATTTCTAACATGGCTAGTAGGGCCATAGTGATTGCTTTGTGGAGTAGCAGCCTATTAGGAGCTGTGACAGGGCCAAAGAGATCGGATGCTTTCAGGGATTGCTTGCGGCTTTGCTCTTCCCCTCTCTGTCGCCATTTCTTCCTTCCTTCTATCCTTCTTATCCGTCTGTCTTTCTCTTTCTTTCCTCTTAGTTCCTCACCCCTTCCTGGCCTTCCTCCTTCGTAATCCCCGCTACTTCTCCACCTCTGATATCCATGCTCTCATCTCCTTCATTTACGCCCCCTCCTCCGTTCTTTTCGCCCCCTCCTCCGTTCTTTTCCGGCCCTACCACCTGCCCCTTTGTTGATAGGACCAAACCAACAATCTGACGTTTTCTCTGGCTCCTGCCCCAAGAGTCTCATTTGGTTCTAAGACGGTGTGCTATCGGACAACCGAACAACCACCTCGGCATTTTAGAAAAATACCACAATTGATCACAAACACCAAATTGTTTAGATAGCAGATTAAAGTTTAATTTCGGAGTTTTGCTGTAGGGTTAGAATTAGCTCCAGAGCGTCTGCCACATAGGAGGCGCTGTAATTTGTTTTAAGGATGAGGCCTTCGGGCAGCTGTGCATAAAATGAGTATGATTCCTTATTCCCACGGTTGATTTTTGAATGGGAGTGCAATTAGAATTTTTTTCTTTTTTCACCCAGAAGCACATACAGTCAGAGCAAAGATAATACCGTGAATGCATTTCAGCTTAGGAGACCCATCTTGGAAATTTATTTGTTGTTCACCAGGTTCTAATACTGACAGTGCCACACTTTCTGCCAATAATAAATTCTCCTTTTCAGTTTAAGTCTGCTGCGTTGATAGACCCTTCAAGTGTTCGTGTTGGCACTGAGATTTCAATGGTGAGTTTTAATGTTACTCACAGAGATGTGGAAGTGGTTATTTTTCTTCATAGAACAGAATCTTTAGAAAACATGTCCTGGTAAAGCAGGGACCTCCCTGTACCCTCCATGATGGCCCAGTTGTTTCTTCCGGAGAATTTCAGTTCTCAATGTTGTGAAGCAGCCCTGCCACGGAAAGTGGTAGGAAGGCGGGGTTTCTGATTGACGGCTGCCATCACACTAGTTCTGCGATGGATATGAGGGCATCAGTGTCCATAGTATCCTTATTTAACCCATCAAACATTGACTGACTGACCGGTGTGAAGGGCACACTCTCTCTCTTTCCCACTCTCCCTCCCCCTCTCTCATTTTCTCTCTTCCCCTGTCTCTTCCTTTATTTGTCTAAGCTCTCCCACTGTGTTGATTTAGGGCTTCTTAAAGTGACAGGCTACATGGTTTGGTTTTGGAAAAGATTCGTGTCAGCGAGGTTGGTTAATAAGGTACACACCTTCCCTATGCTTCTGAGTGTTCAGATCCATCTCATGGACTATTTGGTTCTACTTTCAGAAGGACATGTGGACCGTCCATGAGACCATCCCCTGCAATTCCTCTCACCCCCACGCTCGCAAGCTCACCAACATACACACCAAGCCTCTTCTGGTAAAGAGAGTCAGGGAAAGTGGCCGCCACTGGCGTTTTTGATTCTCCCGTGGGAAGGGGTAGCTTTAGAATTCAGTCAAGCAGGTGCCCTGTGTGTAGAGGTTTACTTGCTTAGTCTGAATATTTCAGTTGGTGATACAGTCAGAGAACATTCGAGCTACAAAGCATGTGACTGGCCAAGGCACACAGGCTACTTAAGAGAGGAGCATAGTTTTGTGAGTTAGCTCTCTATAGCCTGTCAGGGGATGACACTGCTGTGAACGTCTGATC
Organism: Uromys caudimaculatus; assembly: GCA_028551405.1. Taxonomy (NCBI): domain Eukaryota; kingdom Metazoa; phylum Chordata; class Mammalia; order Rodentia; family Muridae; genus Uromys; species Uromys caudimaculatus. The sequence continues at coordinate 5,594,704 of CM052712.1, read as the reverse complement.
AGCTTGTTGAGGACTCCATGTTCTTAGAGCCTTTTCCTCGGAAATAAACCCTTGGTACTTCCCTTGTTCCAAGGCCCCGTTTCTTGAGGCAGTAATTCCTAAAGATTCTCTCCTTTTATCTGCTTCTCCAAATTCCCATAGAATTCAGTAAATATCATGATTTCTGGCATCCGATTCTTTCTAAAGATGTTTAAACTTTTAATTTAATTAGTCCATTTCTCAACCCCCCTTTCTTCCCTCTAAACCCTCCCACAGGTCCTTCCTTGCTGTCTTTCAAGTTTATGGCCTCTTTTTCATGAATTGATTTTACATACATGTATGTCTTTATAAATACATTTCTAGATACATAAACCCACCTGGCTCAGCCTGTATAGTGTTGCGTGTATGTCTGTTTTCAGGGCTGACCGTTTGGTGCTAGATCATCAGTTGGTTTACTCTTCCCTGGAGAAGACCATTTCTCCTGTCCCCTTACTTGCCTAGCCCCCAATTCCTTTAAGCACTCCCCTGAACTTTCTTATTGATGCAAACTGTTTATACACTTTCCTCTTTTGAAAACTTAAAGTCACCTTTCTTTGCAAATTATTTTTTCCACTTAATATAGTTTAGCTGCATTTTCAATGTCAGTGTCTGCAAAGTCACTCTTACAGGCTACCTAGTGTTCTAGAGCTTGCTTGTAATAATTTAACAGTCCCTCAAGGTTGGATATTTGGTAAATTTCATATCTTGAGCAATAGTTTTCATCTCATATCACTATGTTTAAATATTTTTATACTCATTTGATTATCTCTAGAACACATTCTTAGAAACAGACTAGATTACTTGTGAAATATTAAATCACGTGTGTGTGTGTGTGTGTGTGTGTGTGTGTGTGTGTGTGTGTGTTCGTTCATGTGCGTGTGGTGGGGCATTCAGTGTGTGTCTGTGGAAGCCAGAGGTCCATACCTGGCATTTTTCTTAATCACTTCTCAGCTTCTCTTCTGATCCAGGATCTCTCACTGAACCAGGAGCTCACAACGATTGGGCAAGCCTGTGCCAGCGATCTGCCTGTGTCTGGACTGCAGCCACACTGCTGTACCTTGTCTGTTAGATGGGCGCTGGAGCCTGGCCTCAGCCTTTATATCAGTGAAGCCAACAGTATACCTGAGTTTAAGGCTTTTGAATAATTTTGTTAAATTATAAAACTGAATAGTTACACAAATTTATACTTCTCCCAATTGTTTTGTTCTGAGACTTTCTATGTTGTCAGTTTCAAAATATCAGTCAATCCTGATAGATGGAATTTTCTCTTTCAGTGTTGTCACTCGTGTGCTTTCAGGTTTTCTTGGTGCTCTCTTATGATGGGTATTTGGTGCCAGTGCTGACTGGTTTACGTGATGGTGTCTCTTTACTTTGGGCAGGGAAGATGTGTTCTACTTTTGAAATGGGAAGTGTAGTATTGGGATGTGGTAAGTGTTACATAATCCTTGCTCACTTGAATCCACATAAACATGTTAAAGAGCAGACTACAGAGACTCAGTTCTTTCATAGAATGGGACAGCTCAAAAATTTAGAGGAAATTTGAGAAAAGGGTTAAAAATAAGTGAAAGACTGCTCACTATAAATAGAAATTTTTAAGAAATCAAATGGAGTAAAAGTTTGATATGATTGTGAGCCAGAGCAATCTTCTTTATACTGCTAGAGGTAGAACCTCTTTGGGAAATAATTTGCTTCTGTTTTACAAGTTGACATTGGCCCATCTTATTTTCCAGAGAACACGTTTCTAGAAAACCTCCTGCAAATATTCGTGAATATTTCTAGTTGCTGCTCTTATAATGATAGAGGGACTTGAAGTGAAGTGCATGCCTATCAACAAAATGAATGAATGCTCTGGTCTATGGTGGGAGAAAATCAATGTTACAGTAGGATAAACAGTTTTAAAAATGATGTTACGATTCAGTTCTAGAAAGCCACGACCATATGATACTATCTTATAGCTCTCTAGAGCAAGAACAAAATGGCTGAGCTTATGAACATCCGCAATACACTAAATGGTGCAAATTGAGACTGTGATTGTACTCGTAGCCTGTGATTGTACTCGTAGGCTGTGATTGTACTCGTAGGCTGTGATTGTACTAGTAGGCTGTGATTGTACTTGTAGGTGGTGATTGTACTCGTAGGCTGTGATTGTACTCATAGGCTGTGATTGTACTCGTAGGCTGTGATTGTACTCGTAGGCTGTGATTGTACTTGTAGGCTGTGATTGTACTCGTAGGCTATGATTGTACTTGTAGGCTGATGGAAAGGAAATGGGAGATGCATCGAAGTTCATGTGCATGTCCTGAGTTCCACAGGTACTCTTGCAAAATTGTGTAACATGTGTGTGAGATAGTCATACATTTTATGACTTTAGAAGATTAACACAAAGAATAAAAGCCAAAGTCAATGCTAGTGGCAAGGGGGTGGGGTTAAGTCTTAGAAAAAGAAAATACTCTGTATTTTTGCCTTGAAGTCATTTCTTGGCTGCCAAATCTGCTCATTTTCTAAATAACCACTCCAATGCTCTTCTCCAAAGTCATTGTGTGTATCAATGGACAAGTGTGCAGGGTGGTATCCCAGCATGCTCAGCACCCTCTAGTCCCATAATGATTTCTCCTCTGTCAAGTGCCATGACTTGGTTGGTCACTGATGTCTTCCTTACCATCCGTACTGACACTGTTCCTAGTCTCTATGCTGGCTAAATAAATGACTTTTGGAAGTCATAAAGACAAAGTCTCTCTCTCTCTCTCTCTCTCTCTCTCTCTCTCTCTCTCTCTCTCTCTCTCCATTCCATATTGGGTTCTACATGTTTCTTTCTGGCTTCAATTCCCACCTTAGAAGTAGTTTTAAAGAATGTTGCTTCAAGGGAGCAAAAGGCTGGAGGGTGCTCAGCATATTGGGACAGACCTTCTGAATAGGAAAATCTTATCAGTAGTATCAAGTCACGTTCTGTTTGTGAATCTAAAATGGTTAGCATCTTTTTGGTGATCTTCTACTTCTTTCTTGCTAGAGCAACTGGAGGCATTTTTGTCCTCTGGGGTGGGAGCTTTTGGTAGTGTCTTAGGATAATCTTGTTTGGAGGATGAGGGAAGACCAGGGATACCACTGAGCATCCCACAATGCACATAGCAACATACAACAAAGAAAGATCTGACTCAAAAGACCACTGCTGCTGAGTTGTGGAATTCTAGCTAAGAAGGCTTACCTTTCCATTTGGAGACAACGTCCTCCTGGTGCCTGAAGACGTGGTACCTGAAGTACTGATAAGTGCTTTCTCTTAAAGACTGGCCTATTGGGTAGAATATGGAAACACTAAAAAAAGGAAGAGGATATCCAAGTTTGCCTCTATCACACAGACTTGGATTAGTGGCTCATTTTCTACAGGTTTTGGTTGACTATCTCACAGAAGGAACTTGGCTGAGTTCTCTTCTGCCAATTGGGCTTCTGTCTTCTGCTGATTTGATTTGGTCTTCCACAAAACCTCTTATAAAATAGATATGTTGTAAAATAAAAAACCTAATGAATTGAATGTTAATAAAGTTGGCAATATTGGCCACCAAGACTAGTTGTGAAGAGCATATATCTTGTAGTTGAGTAGGGTGTACTAGGATCAAGGTTGGAGGATATTAACTCTTTTATAAGCCTTCAATTCTTGTGGATTTACAGGGTGTTGGTCTATGAGGGGTCATTCCATTGAATTTTTTATTCTTTGGAGAAGAAATGGAGACTCACAGGAGTTGAACATTTTATCCAAGTTTTCATAGTAGGTTCCTGACAGACCTGAAGCAATAAACCCATCTTTGTTCTTTCTCTTCATGTAGCTGCTCAGTAAGCTATTTTTAAAGGATTTGCCCAAAGCAGTGCCATATAAAGGGCTCATGACTTTGACGAAGGCTATGTGGTTCTATGTGAGTGAGCATGCATGTGTTCACTTGCACATACCACTGTGCTGAATGTTAGAAATGAGGATGATTGATATCCCCTGACCTGTTCCTGACCCTGAACAGGAGAAGTTAGGTCCCTGTCTTCTAGTAGGCTAGCACGACCTGTTCTGTATTTCCCGTACTTTGTCAGGGCTGTGAATTTAACAGTTATCTTTCACTCTAGCTTTGAGATGACAAGAACTAATTTATTTTTGTTCAAGGAGTACAAAATATTCCTCAGCAATGGTTCTCCATGAATAAGTAAATGTTAAACTGCAAAGTAAGGATAAAGTTTTGGGGAGTTGTTTGTGGGCACTCCTTGATGGAGATATGGAGATTATTAAAGCCAAGAATGAAAGCAAATTTGGCCTAAATGGCATCATGTTGAAAACTCAGAAACTCTGTGGTGCTCAAAACTGGGGCAGTGTGACTGATGGGACAAATACTACTTTTTTGAGCTGTTGTGAGACCCAACGGTACTGGTGGTGGGCAGCATAACAAATAGCCACTGCCCTTTCCCACTGTAATGCTTTTATTGTGGGTATCATTGATATCCATATTTTCCCCCACAAGGACAGTGTCTTAGCAATCTTCCCAAAGCTCATTACATGGAAGATGAGATAGCTCATTATCCTGAAAATTTTTCAATAGCTGCTCGTAATAAGGGCAGTTAAGTTCAGAGTGTCCACTATCCTTCAAAATCTTCTTACTCTCATTGAAATTTCCACACACCACTTTTCTTCCTTATCTGGTCTGGGGATGAAGAACATTCAGGACATTAACACAGATGTCAGATTCAACTTGAGCCGGGTGACTCTAGTTTCCGATGGTCCAGCTCAATAAGAGATTCTAATGCATTCTTGGCGTTTTGTGTATATAGACCACGAGTCCCTGCTATATAGACACCACCAAAAGAAAAGTAAGATTGAGGATGGGGATGGCATGGTTATTCTCTTTCGAAGCAGTGGAAAGAAAAGAAGAAACTTAAGAAGGAGCTCACCCTCAAAGTCACCAGTTCTTCCACAGTCCCAGGGCCATCCAGGTCAACCTTTTAAGATGCTTATGGTTTTTTTTTTTGTTTGTTTGTTTCTTGTATTTTGCTGTATTTCCCCACTGTGTCATGAACATGCCCTTATATGGATTACTTCCAAATCCTTCATCTGCTGTTAGTCCTACTACAGCCCTTTGTGTGCATTTGTATAGGTCCAGCTCAGAATCCCAGTCTATTCTGCGATTCCTTGTGATGTCCCCACTCTTCCGCAAGGCCTCTCAGAGGCAGAGCCAGGGTTAGGAGGGCAGGCAACATTACTTCCAATTTTCCATGAGAGCATTCGAGAGTGGGGAGATAGTGGTGCTTATGGCCAGCATCACGGTCTTTTCACTTTATTATAGCTACATGTGACACTTATCGAGTGCTTATTATGTAGCAGGCAAGGTTTATTCAAGCTTTATTTTAGCTAATTCTGCCATCATCCTTTGAGATAGATGTTATATTATCCTGCTTTTACAGAAATATGAGGCACACAGAGAACAGATAATTTGTTCAAGGTCATTTAACTAGTTGGAGGAGGGGCTGTGATTTAAGCCCAAGAAGCCCGACCTCTGAGCCGTGCCATGATGTTAAGCTGCCGTTTAGTGGAGGAGCACTGGACCAGGTTTGGGTTTGTCTCATTTTCACTTTTGGGCTTTGGGCAGCAAATGAGTTTGTTCCTTTTTTGAGTCTAAGTGGCTTCATTTTATAACTGTGGCCCTTTGTTTTCTATTAGGTAGTGTCCTGTTCACTTCCTGTTGCTATGACAAAACTGAGCAAAAGCCTCCTGGGGAGGAAGAAACTTGCTTTGCTTTGTTTTATTGTTGGCTTACGTGTCACAATCAGTGTCACTGAAGAAAGTCAGGGTAGGAACTCAAGTGGTGGATGTGCTTGCTGGCTTGCTTCCTCTGGCTTTCTCAGCTACCTTGCTTATGCAGCCCGGAATCACCCGATCAGGGATGGCACTGCCCACAGTGAGAGAGGCTATTCTATAGGAGTTAGAAATCAAGACCATGCCCCACAAACATGTCCACAGGTCAGTCTGGTAACAATAATCACTAGTTTGAGATTTTTTTTCTTCTCAAGAATTTCTAGCTCTATGTCAACTTGACAACAACTAACCAGCACAGGTAGATGGGATGCCTATGATAGGAAGGGGTGTCTGTTCTAGGTACATGAATAACGAATATCAGACTAGTCCTAAGATATTGTCTCTCATCTAGCTATTGGCTTAGTGTGTAGGGTTTTAAAAGTATTTTTGCCACTCCCTGGGTGAGCAGAGCAAGCCTGAAATGACCCCTACTTGATGCCATGTGTCAGGGTGGGTAGAGCATGTCTGGGACAGCCTGCCATTTGGTGCAGGCAGGACAAAGCACACCTGAGATGACCCCAGATACACAGAAACGATGCTGCTGCCAGGGGCCATGTCTAGATCAATGACCCTGCAGCAGTGGGGAGTCTGTTACCACCACCAAAGACCATGAAGATGCTCTGGGCTGATTTCTGGGGCTGTGTTGATGTCTGAGGGCTGTGCAGAACTGGCCCTGACCCTTGCCTGCTACGGCACCTGGGAGAGTGACACCACTTCTCACCTGGTCAACTCAGTAGAGCTGGTCCTAGTGGTGTGGGCACCTGGTGATCTGGCTCTAAGAATGTGAATATGGGAGAGATGGCCCCACCCCTTGTCTAGGCATTGAGGTTGATCTGGCCCCACCCTTTACTTACTGCAGCACTCAGGAGATCCAGCTCTGCACATTACCTGGACAGCACAGTAGAGCTGATCCTGGTGGTATAGATTTGGGAAAGCCAGTTCTGAGGGCATGAGAGCAAGTGAGCAGGCTGCCCCTTGCCTAGGCAGTGTTGGCAAGCTGGCCCAATGATGTGAGCTTGGGAGGGTTGTCAGACTGACCAACTCAGCTTACCACCCAGGCCCAGATCCAGGGCTTTGAGTTGGCATTGGCTCTATCTGTGAAGAGGCCTAAAGTTGCAGGATCTCCATGGCACAAGGCAACAACAGGATAGTCAAGAGCAGTCCCAGTGAGGATCCAGCACTGCTAGTGTAGCAGAAGCCAGAGACCTTGAACCAGACCAATGACTCACTGCAAAGGTCATTTTCAAGAAATCTGTTTGGGCAAAAGGTTGTACTATACGACACACCATGACACACTACAGTTTTCATGGAGAAATGTTTTCTTTCTTTTGGCGGGAGGTTGCAAGGGTGGATATGGTGGAATGTGGAAAATGAGTGGGATTGGGGCACATGATGTGACATTCACAAAGAATTAATGAAAAGTTAAATATTTTGGTTAATTGATTAATCAATGTGTGTGTGTGTGTGTGTGTGTGTGTGTGTGTGTGTGTGTGTGACATTTGTGCTGGTCCAGAAGAGGGTTTTGATCCCATGGAGTTGGAGTTACATTCAGTTGTGGGCTGCTCACTCTAAAATGGATGTTAGAAAATGAACTCCTGTCCCCTTAAGAGCAGCAAGTGCTCATAAGCACTGAAGCATCTCTCCAGATCCTGGTTTGATTTTAACACCCATGAGCTTCTTGGAGATCCCGACGGCTTCTGCTTGGCTAGAGTTCTACATCGTTTGGCTGGGCTGTGCCAACTCAAACAATAGAATGTGAATGGAGAACGCTGTGGATATTTGAGACTGTGGGTGCTTAAGAGAGTCCAAGGGAATGTTATAAAGGGCCCTGTCCAGGTCAGTACAATTTGAAAAAGTGGTAATTAAACCCTTAGCAAGACAGAGGGAGAGTGGGACAGGTGTTGTGCTGGGCTCAACATTCTCTGGGGAGTCCCTTAGGGCTGTGTGCCTAGTGGCCCCTCTGTTCACATACTCTTTGGCTGGAACAGATGATACTACAGAGGCACATCTGGGTTGAATTGAGCTGGAGAGGCTTTATCCTTGCCTGTCTACTGAGGCAAAGCATGGGGTGCATTCTGAATTAAACATATTAATAACGGTGGCCTTGTATATGTGTGTTTTCAAGAGTCACTGTGCTGGGTTTTATGCTCAGTCTTACTTAATCTCTTAGCATCCATGGGGATAGTCATAGGTCACATCATTGTACACTGGTCCTGTCCATGGCCTCGCCCAGCTCAGATGCACTACCCATCTCATAACTTGAGTTCCTAGGCCTCCCTGCTTCCATGGCCTGTGTCATTTGCTGTGCAGGAGCTTGCTCTGCTCACAGGAAGGGCAGCCCAGGAGTACCAGCTCTAGGGGTGCCTTCAGGTACCCAGAACTAACAGATGTATGGAATGGCTGTTCCATCCTTCTGTGAGGGACAATTCTTGGGTGTGTTATACCTCAGTCCTAAAAGGTTCTTAGTGGGATCTATTCTTACCAGTGACAATGGTAACCAGTTTATCGTCACTTATTCTATCACATTTTCTCTATCCTTCTCTTGTGTCTCCCGCATTGGCCTCCCAAGTATCGTATCTGTATGCATGCTCTTCCCCTGCCATCTGCTTTTAGGGGAACTGAAGCTCTGGCCAGAATTGGTTCCTAGTATATAAAGGAAAACATTACAGGCAGGAGAACCAGAGGCTGGAGTCCATGTCTTTGTTTTTAAACAGACTGGGACTCACCTACCCTGCTTGCCTGTGAATGGTCACCAGGGTTTTGGTTACAGGTCCACATGTTTTTGAGATATGAAAGCATTTGCCTATATGGACTCCCTGGCAATGGGTAGAGCATCCTCACAGAACTGGAGGTGTGGCCTGTGTAAGGCACACTGCCAAGATATCTGGGCCCACCTGGTTGAAAACCACATGACAGATGTCGTAGAAACGCCCACTGCAAAACCTGGGCCGACGTGACCTGACAGGCTGAGTCAACCCCACTGTTTCTCAAACTGAGTGAAGCAGGCACAAGTGCAGCTGTCATCTTTCCAGGCTCTCTGTACCACCCCAGACATCTGGACAGTGTGGGTTACAGCATGTCCTTTTAGAGGCAACCTTTAGTCTGTAGTATTGGAGGGACTGAAGCTCTGAGCCATGGTGGGGATGATGGAGGTCAAATTAGGTATTTAGAAATAAAAAAAAAATCTGTGATGGTGTTTGAGGAGGAAATATTGGCAGAAGGGGTAGGGAACTGTACTTTCTAGATCTCAAGGTAATTTTTGGGTCTAATGCCTTCCTTAGTGGCTTTCTGGAGTCCTAGTAATGGCGGTACTTATGCAGAAGGCAGGGCTTGCCAAACCAAGAACACCCAGTGAGAGGGTTAGACTCTGCCATAAAACTTTGATAATGATCTGTTGATCTCTCTGATCTGTTGCTGTTCGGAGAACAAATTGGGATTACATCAGCTGCAGGGTCCTGGGTGGTACATGACGCAGCAACACCACAACATGGCCTCCTGTCTCCTGCCTCTGTACGTGACGTGGAATGGCAAATGACTTAGAGAATGGTTCCCATACCTCCTTGAACTTAAGAAGAAAAACAGTGCTGTAGAAGAAAATATAAATATATGATTCAATCAAATGATAAAGACAACTCAGGCTTTGAAATAAAAAGTTCAGAAAAGAGAAAGAAATATTAAAGAGACTTATTAAAGAGACATCAAGCTGCAATGAAGATGGAGTTGAGTAACTCAGTAACACAACTAGGAAACTCAAGAGAAGGCCTGGACTAGACGACCAAATATCAGTACCCAAACATAAAGGAAGGGAACCAGACCAAACAAAGAGTATGAAAAGAAATTTAAAAAGCACAAGAAAGAAGCATGTAGGGATTTGGGATACCATGACAATACTATATCTGCATTACAGACATAGATAAATCTCTGCTCAATGGCATAAGTCAGATCTTCAATAAGGAAGAAGGAAACTGCAAAACTAAGAAAAGACATCCACATACCACTACAAGATGCACACAGAATGCTTAATAGGCAAGAAAGACCAGAAAAGAAACTCACATGTCATACCATATTTAAAACACTAAAATACATAGAACAAAGAAAAAGTATTAAAAGTCACAAGAGAAAAAAATGTAAGTCACATATAGAGGAAACCATTCCAGAAAACAACTATTTCTAGAAGAAACCAAGAAGAACCTGGAACAATTCTCTCTGTTCTAAAAGCCTATGACTGCCCACCTAGATTACCGGACCCAGAAAGAAGCTATAGTGGATGGAGAAAGAAGAACTTTCCATTATACAAACAGTTTAACAAATAGCCCCAAGGAGCATATTGAAAGCAAAGCTTTAGGAGGAAGCATGACCAGGAGGCTTGAGAAAGCAAACAAATGACACTGTAATTAATAAAATACAAAGCATGACAAAAACAAAAACAGTAAAAACCAACTCAACCCCAAAACGCAAATGACTATTATCAGCACACACACACACACACACACACACAGACACACACACACACACACACACACACAGACACACACACACACACCATGCACACACACAACTTTAAATAACTTTAAATATTCATAGCCCCAATTTTTCATTCAAAGGATATAAGCCGTCTGAACAGCTTAAGAAACAAAATCTAAAATTCAAGCCAGTGGCACATGTCTTTAATCTCAGCTTGGGAGGCAGAGGCCAGCCTGGTCTAAACACTGAGTCTAGGACAGCCAGAGCTATACAGTGAGACCCTGTCTCAAAAACAAAACAAAACACAAAACAAACAAATAAATAAACAAATAAAACCTACCAAAACCCTATGCCCTGTCCCCCACAAAAACACAAAAGAAACCAACCCCATCGTTCTGTTGTTTGTAAGAAGCTTATCTTAGATTTAAAATTAGGTACAAGTTACAGTAAAAGAATGAAAAATGTACTCTAGGCAAATGGAATTGGGAAGCAGACATCCATTGTCATTATAATCTCTGACAACATAGATTTCAGACTAAAACTAACCAGAAGAGACACAGAAGGCACTTCACTCTAGTTATAAAAAGATCAATCAATTAAAGATTACAATACTGAGTCTATGTGCACCAAATTCCGCTGTAACAAATTCCATAGAAAAGCAAACTACTGGAATTAAAGGCATAGACTAATACCATTCCAATAATAATAGGTGACTTCAACATCTTATTTTTAGCAATAGATAGATTTTTTTTGGATAAAAGTAATCAGAGAAACTTCAGAATTAAATGACATCTTACATCAAATAACCCAAAAAAGAATATACATCTACTCAACAGCCCATGAGCATTTCTCTATTTTGTCCCCATCTGGGGACACAAATCAAACCTTAACAAATTCAGAAATACTGAAACAATTCCATGTATCTTATCTGGCCATTATACAATAAAACTTAAAATTAATAGCAAACAAATCATTGGTAACTGCAAATCACATGAAGATTAAATTAGTCATTGTTGAATGATGAATGGGTCAAAGAAGAAATTAAAAAAAGAGAATTTTTAAAAATTCCTGGAACTAAATGAAAATAAAACATGAAACAGCAAAACCTCTGGGACACATTTCAAGCAGTTTTAAGAGGAAAATTTATAGCCCTAAGTACCTACATTAACAAAAGAGAAAGAGCACAATTAAATGACTTAATGGTACAACTCAACAATTAGAAAAATCAAGAACAAACCAACCCCAAATCCAGTAGATGGCAAGAAATAATAAAAATGAAGGAGAAATTAATGAAATAGAAATAAAGAAAACAACACAAAGAATCATTTAATCTAATATCTAGTTCTTTGAGAAGATAAACAAGATCAACAGACCCTTGACTTAACTAACCAAAAGAAGGAAAAAGAGGACCTAAATAAATAGAACCAGGAAAGAACAGGAATACATTATAACAGACACCAAAGAAATTCAGAATAATAGAAGGGAATACTTTGAAAATGTGTACTCCATTAAGTTGAAAAATCTAAAAGAAATGAATGAATTTCTAGATTCATTTGAATTACCAAAGTTAAGACAAAAATTGATCAACAACCTAAACAGCCATAACAAATGAGGAGATTGAAAAAGAACTCCAGGAAAAGGGGTCAGGCAAAGATTTACTGCAACAAATGCTTTATAAATTACTACTAAAAAAGAAAAAGAAACAAAAGGAGCCTCCGGAAGTCCTGCCACCAAGCCAGTAGTTCTCTAATATCAAAACCAGGCAAACACACAACAAGGAAAACCAAAATCACAGAGCTATACCCTCGATGAGCATATATGCAAAAATCTCAATAACATACTTGAAAGCAAATAAAGGCACATATCAAGAAGATCATTCATCACAGTCACATTGGCTTTATCCTGGAACTGGAGGGATTGTTCAATATATGTAAGTTAATAAATGTAATAAACCGTATAAATAGAATTAATGACAAAATCACATGCTCCTCCCAATAGATATAGAAAAAGAAGCTTTTGGTGAAATCTAGCATGCTTTTGTGATAAAAGTTCTAGAGAAAGTAAGAGTGGGGAGCATGCAGCAACATAATAAAGGCAACATAATATAGCAAACCTACAGCCAACATTAACCTAAATGAAGAGAAACTCAAAGCTATCCTATTAAAATTAGGAATGAGACAGAGGTGTCTACTATTCCCGCTCTTTTCTAAATATAGAGTTTGAAGCATTAGCTGGAGCAATAAGGCAAGGGAAGAACATTAAATGAATAAGATAAAAAGAAAAATTATCTTTTTTGCAGATGATAAGATGTTATACGTAAGAGATTCCAAGAAGTCCACCAGAAAACCTGTAGACACAATGAACAGTTTCAGCAAAATGGTGGGATATAAACCAACATACAAAAATCAGTAGCCATTCTACACACCACCACCAAATGAACTGAGAATGAGATCATGGATACTCTCATTTACAACAGTATCAAAGACCATAAAATATCTTGGAATACGCTTAGTCAAGGAGGAACGACCTCTACGCTGAAAACTCCAAATCTCTGAAGAAGGAGATTAAGAAAGACATTAGAAAATGAGAAGATTTCTCATGGTCATGTATCAGTAGAAATGATTTTGTGAAAAGGAGCATTCTATAAGATTTTATAGATTCAATGTAATTCCAATAAATATACCCACAACATTCTTTACAGAAATAGGAAGGGAATCCTAAAATTCACATAGAACCCTAAACGATCCTGGAGAGCGAGAAGAATCCTAAGCATGAAGAACAGTACCAAAGGGATTACATTCCAGATTTCAAAATACAACTCAGAGCTATAATAATAAAAAACACATGGTACTGGCACAGAAACAGACACATAGACCAAGTAACCATGTAACCGGGTAGATTAGAGGCATCTGACATTTGACAGAGAAGCCAGAAACACACACTGGAGAAATGACAGAATCTTTAACAAATGGTGCTGGGAAAACTGGATAAACATATGCAGAAGAATGAAATTAGAGTCGTATCTAGCACAATGCATAGAAATGAACTACAAGTCGATCAAAGATCTCAATTTGAAACCCAAAAATGCTAAAATTTCTAGAAGAAAATATAAGCAGTACCCTAAAGATGACAAGTGTAGGAAAGGATTTTCTGAATAGACTCTGTCTGCTCAGAAATTCAGGTCAGCATTTGACAAGTGTGACCTTATAAAGCTAAAACCTAAGAAATTAGTCAACTGAATGAAGAAAAAAACCTACCAAGTGGGAGAGAATTGTGGTAACCTCTACATCTGATAGAGAATTAATATCTAGAATATGTAAAAAAATCTCAAAACGCAGGGCAAGAAGACAAAGGATCTTATTAATAAATAAGCTATGGGTATTGTCTTAGGATTACTATTGCTATAATAAATGCCAGGACCAAAAGTAACTTAGGAAATAAAAGATTTTTTGAGCCTATGACTCTTAGGTCCTACTCTATCACTGATGGAAGTCAGGGCAGGACTTAGAAGTAGAAACCGAAGCAGAGGCCACAGAGAGATGCTGCTTACTGCTTGCTCCTTATTCGCTGGCTGTCTTCTTTGTTAACCTTTCGAGGACCATCTGTGTAGGAATGTCCAGTCATGGGGCTCTTCCACATCAATCATCAATCAAGAGCACGTCCTACTGAATTGTTTACAGCCAATCTTAAGGCTGCATTTTCTCAATTAACATTCTCCTTTCACAGGTATGTCTAGGTTTGGGCCAAGTTGACAAAGCTCAATGAGCACAGATCTGAAGAGAGTTCTTAATAGAAGAAATAAAAATGCCTAGGAAGCATTCATCATTCTTAGCAATTATGGAAGTGGAAATGGAAACAACTTGAGATTTCATCTCATACAACGAACGCAGGCAAGGATGCAGGAAATGCAGGTAAGGATGCGGGCAAAGAGAACCCTCATTCACTGTCGCTGGGAATGTAACCTTGTGCAGACACTTTGGAACTCAAATTGGAGAATACTCACAAAGCTGAAAATAAACCTGTCATATAATATAACTATACTGCTTTTTGGCATATGCCTAAAGATTTGACATTCTACACCACAGACACTTGCTCAGCCACCTTCATCATTGCTCTATTCATCATAGTTAGAGAATGCAAACAACCCAACTGTCCTTCTACTAATGAATGGATAATGAAAGTGTAAACTATTACATGAGGGAATACTATTTACCTGTAAAGAAAAAGAAAAACTTCAGGAAACTTAATAGAACTAGAAAAGATCATGTGGGGTGAAAAAATGCAGACCCAGAAAGACAAAGTTGCAAGTTTTCTCTCCTCTGTGGTTCCTAGCTCTGGATCTTCAGATGTGAACATATATTCTGGAGTAGCTTCACAACCAGGGATATATGAAGGGTAGAGTGGGGAACAGCAGGAGACAGGCGATATGAAGTAGGAAATTTAAAGTCGAGCTGCGAGCTCTAAAGAGAAAGAAGGAGGGAGGTCAATACAGCAGAGAGGGAGAGGGGGGATGAACACCAAGGATGTTTAATAAAGTCTATAGCATTCATATGACTTGATAGTTACATAAAACCATACTTTATATATGAAGCTATGCTACTTGGGCTGATAGTGAGCCCCACTAGAGCCATAGACTATCTACCAAAACTCCAGGAGCAGTTCTGAGAAACTGTTGAGTTATTGGTCAGGGTGTACAAGCAACTTTCAACACAATGTAGAACACTGTTGTTGCTCTTGGTTGCCCCACAGAGAGTGGGGGTAAGACTCTCTTGTTGAAGACACCATTTACTTAGGACACAGGACTTGGGAGATTTGAGTTGGATCTAACCTGATAGGTTCCTTCCTGTGATCTAGCTTTAATAATATCAGAAATTACTATGCAAGTTGCCAAGGGAAGGAAGCAATCAGTAGTCCTATCTAGTTGTAATGCTTATGAACCCCAACAATGACCAGCATAGCAAGATAAATAAAGATGCAATAGGGCTACTCATTTGTTGGCAGTAAAAGCTATCTAATTGGGCTTATGGCCTATTCAACAAGAGGGAAATTATGCCTGGCACTAGAAACCCAGTCAACAACATGGGGTTAGTGAGGTCATGGATATAAGAAGACCTATTACTGCCACTTTACTAGACTGGCATTCTAAAATGTACCCCTGTACCCACAAGTAAGAATAACTTTTACCCCCAATCAAAGAAGCATTCCTTCAGAGCAAGCAGAGACCATTACAGAGACCCATGAGTGGTCATCATGCACTCATTTGTAATATAACTCAAAGTTCAGAAAGCATCAAGGAAGGATGGAAGATTCTAACAGTCAAAGGACCAGGCGCTCTATTGAAAGAACATTTCTCTTAAAAATGACAGAGCAGTTGCACCCACGAGGCACAAGCATGACTGTCTAAGCCGTTTTCAATAGACACACTAACACAGAAGAAGGAAATCTCAAGGGGTCCTCTCCTAACATAGAACTACAGGCAACTGAAGACCATGGAGAGAGGGAGAATTAATCTTCCCCAGGGATGAGTCCCGTAATTGATTGTCCAACACAAAGTGCTCAGTCCTGAAATCATATATACACAAGCAACAAAAATCAATAAGCTGTGTTTATATATTTGTACATATATGTGTGTGCATATATATGTAATAAATTGGTGGCATTTAAATATTATTTGTATATGGTGATAGTATAATATAATAAAATATATAAGGATAATACAATAATC
This sequence comes from Uromys caudimaculatus, assembly GCA_028551405.1. NCBI lineage: Eukaryota > Metazoa > Chordata > Mammalia > Rodentia > Muridae > Uromys > Uromys caudimaculatus. The sequence continues at coordinate 5,578,676 of CM052712.1, read as the reverse complement.
AACAAAGAGGCATCAATTTGAGGGGAAATAAAGGAGAGCGGGGTTGGAGGGGAGGGACATGGGAGGATATGGAGGTAAGAAAGGAGAAGTGATGTAATTATATTTTAACTTTTAAAATATCTTTTAAAAAGGCATTACATTAGGGAGTTCAGCAAATGGTGATTATTTGCCAGTGCCCTGGAACTCTAATTTAGTAGGTGTGTACATTTTATTTCTCATGGAGTATTAGGATTCAGCAATGCCAGCACCTACAAAATGATGAAGGCCTGTATTCTCAGACCTTCATCTCTGCTGTTTTGGGTGATGGTTAATTGTATACATCAAGTTGGGTGGGGTAAGAAATGCCTAACTATGTAGTCAAATCTTACTGATGAGTGTGTTTATGAGTCTGTTTCTAGAAGAAGTTGGTATTGGAGCCAATAGATCCAGTAAGAGATCCTCACCAATATGAATGGGCATTGTTGTAGTTCGGGTAACTATTGTTGTGGTAAAGCACCCATGACCAAGCCACCTAGGAAGGAAAGGGTTTATTGGGTCTACACTTCCACACCACTGTTCATCACTGAAGAAAGTTAGGACAGGGCTCAAACAGGGTAGGAATTCAGAGGTGGGAGATGATGCCCGGGCCATGGAAGAGTGGTGCGTATTGGCTTGTTCAGACTGCTTTCTTATAAATCTCAGGACCACCAGTCCTGGAGTGGCCCCACCCATAATGGGCTGGGCCTTCCCATGCCAATCACTATATTTTCTTAATAGACTTGCCTACAGCCTGATTCTTATGGAGACATTTTCTCAGTTGAGTTTCCTCCTCCAGATGAACTTAGCTTGTGTCAAGTTGGCATAAAACCACCCAGCACTGGCATTCTCCAGTTAGTGGAAGGAAGGCAAATTCACTTTATTTTCTTGATCAGAGCCAGATATTTTCTCCTGCCCTAGGCATCAGCACATCTGGTCCTCAGGCTTTTCCATTCCCAGTAGATTATACTCTGGGCTTCTCTCAATCTATAGCTTGAGTACTGCATGTTGTAGGGCTTCCTGGCTTCCCTAAGTACATGAACCAATTCCTCTATCAAATCTCCTCATATATATGTGTATTGGTAGGGATTGGATGTGTTCCTCAAAGGCCCATGTTTTAAAGGCTTAGTTGCTACCCTATGATGCTGGGGGAAGGGATAGAAGGAGGTAGGTCACTGGGATATCCTTGAAGCAGTTATTGGGACTCTGACCTAATCTGATTTTCTCTTCATTTTCTGGTCGCTGTAAGTTAAATAGGCTTCCTCTACTACGTGATTTCCACTATGCTATGCTAAGCCTACTACAGGACCAGATCGATGGGCTCAAGTGGCCATGGGCTGGAACCTCTAAAATGCTGAGCCAAAAATAAACCTTTCCCCTTTGTAAGTTCATTGTTTTAGGTATTTTGCCACAGTGATGGAAAGTTGAAGAAGTTGAAGTGGTGTGTGTGTGTGTGTGTGTGTGTGTGTGTGTGTGTGTGTGTGTGTATGTGTAATATCCTGTTGTTTCTAAATCTCTAGAGAACCCTGATACACATACACAACTCTCTTCAGAATGTCGCCAACAACAAAGTTTTCTCTAGCAAATCCTGAGCAATAAGAAGAGATGATTACTCAGAGACTCTCACCACAGAACGGCATCTCCCATGGATACAGCCAGACATTCTCTGAATCTTTTCAAAGGAACTCTGCTACCTTGAAAGTAATTTTCTTTTCACCTAAAAAGGGGCAGAAAATTTTCTTCCAACCTTGAATTTGTATTTTCTTCCAACCTTCTTAACAGCTTAAGTGTAGTACTCCTATGTATTACACACTTTTCATGTGTTTGTGTGTGTGTGTTTGTGTTTGCATATACATGTGTGTATGTATGTTTGTGTATACATGTATGTATGTGTGTATGCATATATGTGTGTCTAATGTGTGTTTGTATGCATATATGTAAGTTTGTGTATGTGTATATGTGTGTATATGTGTGTATATGTGTGTATGCATATGTGCGTATGTGTGTGTGTGTGTGTGTGTGTGTGCATGTATGTACGCCAGAGACAACTTTTGGAAGTTGTTTGAACTCAGGTTGTCAGGCTTGGTGGCAAATGTCTTTATTCACTGTGCCATAGGTTGTACAGCCTCCCTGACTTGATCACAGCTGTGGGGCATCTTAGCTGAAGTTCAGCTTACTTGGAAGGAATTGAAGATTTGGTTCCCTTTCCTATCTGAGCAGAGGAGTGTCACATAGAGTTTCTGGAGTCCAGTTGGCATCTTGAACCCCAGAGTGCTGTGTGGTAGGCCCTTGATAACCAGTCTAGGTCAGGGGAACCATGGAGACTTCAGCAGGCCTGCTGCCTGGCAACCCATGCTGAGAAAAGCATTGAGAGTTCCACTTCAGCCTTTCCACCCCAGCGCTCTCTCTCTCTCTCTCTCTCTCTCTCTCTCTCTCTCTCTCTCTCTCTCTCTCTCCCTCCCTCCCTCTTTCACTCACTCTCTTCTGTGTTTCATGTCTGCAGCTTTTTTCAGCCTCTACAATGGAAACATCTGTATTAAATCTGAAAGGCTAGTCCAAATGTTTACTAGGCTTATTTAATAGGAAGAATAATGATAACTGCTTCTGTTTGTTTTGCTAAGTGATCCCCAGGCAGGAGGAAAGAAAATCCATTGCCCAGAGTGAAGCCACAATCACCCTAAATCTGTATTCATAAAGAGGAGGGAGAGACTAATATTGCGACTGTAGCAGCGACTGCTCAGTATCAAGCCCCTCTCTACATTCCCATCGGCAATAATGTTGCAGACCAAGGGCTGAAGAGGGGAACATCCTTGGGGATTGGGTGACGTGGGGACAGCTCCATTACTGTATGGAGCCATGTGGCTTTTTAAAACTGCAGTATTGATGTCTAATTGTCATGCCACAAACCATATGTAAGAAGTGTACACTTTGATGAATTTTGTTAAATGCACACATTTGGGAAACTAACCCCATGATAATGAGCATATCCAGTACCTGGAATATTCTTGTGTCTCATCTTTCACTCCAGGCTCTCCATCTGCAAGCAGCCACCGCTCTGCGGTCACCATAAATACAGTTGCTTCATCCAGAGCTTTATATAAGTGGATCCATACAGTGCGGCATGTGTTCTTAACACCTGACCTCCTCCATCCAGAATATTCTTGGTTTGACATGCTGTTGGACATATCAATACTTCTTAACTTTTACTGTTGAAGAATATTAATTATATGTATGTAATACAGTTTGTTTAGCTAATCTTGTTTTTGTCATTGCTATTTTTGAGACAGGATCTTATTATGCAGCCTAGGCTATCCTACAACCAGGATCTTCTTGCCTCTGGGGTGGGTGGCAGACAGGAGCCATCACCCCTACCCTATTCCTTCCCTGATGGGTATTTGGAACATTTTCAGTTTGGACAAGGTAATAAAGCTTCTAGAAAATTTGTACACAAGTCTTTGTGTGGGTAATTTATATTCTCCTTTCGATTGGATAAATAGCTTGGAGTAGAGTGTGCAGCCATGTGGCTTTTAAGAAGCGTGAGGGATGATTGGAAGGAATCTAGGTCTGGCAGTCAGAAAATTGTGTTTAATCTTAATTTTCCTAGTTACTAGCTGTGTTACCTTAGGCAAAGCACTTTACAACTCTGAGTCTCGAATTTCCTTGTCTGCCAAATGAGATGAAAATTGATCTCCTTTTCACACACAAGAGCAGACGACCGTGGGACGTAACCCAGGAGGACGCTGCCAACTTTAAAGGCTTCATAGAGCACTTTGGAGCCATTATCGAGAATAAGCTCCCAGAGGGAATACATTTCTGCATTAGTTCTTGCTTTGCCAAGAGATGGAACTGTCCAACGCTTTTGCAGGTGAAGAATTGCATTCAGTATTTACTTGTTGCCTGTGGTTCCTAAGTTGCTGTGGTTTTTCTCTCCCTGACGCCCTGTCCCCTCCATCTCCTTTGATGGTTCCTCAAAGAAGATGGGCCTACTGAGCAAGGCTGAACTCTTAGAGTCATCAATGAAGCAAGCTACAGTTGCAATTCATTTCCTCTCCTGACTTTGGCTCATAAATCCAAATGGCAGAAGCAAATCTGGAGGGCAGTGTCAGAGCTGAGAGCCCAGAACAACTTTGTGGGCCAAAACTTCTATAATGAACAACATTGTGAAAGGGCCCTCGCTTGGGTGGACTTGCCTCTCAGATGCTTGTTCTCCTGAGAGGCATTACCCATGGTGGGTAGCATCTCTGATGCGGGACATGCTCACACCCAAGCATTCTGTGTACTGACTGCTTTACCCATTAGACCCTGCTTTGCCACTGTGAAATTCAAATGGATGATAGTGTTTATAGGCTAGATTAGCTCCTGTGTAACTGTGACCACGATTCCTAACAGACACAACTTTTAGAAGGACAATTTAATTTGGTTCATGGTTTCAGAGGGCTCATTCCATTATGGTGGAGGAACATAGGATGGAGCCATGAAGATCAGAGTCCAGACCTATGGCAGATGCTGTTCACATCATGTTGGTCTGGAAAGCAGAGACTGAGGCAGGAACCAGGGACCAGAAATAACATTCAAAGGCCTACTCCTTGTAACCTACTTTTTTACCCTTAGCTTTCACCCCTTCTGGTTTAACTGGCTGGCAAACAACACTCAGACCATGAGTTCATAGCAGACATGTGAAATTAAAGCAATAATATTCACCCAAATATCCTGAGGATTACCTAAAGAAAGGTATTTAGCCATGCTTTGGAAGTACACAGTTTTGATCTTTCTTTTTTTTTTTTTTTAATTTTTATTTTTTGATACTTTATTTACATTTCAAATGTTTCCTACTTTCCAGGTCTCCACTTTGGAAATCCCCTAACCGCTCCCCCTCCCCTTTCCCCTATAAGGGTATTCCCCCACCCACCCACCCACCCACTCCCATCTTCCCACCTTGGCATTCCCCTATACTGGGCCTCTAACACCCTCAGGTCCAAGGGCCTTTCCTCCCCCTGATGACCAACAAGGCCCTCCTCTGCCACATATGTGGTCAGAGCCATGGGTCCCTCCATGTATACTCTTTGGTTGGTGATCTAGTCTCCAGGAGCACCAGGGGTCAGGCTAGTTGACACTGTTGTTCCCTCTATGGGGCTGCAAACTCCCTCAGCTCCTTCAGTCCCTTCTCCAACTCCTCCATCTGGAACCTCACACTCAGTCCAATGGTTACTGTGAAGTAAAACTTGGGTATTCTGAACTTTTGGGCTAATAACCAATTATCAGTGAGTACATATCATGTTCATTCTTTTGTGACTGAGTTACCTCGCTCAGGATGATATTTTCAAGTTCCATCCATTTGCCTGCAAATTTCATTATTGTTTTTAATAGCTGAGTCGTACTCCATTGTGTAAATGTACCACATTTTCTGTATCCATTCCTCTGTTGAGGGACATCTGGGTTGTTTCCAGCTTCTGGCTATTATAAATATGACTGCTATGAACATAGTGGAGCATGTGTCTTTATTACATGTTGGAGCATCTTCTGGGTATATGCCCAGGAGTGGTATAGC
>CM052712.1:5552215-5572613 GCA_028551405.1 Uromys caudimaculatus | reverse complement strand
TCTAGTCCCTGATTTTAGTGGGATTGCTTCAAGTTTCTCTCCATTTAGTTTGATGTTGGCCACTGGTTTGCTGTATATTGCTTTTACTATGTTTAGGTATGGGCCTTGAATTCCTGATCTTTCCAAGACTTTTATCATGAAGGGATGTTGAATTTTGTCAAATGCTTTTTCAGCATCTAATGAAATGACCATGTGGTTTTTTCCTTTGAGTTTGTTTATGTAGTGGATTACGTTGATGGATTTCCAGGTATTGAACCATCCCTGAATCCCTGGGATAAAGCCTACTTGATCATGATGAATGATCGTTTTGATGTGTTCTTGGATTCAGTTTGTGAGAATTTTATTGAGTATTTTTGCATTGATATTCATAAGGGGAATTGTTCTGAAGTTTCCTCTCTTTGTTGGGTCTTTGTGAGGTTTTGCTATCAGTGTAACTGTGGCTTCATAGAAGAAATTGGGTAGTGTTCTTTCTGTTTCTATTTTGTGGAATAGATTAAAGAGTATTGGTATTAGGTCTTCTTTGAAGATCTGATAGAATTCTGCACTGAACCCATATGGTCCTGGGCTTTATTTGGCTGGCAGACTTTTAATGAGTGCTTCTATTCCTTTAGGCATTATGGGACTGTTTAGATGGTTTATCTGATCCTTACTTAACTTTGTTATTTGGTATCTGTCTAGAAACTTGTCCATTTCATCCAGATTTTCCAGTTTTGTAGAGTATAGGCTTTTGTAGTAGGATCTGATGATTTTTTGAATTTCCTCTGAATCTGCTGTTATGTCTGCCTTTTCATTTCTAATTTTGTTAATTTGGATACTGTCTCTGTGCCCTCTGGTTAGTCTGGCTAAGGGTTTATCTATCTTGTTGATTTCCTGAAAGAACCAGCTCCTGGTTTTGTTGATTCTTTGTATAGTTCTTTTTGTTTCTACTTGGTTCATTTCAGCCCTGAGTTTGATTATTTCTTGCCTTCTACTCCTCTTGGGTTTATTAGCTTCTTTTTGTTCTAGAGCTTTCAGGTGTGCTGTTAAGTTGCTACTGAATGCTCTCTCCAGTTTCTTTTTTGGAGACACTCAGAGCTATGAGTTTTCCTCTTAACACTGCTCTCATTGTGTCCCATAAGTTTGGGTATGTTGTACTTTCATTTTCATTAAATTCTAGGAAGTCCTTAATTTCTTTCTTTATTTCTTCCTTGACCAAGTTGTCACTGAGTAGAACATTGTTCAGCTTCCACGTGTATGTGGGCTTTCTGTTATTATTGTTGCCATTGAAGACCAGCTTTAATCCGTAGTGATCTGATAGGAGGCATGGGATTATTTCAATCTTCTTGTATCTGTGGAGGTTTGTTTTGTGACCTATTATATGGTCAATTTTGGAGAAGGTACCGTGAGGTGCTGAGAAGAAGGTATATTCTTTTGATTTAGGATGAAATGTTCTATAGATATCTGTTAAATTCTATAGATATTTGTTAAATTTGGTTCATAACCTCTGTTAGTTTCACTGTGTCTCTGTTTAGTTTGTGATTCCAAGATCTGTCCATTGATGATAATGGGGTTTTGAAGTCTCCTACTATTATTGCATAAGGTGCAATGTGTGCTTTGAGCTTTAGTAAAGTTTCTTTTATGAATGTGGGTGCCCTTGCATTTGGAGCATAGATGTTCAAAATTGAGAGTTCTTCTTGGTAGATTTTTCCTTTGATGAGTACGAAGTGTCCTTCCTTATCTTTTTTGATGACTTGTGGGTGGAAGTTGAATTTATCAGATATTAGAATGGCTACTCCAGCCTGTTTCTTGGGACCATTTGCCTGGAAAATTGTTTTCCAGCCCTTTACTCTGAGGTAGTGTTTGTCTTTATTACGGAGGTGTGTTTCCTGAATGCAGCAAAATGCCAGGTCCTCTTTATGGATCCAGTCCTTCAGTCTATGTCTTTTTATTGGGGAATGGAGTCCATTGATGTTAAGAGATATTAAGGAATAGTGATTGTTGCTTCCTGCTATTTTCGACGTTATTTTTATGTTTGTGTGGCTATCTTCTTTTGAGTTTGTTGAAAGATTACTTTCTTGCTTTTTCTAGGGTGTAGTTTCCCTCCTTGTATTGGTGTTTTCCATCTGTTATTCTTTGCAGGGCTGGGTTTGTGGAAAGATATTGTGTAAATTTGGTTTTGTCACAGAATATTTTGGTTTCACCATCTATGGTAATTGAGAGTTTTGCTGGGTATAGCAGCCTGGGCTGGCATTTGTGTTCTGTTAGCGTCTATCTGAGTTCTGCCCCTGATCTTCTAGCTTTCATAGTCTCTGGTCCGAAGTCTGGTGTAATTCTGATAGGTATGCCTTTATATGTTACTTGACCTTTTTCCCTTACTGCTTTTAATATTCTTTCCTTGTTTTGTGTATTTGGTGTTTTCACTGTAATGTGATGGGAGTAATTTCCTTTCTGGTCCAATCTATTTGGAGTTCGGTAGACTTCTTGTATATTTATGTTCATGTCTTTCTTTAAGTTAGGGAAGTTTTCTTCTATAATTTTGTTGAAGATATTTACTGGTCCTTTAAGTTGGGAATCTTTACTCTCTTTGATACCTATTATCCTTAGGTTCTGTCTTCTCATTGTGTCCTGGATTTCATGGATGTTTTGGGTTAGGAGCTTTTTGCATTTTGTATGTTCTTTCACTGTTGTGTCAATGTTGTCTATGGTATCTTCTGCTCCTGAGATTCTCTCTTCTATTTCTTGTATTCTGTTGGTGATGCTTACATCAATGGTTCCTGATCTCTTTCCTAGGTTTTCTAACTCCAGGGTTGTCTCCCTTTGTGATTTCTTTATTGTTTCTATTTCCATTTTTAGTTCCTGGATGGTTTTGTTCATTTCCTTCGTCCGTTTGATTGTGTTTCCCTTTATTCTGCCCAGTTGATTGTGTTTTCCCACAATTCTTTAATAGATTTTTGTGTTTCCCTCTTAAGGGCTTCTAGTTGTTTACCTGTGTTCTCTTGTATTTCTTTAAGGCTGTTATTCATTTCCTTCTTAAAGTTTTCTATCATCATCATGAGAAATGATTTTAAATCTGAGTCTTGCTTTTCTGGTGTGTTGGGGTATCCAGGGCTTGCTGTCGTGGGAGAGCTGGGTTCTGTTGATGTCAAGTAGCCTTGGCTTCTGTTCCTTTTGTTCTTGCCCTTGTCTTTCACCATCTGATTAACTCTGTCTGGCTGTGGCTTGTCCCTCCTGCAAGCCTCTGTGTCAATACTCCTTGAAGATCAGCTCTCTCTGAGAGGAATTTGGGTTTGGAGAGCTGTGGCACAGGGTCAGCTCTGGGGTGCAGACAGAAACCAGAAGGATCTTGTCCCCAGCTGTCCCTTGGTTCCTGTGACCTGATGGCTCTGTAAGGGTCTCTCTTGATCCAGTGAATTTGAACAGAAGTGGTGGTCTTTCCTGTGCGTGAAGGTGTGTCAGCACTCCAGGGATTCCAGCTCTCTCCTGGCACTATTGTAGTATGGAGCCCTGTGTCACAGGATTAGCTCCCCAGCTGCAGAAAGAAACCAGAAGACCAGTCCTCGGTCACTGTATACTGGGATTCCAGGTGGGTCCCTCTGAGCAGACAGACTTGTCTACACTATGGAGCCCTGTGGCACAGGCTGTGGTCCCCAGCCACAGATGGAAACTGGAAGGCTCCTGTCCCAGGCTTTTCCTCAGTCCCTGTGTCTCGAGGATTCCGGGCGGGTCCTACTGAGCAGTGGTGCTTGTCTTAACCCCACTCATGGCTTTTCCACACTCCTGGGAGGGTAGCTTTCTCCTGGTGCTATTTGTCTATGGAGCCCTGGTGGCCCAGGCAGAGATCTCCCACCACAGATGGAAACCAGAAGGCTCCTGTCCCAGGCTTTTCCTTGCTATTTCTTTACAGGTACCTTCTCAAGGTTGCACGGAAGGGATAGTCTGTCTTAGGATCGCTGGGATGGCACAGTACCCCCTTGTCAAGATGTTTTCTCCACACTGAAAGTCTCTACTGCTAGTTACCCCCTTGAGTCATCAACGTCTACATGGCAGTACATTTATCTCAGCTAGTCATCCCTGAATAATGTCTGAATCGGAGCACTTTTCTAGAAAACTTTCAAATCATGGGAACAGAGTTGATATGGGGAAGGCCATTGGAAATGGTGAGCCCAGGGCTTTCTCCTTATCTACAGGACCATGCCTGGTCAGGGAAGGAAGGTGAGCAGCTTTTTTTCAGCAGTACATTGGAAATCCATTCTTCATCTGCTTTCAGCTTTTCACTCTGTCTTCCCAACTGGTCTGTCTGCACTAGTGAAGCAACATGGGGGTCCTTGGACCAGACCAAACCGAACACTGTCAGATAGGGAGTGTCCTGTTATCTCCTTTAGTCTCATTTTTTTCCTGTAAATGAGTGAAAGAAAGAGATGTTATTCTGTCCATTACACAGACAGAAAAATTAGAGGCCCTTTAAAAGGGTTTCTTTCTTTTAATTTTTTGCAAGATCATAAATTTAATGATGAAACTAAGTGTTAAGTTGCTGAGAATGCCCAGTTTTGGGGGCTTGTGACTCAGAGGTTTTGTTCACAAGGTTCTGGGTGTGTTAGAGAGGAAGGTGTTCCTATTGTGGGTAAAACTGGGAGAAGATAGCATCCTTTTCCTCTGAGACCTTAGGAAGCCAGAGTCCTATTAGAGTCTGTATCCTGCCTACTTACTCCAGGACCTCCAAATCACTAGGATAAATGGAGGACATTAGTCAAGAACAGGGCTGCCATTCAGTTTCCTGGGAATGGGTATGATATGGGGATTTTGAGTTTTATTATCCCACTGGCCACCGTTCTGCAGGGGCAGCTGAGTCAGTTTCCATCCTGGATTTGTTCCGTAGAATGCTGTCTTTTCTTGTTGCTGAAACCGAGCACAGGATAGCAGCTTCTCCAAGTTCTCGTCTGTAGCACAGAAAGGCAGATGGGATTTTTTTTGGCAGAGCAACATTTTTAGCTTTTTTTCTAAGGAAATTTGGGCATGAGGACATGGGTGACTCACTCAAGGTCATTCAGACAGTTGGTGAAGCTCAGCTCTCCATTTATTCTCCGTGCTGTCAGGAGTGGTGTACATCTCCCTACTAAACTTATAGAGATCTACTTGGAGTTAAAACCCTACACTCCCTGCCTGCTTAGGTCCCTTTCTGGTGGTGGTGGTGGTGTGATGGTTGGGAGGAAAGCTACAGATAGAAAATAATTCTTAGAAACAGAGCCACAAAAGCACTAGAATGTGGCAGCTTCTTCTCTGACAATTTGATCCACTGCCATGCAAACCCATGTGCTTATATCTTTATAACTTTAGCTAACCTTTGGGTTTCTGGCTTACCATTCTATTAACTTCTGGAAAGTGGAAATAGCATCAAGAAGTAGGCTTTCAGAGTTAGGTACAGCAATTGGGAATAAAGAAATAGGCTAGCCAAGCAAGTAATTAGGAAGTAGGTAGCATTTGTGACTCGATTCTCTTGTACACCATGGCATTCCCTTTCCTGTTTTATATTTTTTGAGCATCAAGATCTTGACCATTCCTTTGCCTCACCTTCTGAAAACTTCTTCAAGCAGAGCACTTAGTACATATACCGTCCAACAAAAATGTCTTATCCTTTGACTCAATCCATTGCTGGGGAATCAATAAGGTCTATCCCAAAGGACAAATATCTGAAGAGGAAGAGGCTTCAAAGGCTTTATCATGCTGTCTCCTGTTCTGACTTAGTTAGAACTCTTGGAATCACTGCTATCAGCTAGGTAGCAGGCAAGTGCCCATAATGCTGCCCTCTGTCTCCCATCACATATACTAAAGACAGTCTTGTGACTCCAGAAGAAGCCAAAATCCATGCATGGTTACTGCCTAGCAACCTCTCCCATTCCCACTCTAATATTTCAAGCATGAGAAGGGCTCTTGAAATTTTACCATGTTTCCATGACCTCCCACTCCAATATCTCTTTAGTGGTTAAGCTTCACTGTCAACTTTACTAGATTTGAAATCACTCAGGAGACACAGCTTGGTCTGTGACTTTGAGGGACTTCCCAGAGAACTTTCACAGATTATAGAAGATCCACCTTGAGTGTGAGTGTTGCTTTCGTTTGGATCCCAGACTGAATAAGAAGGGAAAAGGCAGGTGGATGGATGAACTCTAACATACTTCTAACATGCTTCTTGACTGCAGAGGCAATGGACCAAGTGTCTCACACATCTTGCTGTCATTACTTTCTTGTCCTGATAGACTGTATCTTCTCACACCATGAGCCAAAGCAATCTCTTCTTCCCTAAGTTGCCTTTGTGAGCAAGTTCATCATAGCAGTTAGAGAAGTCATTAATGGAATGCATCTTCTTGAAAAAGCAGAAGACAAACACTATTATTCGTTTGATCACGCATACATAGTCACTTCTTTCCCATAGACTTTGCTTCCATGGCACCGTGAATCTACTGAGAATTGGCTGTAGATTTGTCCAAATATTTGTAGGGTCTAAGACAAGAGTACAAAGGGAAGCCAATATGATACATGCCCTAATATCCAAAAGTTGTCGATTAAACTAAGGGACTCTTACACAAAACATATCTATTTTCCTGTCTTCATGATTATACTTTCTTAATGGCAAAATTGACAAACATGTGCAAAGCTATTCTTTTTAGGTAGCTAAAAGTTGACATAAAAATCAAAGATGACAGAATTTAATTGCTCCTGGGAAGATCTGAATCCTTTTTATGGCTGATGATGTTTATTTGAATAATAAAATGAAGGTATCTAGGTATTTTATTCCCTTACTTTAATTTCAACAAAAATCATTGATTATGGCAACTAATAGTTTTTCATATTTGGTTTTCTGTTGACAGTAATGATCTAAGAAATAAAAATTATAACTGTAATAAATATATACCAATGAATATGTTTTCTGAAAAATAATAAATGGTAAATATAGCATATAAGTTAAAATTATATTTATATATACCTTTGACAAGTTCTTTTTCTTCTAAATATTTCAGACTATTATAGTGAAGAACAAAATATAAACTATAATTAATCATATGAACACTTTTGCTTGGAGTTATATAAATAAAGGTAGCATTTTAAGTTTGTAAAATATAATTAAATCATGTTTTTGAGAAACTAAAATTGTTCTAGTTTTAGCACCTAAAGTCCACCTACTTGCTATGATAAGGCTTCCCATCATGCTCCATAAACACTACACCTAGATTTACATACATACATACATTTAAGAGTAAAAGTACTGTGATATTGCAAAATGTTCCCCAGTGACTCTATGCAACTGCTGTAAATGCCATATTTATTTGTGAGTGCCTCTGAACTTATGAATTGGGACACAAATAAAAGCATAAAAAGAATGCTTGGTGCTTGTGGAAAGCCAGCATTGTGCAAGAACCGACTGAATTCCAGCTATCTGAAGAGGACGTGACACAATAACTCATTTGTTTACCATTTTAGCTAAGCAGTTTTACTGCTTTGTTTCTTCATACTGCAAAATAGCATCAGGATAAATGGCAGCAGTGGCAGCAGAGGCAGCAGCAGCAGCAGCAGCAATGTTGACAGCAGCATAGCTCATTAATATTTATGACATTCAAATACAGGTGCTTTCCATGAGAATTTTGGGTGAAATTGTCCTGACCAACTGCTGGAGTTATCTGTGAGTCATTTGGAGAGCTCTGAGGATGTAGCATTCATGACCTGTGGAGATGTTCTCAGATGTGGAGATGTGGAGAGATTGTCCTCAGAGTCTGAGAAGTACAAACCAGAGTGTGATGTGTAGGGTGGAAGTTCTTCTGTGGCAGTTTTAAGTCCTGGACACGGAACTGCCATGTTTTCTTTGATACATGCCCCTTTATCTTATGAGTTTCAAGTAGGATTCTAGGTCAAGTTCTTTTTGCCTAGATTTTGTGTGATTTTCCCTGTGTACACATAAACAAATGTCTACCCATCCTATATAAGACACCAGCAACAGACCAAAGAAATAATCTACCTAAGTCGAGCTCAGAGACCCAGTGACTATTGAGATTGCTGGTAGGGATGGACGGGAGGGTTCCCCAGAAGACGGTGAGTGAGCCTAAGCAGCTATGTTGCCATAAATACCACCCCATCGTGGGACAGTTCATGAAAGCTACATCCTTTAAGCTCTCTGAATGACTTACTGCTCTGGCAGTTGGTCAGACAGTCTCCTCTTCATAGTCATTGCTTACCTTTTGTAAAACTGTGGGAGCTTTTGTGAATCTAGTAAGCTTTCCTGGATTGGGGTCAGTTTTGTTATTTCAGAGTTCCTTGAGTTCCCCTCTTTCCTACAGGAGGGATATCTCAAGTTGAGGATGAAATCTTAGATTTAGGTAGACATATAAATGAAGTACACTCACAGTGTTCCAGAGAAAAGTAACCAACAGGATCTATCAATCTGTCACAGTCTCTCTGTCTGTCTGTCTGTCTGTCTGTCTGTCTGTCTGTCTCTGCCGGCCTGTGTGCCTGTGGTGCTTTAAGTGATTACAGGCCCCACTAGCTTGTATATTTGAATACTTCATCTCCAGTTGGTTAAACTGGAAGGATTAGGAGCTATGGCCTTGTGTCACTGGAGACTGGCTTGGGGCTTTCAAAAGACTCACACATTCCCAGTGTGGCTCTCTCTGCTTTGCACTTGGGGAGCAAGATGTGAGCTCTCAGTGACAGTTCCAGCGCCATGCCTGTCTGCTTCCTGCAGTACTCCCTCCTGTGATGTTCATAGATTCTAACTTACCCTCTGAATCTGTAAGCCTCAAATAAACTCTTCATTTTGTAAGTTACCTTTTTGTAAGTTACTAGGACACTGTCTCTGCCTATCCATTATCTATTTACTCACCCATCCAAGTGAGGTTGCAGAGACTGATAGGCATTAAGATATACTAGTAGCTATTAGCTAGAGATATTCTGGCTGCTTTCTCTCACAGAAGTCAAGCTAGGACATTCTTAGCCTCTCTCCAGGACCTATAAGTAACCTATTCTGTGACCTTGCAGCCCTTATAGAGTTGTGTTCTATCCTTCTTACAGGTGTGAGCAAGACCTTCTCCCTGATACACAGACCCAAGATAACCTTGAATTCTAACTTTACACTTATGTCTAGGCCTTTTGCTCTGGATTCTGATATATAGACTAAGTCACAGATGTAGAACTTATTTCACCAACCCCAAGGAGAGGAATCAGACAGCGAAGCTGCTGTGCTCTGTGGAACCAATCTCTCCCTTCAGGACCACATCATACTGACTATATTTACCATATGTCATAGTTTGAACAGGAACATCTCCCACAGGCTCATATATTTGAATGCCTGATTGTTAGGGAGGAGCAATGCTTGACAGGGTTTTAGATGGTGTAGTCTTGTTGAAGGAAGTGTGTCACTGGGGGTGGGCTTTGAGGTTTCAAATGCTCAAGCTGGGCCATCTCTCTCTCTCTCTCTCTTCCTGCTGCCTGCCTAACTGGATGTAGAGCTCTTAGCTACATCTCCAAGGCCATGTCTGCCTGCAGGCTGCCATGTTTCCTGCTGTGACGATAATGAACTAAGCCTCTGAAACTGTAATCCACCCCCAATTAGATGCTTTCTTTTATAAAAGCTGCATAGTCATGGTGTCTCCTCACAGCAATAGAACATTGACTAAGACACAGTGCTTTCTTAATACTCTGGGAACTGAAGGGTGTCTCACTTAGGAGCCTCATGTGCTATCCATGATGGCCATCTCTCCTAATGAAGCTTTCTCAGACACGAAAGCTTGCTTTTCCACTTCAGGATAAGATGTAGAAACCCTCCTAATAAAGCTTGTCTGAAGGGTAATTTATCTTAGCTTCCTATATATGAACTTCCCATCTTTTACTCATGAGAGTGGAAAGCTAGAGACCCTGAGGAATGGATGCCATAGTTCTACTCTGACAGCTAGCAGGCTCAAGACCTAAGAAGAGTCAGTTTTTCAGTTTGAATCTAAAGGCAAGAAAAGACCCATGCCCAATGTAGGCAGGAAGCATTGACATTTTCCTAGCCCTTATATTTTAGTTAGGTCTTTAATTGATTGGATGGGTCCATTTATAGATTACAATTGGTTTTGTTTAATCCATGGAGTCAACTGTTAATTTCATTTAAACATACTTCATAGATACATCCAAAATGTTTGACAAAAAGAGCTGACATATAAAATTAACTATTATAGCAACTATGAGTCAAATACATGAAGTAGACACTCCCAAATTCGTGATTACAACTATTGCTTGGGAGATGGGACATCTGTGCAGAAACCTTCTATTTTCAACATTAACATGGCATATCCTTGCTGTAGGTTAATCCAGTAATACTAGATACTTATTTCTGAGCAATCAGATTAAAATACATGTCATTTACATATGCTTCTATGAAGGGCATTCCGGTGTACATATCAGTGCAAGGGAATGTGTAAAATGTTAGCATTGTCTTCATCTAAAATCGTTACAATATATTGAAGAATATTCATGATATTGTAGTTTTCAGTGATCAAAAATAATTATTAGTATGGATAGATTATTTTCTAATGCAAAACACATGAAATGTATGCAAATTTGTGAATGAATCCCATTCAATAACTGTGTACTTTCCAAGAGTAAAGTGATCTAGATTTTCCAGAGCAGCTATGAAAGAAGTAAATTCCTTGACAGCATGAAGTCTAAAGACTTATGAGGAATGTAAGAAAGAACTAAGTATGTTCCCATAAGCACTGACTATGAAAATACACTAGAACATAGACTGCGTGTAAAACTTACACTACACCTTTTTTTCTTCCCACTTGTTTCTAATTTGTAATGGTGGCGGTGTGTTTGTTTTGTTTCTTTGTTTTTGAGATCTATTTCCTAGGTATCTAACATGTACCAGACACTAAGATGGAGGCACAGACTTCATGTATCAAAACTTAAATGTTTCATTTGAATTTTAAATTGTTCAATGAGGTGAGCATTTTATGAATGAAGAACCAAGTCTTTCTTTAAAATAATACTTATTTTTATTTCTGTGTACTTGTGTGTTCTTACTGTCTCTATGTATGTCTCTACCAAGAGTGTACAGATCTCCTTGGAGGTCAGTTGTGAGCTATCCAGTGTGGGAGCTTGGAACTGAACTAGGTCCTTCAGAAGAAATATCTTTTATTCTCCTGTATTAATTGTCTCCGAGGCTTCCTGCCTTTGTCTGCTATCCTAGGCATAGTCTTGGAAGCTTTTGCCCCCATACAATCCTATCTAGGCCTAGAATGTTTTCAGCCTCTGAGACTTAGGGCTGAATGAGCTCACTATTTCTAGTTCTTTCTGAACTCTGACTGGCTGGTTTAAACTCGGTTGTCCTGGCTCAAACTCCTCTCCAAGATGAATGATTCAATCTGGCTTCTCTCCCAGCCTCCAACTTTTTGCTCTGCTTGGCCTCAAACTAATTTTGGCAATCTGTTCTAATCTTCTGGCTCTTTCTGATTCTCTGGCTTGTTTTGTCTTCACCTGTGTCTAGCTTGTTCTCTGTTCATCTGTCTTTGTAAAACCCTCCCAGTAAAAAACTGCCCACCTACCTACCTACCTTTCCTCCTTCCTTCCGTCCTTCCTTCTGTCCTTCCTCCCTCCCTCCTTTCCTCCCCCCCTTTCTCCCTCTTTCAGCATGGCTCTTTCTTAAGCAGCCTCTATTTTTCTCTCTTCTTGTGAGAGCTGGGAACATCCTAGTCTGTCAAATCGTGTCTGCCTCTTAATTAGACATCACTTTCAAACACGGGTGCTTCCTTCTACAAACTAAGTTTACCTTCATTGTTTGGGATTAAAGATGTGTACTAAGATCGTGCCTGTATTCTAGCCATAGGGATTAAAGGTGTATGTTAAGGCTGAGCCACACCACAACTAGAAACAGGATTTTTTCAGCAAACAACACAATCTCAGGGTTCACAATGTGATTGAATACTCTGCAACACTTACCTGCCAAGCCATCTCTCCAGTTCCATGATAACAAGTCTTAGAGAAAATAAACATGGATCTAAATACTATTGTTCATAGTCCAAAGCTGCACGTCACTCAGATAAAATTTGAAGACAGTCCTTACTCAGCTTCAGAGGGCCAACTACTCTGAAACTACTAAATCCCATGGGCGAATAGTAAAGTGTCCACTGTAGATCGTCTTTATCTCTTTGTTAGGAACAATACTGAAGGAAGCTGACCATCCTGTGTTGCCAACTTGTTTAAGTTTAACAAATGCATTCTGAATAATAAAAATAATTTCTACCTGATGGTCAAATAATCTGACTTTTGCTTACTTTTCCAATCTGTTTTGTTCTTTCATCTCAGGATAATTAATTATATTTGACTTCTGAATTGAATATGGAGAGCAGAAGCATGCTACTAGCATGGTCATGTTTTCAAGTTTGCAGCTTTCTGAGTCTTTACCAGGATGGGTCTTGCCCATTCATAAAGGAATGAACCAGGTATTCTCTTTCTTTTATCTCAGCAAGACTTGAATTTACAAATAGAGTTTTATACTTAATATAATGGCAACCATTCTGTGTAATTACATCTGGCCTTCCTGAAACAAAGCTCAGAGATACATGGGTCCTGCTAACCACCACAGACAGGGAGCTCCTTCCCTTACACCCCCAGTAAGCTTGCTGATAAAGGAGAAGGACTGTTGGTATCAACTGAGTTGTAGACCCTTCACTTAGAATGATAAAAACAATGGCAGAAATGAACACTGCTTACGGTTTCTTTCTTGCCATGTCTTGCTACCTAAGTAAAAGGGATCATCCCTGCTCACTGGATCTTTCCAGGTAATTAGTGTCACTGACTTATCTCAAGGAAGTCCCATGGTTCCTGCAATCAGAGATGTCAAGAGACTATTTTAGAACTGGCTGGTGTGGCTTAGATTTTGATCTTCACCTTCAGTTTTCTTGTGATGCATGTTGATTTCTCTAATTAGGATACTGCTTCACCCTGTGGGTCATTGATCCACTTGTTTCTCTCTTCTGGCTGTAGGTTTCTGTTTCTAGTCTTCTGCTTTCCTTTCTTTCAACATTTGAGCAGAAGGTGGCTTCTTCTTTCTTCAGTTGCTGTCTTGTTTTGGCTTATCTGCTCTGCTGTCGGGCTTGGTCTTGTCCGAAAGAAAATGGAAATGGGAATGCTTTTGAAGCATTATTCAAATGTATGAGAGAGATTAGTGATTTATTAAAAATAATAATCGTTCTGGAACTCTGAACCTTCAAGCAGTAGTCGAGGGTAGAGGAGAAAACCCGATTGGACAGATGGGGCATTTTTATGCACTGCGAGCCTGCTGTTACGGTTGACTGGCCTGTGTTTGCAGTCCTCAATTCTCTGTGAACATGTGTCACAGCCTTACAACTGTTGCATCTCGAGGATGGAGACACAAGCCTACATGGGAGGCAGAGGGGTGCATTTTGGTTGCTCTTCCTTGACAAATGCTCCTAGTTTTGCATAGGATTTTTTTCATTCAGTGTTAGGCATGCTGGATACACATCATTTTATTGAAGTGGTGTTTCATTTTGAGTATGCCCATACCCTGATTTTAGAGATCTGAAATACTCTTCCAGCCCAGGACTAGATTTCCTCCTATTCTAGTTGCAGAGGGAAGTGAGCTGAGGCTTGTTTAGATATCCTGTTATAGAGGGTGGGTAGCACTGGGGCAATGCCTGTGTTGACTCTCTTGCTTCATGGTCAAATTCACATTACCTTTCCAAACTTAATTTTAAGAGTCTTTTTAAACTCTTAAGAGATGATTCCATCTGTGTAAGTAGTTCTTCCTGCCTATCAAAGAAGGTCTTCTGAATCTAGGCCTGTATTAGATCTTAGCCCCATGTACAATGAGCCTTTCTCAGATGGTATAAAAGGCCCACGGTATAGCTACAGATCCCCTTAACTTGCTTATGTCTCAAGCAACTTTCTACCTGTTGGAAAGTTGATCTTTGTTTTAGGGGAGCTATCATTAGTGGAATCCATCTCAATCTTGAATTAATTAATTAATAATTCATCATCATCATCATCATCATCTCTACTGGCTCCCTAGTAGTTTAAAAATGCTAAAATTTCCTTCTGAGAGGGAAGGGATGAGTCCCTGACTTTCCCTAAAACATTGGGAAGAGCCAAATTTGGGTTTCAGGAAGCAGGGAGCACATTATAAGAAGTGACAGACATTTCTGTGACTGAGTACCCATAGATCAGTGCACAGGCAACATTGGAGTCTAACAATGTTTTCAAATCTCTTCTGCGTCCTATGCTCTTACTCACTTATTAAACAAAAGTGGACTGAGCGCTCACTCAGCAGAGGCAGACTCTGAGCTGGCAGCAGAGATTACTGTTCCAAGCATCTGGGTCATGCAAACTTGCCCTCTAGTGCCTCTTCCTCTGTTTTATGTTTAGTGTTATTTGACAAATTGTACTCCATTGTACTCTCCGGTGTTCTCAACTCTTTTTAATGTACCTATAAATTTGAATAATATCAGTTACCACTCAGGGCTCTGTGAGGATTCCATAAATGACATTATGAGACTCATCTTCCATATTAATTTCTTGCTCACCACCTCAATCTCACTGATGCTTCTGTTTTCCACAGGGCAATTTATCTTCCAAGAGAAGTTTAATAGTGTTTTAAGTCTTTGTGTAGGCAAGACAAGATATTGTCAGTAAAGTATAGATCCCATGTCTGGATCCCAGAACCCCAATACAAACTACTGCCACCCCAACATTTTCTTTCTTTTCCAAATAAGATTTTCTGTTATTCTTGTTTTTCAAACGAGTCTTGCCATGTAGCACAGGCTGGCCTGGAGCTTATGATTCTTCTACTTTATCTTCCCAGATGATTGTGTCAACAAGACCACCTATTTAGTTAGTTCACAATTTACATCATGTGTAACTGACTAGGAAAAGCTGTATATATTTAGAGTGTAAAAACATTTGGAAATTTGCTCAGTCAAATAAAGTCACACTAGTGAAGTGAACAACTGTTAAAATAACAAAAGAAAGAGATGGTGATAATATCGGAGATAAAATGGAAAAATAAACAGTATTTCATGAGTCCAAAGACAGTAGGAAGAGAACAAAACTATATACATGTCTCTAATAGAAAAAAATTGAACTTAAGCTAAGCAACAATAGTGATCACATCAACCAGTCACCATAAGTATTAATATACAAATAAGTTATGATGTATTAAAGTAGATCAAAAGCAAAGGACCTATTATGCTAACACTTTAGCACTAGAATGTCTATATTAATATCAGACAAAACACCTTATGCAGTGAATGCTGATACTAAGGGTAAAGAGCAGCATTTTGGGCTGGAGAAATGCTGCAGCAGGGGAGAGTCTCTGCTGCTCTTACTGAGGGTCAGGGTTCAGTTTTAAGCACTGCCGCTGGGTCCCTTACAAGCACCTGCACCACTAGCTCCAGGAGACCTAACACTGTCCTCTGACCGCTGTGGGACCTGTCTGAATCTGGTGCACAGACAGACAGACAGACACACACCATACACCACACACACACACACACACACACACACACACACACACACACACAAATAAATAGATATTTACAAAGTAGAAAACTTTATTATAAAGAAGTATATACATCAATCTGATTTAACAGACTTAAATGTATTATGCGCAAAATAACAGAACTTCTGAATACATTAAACAAAAAACAAATTGAACTGTAGGGAGTTATAAAAACATACAATTATAATGAGAAACTCAGCATCTGTCAATAATAGGTAGGATGTGTAGGATGTAAATGGATAAACTACCTTGACATAATTGGCCTTTGTAGATGATTTCATCCAGCCACAGAACACCTGGCCCTCCACACCTGGCGATACACCCTGAGTCAGCACCCTGGGCCTTTGCCACCACCGGAGACTGCACTGCATGGAATTCCTGTCAGATGTTGTAGAGGCCCCAATCTCTGACTCATTGCTGCTGGAGAGCCTAGTAGTAGCTCATTGTTTCAGGGGAACAGCTCACCTGGCTTAGGATGAGGTCAGATATTGAATCCAAATCAAGGCTCTAACCTACTCACTGCTACCTGCTGAAGAGCATAGAAGCCTGTAGCTGTGTCCAAACCTATTGATAGTAACATACTAGCATTGTCCCAAGAGACTCAGCATTGACAACATAACGACACTGTATGGACTGTTGAAAACCTTCTTATGAGATTTTTGTTTCTCTGGATAACGTATGATTGGTCTTTCTTCCCCATACCTTTCCAAATGCAGAAAATTTATGACCAATAAGAAGTCTGATAAATCTGTGAAGTATACATACAACTGACTTCAAGTTATAAGATGTAATTTATGTAATAGTCTGGCTAAAGAGGAAAATATAAGCTAGAACAATACTTAGTAGAACGATGCCAGTGCCTGATGTCATTTTGTGGGAGGTGTCCCACCACTAAGCCCCAGTGAACTGCCCTGGTGAGACTCAGGTGGGCAGTGGAAGAATGCAGGGTTGAAATAGCTGCAGCTGTGCCACAAGCTGCATCCATTTGGGATTGACCCGATTGGGGCGACAGAGAAAGGACAGACACACATACAGGAAGGCTGGGATCAGATTGACTATGCACTTTTAGAGAGATGCACCAGCAACCCAGAAACATGGCATATTCATTATATACAGCTGAAGGAGCAGGCATGTTTATTATATATAGCTGAATGAATGAGGAGGCAGGTTAGCTAATTTTGAGCGGGGTGTCTCTAGGGGAATCATCTCTGGCTCCTGTCATTTGTGGGGATGAAGCTGTGGTGGATATCTATATACAGTGTCATCTATACTTGGACCAGGAGAAGACTTTGCCATTTCCCAGAGTCTGACCTGGGGAAGGCCTTGCCTCTCCCTTGGGTCTACGGCGTTAGGGCCCTGATATCGCCATATTCATGTCAACTATACACATTCAATCGGTGTCTATCTATATGCCATCTTGACAGTTACACACATCTTACTATGGTACTTGAGGAGTTCTCTGTTTCTTCAAGCTAAGTGGGCGTTCTTTCTGTAGCTGCCCTTCTTGTTTACATGAAACAATGCCCACTTCATAGCACAGTGCTTCACTGGATCTATTGTGAAGTAAAACTGTACTGCTCTATGCAGATAGTGTATGTACTTTGTGAAAACAGACTCATATTTCTCCTCTCTTGGCCTTTGGGCTATTAAACTTGCATGTATATTATAAAACTCATAATAGACTTAAACTTGATTTTGTGTTAAATAACCAATTGTCTTTTGAGTAATTTAAACAATCTAAAATATATATTGTTAATCTAACCATTTAGTTTTCTTTTCTAGTACTCTTCATATTTCTGTGTACTTCACATTTGTATCTTCTTTTATTTTTCCTCTGCTTGAATTATTTGGCACTTCATGTAATGGATATCTTCTGCTTGTGAATTATTTTAGATTTTATATATTTTAGAAGATCCTCATCCTGCCCTTATTTTAATGGCCGTTTTTGTATTGACAATCTACCTCTCCATTCAATGACAATGGATATGTCACTCCAGTGTGTTTTGGCTCATGTTATTTCCAAGTAAAACCTTTCTCCATTCAAATGCCTGTTCTGTGTGAATGCATTTTTTCTTCTTTATCACTCATTTTAAAGACATTTAACAATGACGTGCCTTAACATAGTTTATTGCTGGTGTGTATGTGTGTGTGTGTTTTTGAGGTTTATAATTTTCAAAAATGTTTAAAATTTGTGGCAAATCTTCCTCACTGTCATTTCTTGGCCTCTTTCAGACTCTCAGACATGTGACCAGCTGGCCTCTTCTCATTGGCCCACAGCTTGTAGCTTCTACATTTTGTTTCCTATTTGGAAAATTTCTAGTGACGTGTCTTCAATGTGCTAATTTTCTCTTCAGCAGTGTCCAATCTGCTCTTCATCTGATCTAGAATATGCTTCACTTGAGACCTGGCAGTTTTTATCTTTAGAGGTTTGACTTGAGTCATTTTACAAAAATTATCTTTCATCTTTTAAGTGTTCTTTAATCCTTTTTTAAGTCTTTCTTTCATTTTTCCTTTTTTTTCTTCTTCTTCAAATCTCTTTTATTGGAAGAACACACACAACCTTCATTTATTGTATTTGAAATCACTGTATATTTACTTTTGTGAAAACACTGCTTGTATTTTCTACAAAAATCCCTAAAAATTATTTTAGGAATATAGAGAAATATCCATTTTAAATCATGAAAAATGTGCACCGTAATTACTGCTGCAGCGTAGCCATGTCTGCATCTTGCATGTTTCTTAAATAACTATCTTATCTGAATACATATAATATAAAGAACAGTTATTGAGAATATCTTGTGGCTGTAGAGAGCCAATCATAAGCACAGAAGCTGCAGTAGCAGACTATGCATATGGCTATTGGTGTGCATCTTTGTGCACATATGCATATGCTTGTTGGTGCATATCTTTGTGCACATTTGCAACATTGCTTCCATATTGCTGAGTGCTATCATAACCTCTGGTAAGTCCCTGTTGGATTACCAGTCCTAAAACTGGTCTGAATAGCAGCAGATAGAAAATTACTTCCAACGCACCCACTGGTATAATTTACATCATTATAAACACTATTCTGAGTCCTAGCCACAAATCTCTGAGAAGCATACTAGAATACTCTTTGTCAGAGTTTTCCCTGTCTCTAAAGATGAGTATCTGTCAAGAGAAGCATGCCCCCTCTACCTCTGGAACAACCTGAGCCTCTGTCTTCAACCAGTTGAAGCAGCTTGGGATTAATTGCTTGATTAACTTCCTGAAGCACAGAGAAAAGGTCAGTCACTGTAGTGGTTTGAGGAAGAATGACTCCCACAGACTCATTTGTGTGAATGCTTAGCCCATAGTCAGTGACACTATTAGGAGGTGTGGCCTTGTTGGAGGAAGTGTGTCACCATGGAGGCAAGCTTTGAAGTCTTACAAACTCAAATCAACCAGTGTGTCTCAGTCTCCTTCAGCTGCCATTGGATCAAGATGTAGAATTCCCCAAAACCTTATCTACCTGCATGCTGCCATGCTTCTTGCCATGGCTAAACATCTGAAACTGTAAGCCAGCCACAATGAAATGTTTTTATTTATAAGAGTTGCTATGGTCATATTGTCTTTTCACAGCAGTAGAAACCCTAAGACACTTGCCTACTTGCTTTATGTTATTTGGTGTCAAGAAAGTATGTGCTGTGCCTGGTTTGGTAGTGTGAGCACGTCTTCCAATATGATAAATATAATCCCCTGAGGAAGTAGAGTAGTCATAATTGGTGACAAATTTCACATCCTCCATATCTACCCCTCTAGAGGATACTTGGATTGCAAACAGAATAGGAGCTTTTCCATGTTTGAATTTATTTAGAACACAGCCATGCTCCTGTTGAATCTTGTTACTATAAATGCCCATGGTAGGCCACCCATCTCTCCTTAATTTTCTGGTAAGTTCATCACATTTTCTTTTGATTAAAAAAACACAATGGTGGGAGACATAACAACAGATGCTGAGGAAATTCAAAAAATCATCAGATCCTACTACAAAAGCCTATACTCAACAAAACTGCAAAATCTGGATGAAATGGATAAATTTCTAGACAGATATCAAATACCAAAGTTAAGTCAGGATCAGATAAACCATATAAACAGACCCATAATGCCTAAAGAAATAGAAACAGTCATTAAAAGCCTCCCAAGCAAAAAAAGCCCAGGACCAGATGGGTTCAGTGCAGAATTCTATCAGACCTTCAAAGAAGACCTAATACCAATAGTCTTCAATCTATTCAACAAAATAGAAACAGAAGGAACATTACCTAGTTCCTTCTACGAGGCCACAGTTACACTGATACCAAAACCTTACAAAGACCCAACAAAGAAAGAAAACTCCAGACCAACTTCCCTTATGAATATCGATGCAAAAATACTCAATAAAATTCTCACAAACTGAAACCAAGAACACCTCAAAATGATCATTCATCATGATCAAGAAGGCTTCATCCCAGGGATTCAGGGATGGTTCAATACCTGGAAATTCATCAATGTAATCCACTACATAAACAAACTCAAAGAAAAAAACCACATGGTCATTTCATTAGATGCTGAAAAAGCATTTGACAAAATTCAGCATCCCTTCATGATAAAAGTCCTGGAAAGATCAGGAATTCAAGGCCCATACCTAAACATAGTAAAAGCAATATACAGCAAACCAGTAGCCAACATCAAACTAAATGGAGAGAAACTCGAAGCAACCCCACTAAAATCAGGGACTAGACAAGGCTGCCCTCTCTCTCCCTATCTATTCAATATAGTAACTGAAGTTCTAGCTAGAGCAATTAGACAACAAAAGGTGGTCAAAGGGTTACAAATTGGAAAGGAAGAAATCAAAATATCACTATTTGCAGATGATAT
>CM052712.1:5523944-5551715 GCA_028551405.1 Uromys caudimaculatus | reverse complement strand
CCCCCCCCCCCCCCCAGTGCTCCTGGAGGCTGGACCACCAACCAAAAAATACACATCGAGAGACCCATGGCTCGAACCACATATGTGGCAGAAGAGGGCCTTGTTGGCCATCTGGGGGAGGAGAGGCCCTTGGGCCTGAGGGTGTTAGAGACCCCTGTAAAGGGGAATGTCAAGGTGGGAATACAGGAGTGGGTGAGTGGAAGTGGGAATAACCTCATAGAGACGGGGGAGGTGGGAGGGAATAGGAGGTGTCCCTAGAGGAGACCTGGAAAGGGGAAACATTGGAAATGTAAATATAGTATAAAAAGAAAATAATAAAAAATAATAAAAAATCCCACAATGGTTTTATTCTCCTCATGCATGATCATTAGATGAAAACTTTTCACCCTTTTCTACATCATGACATATATCCACTATCTTTGTTATGGCTTGTGCTCAGTTCTAGTGCACCAATATTGATATGAATACAGTCTGTCAGGAAATCTTCAGCAAGCTGTCTTACTTCTTTTGGCCAGGTTGCACTCCATATTAGTCTTTGCCTAGAAGGTCTTATTTGATCAGTGATTTTTCTTATTTGGGATTCAAAACCCTTGTCAAGCATTCCATCAGCTCCGCCAAGGTCAAGGTAGGTTCTTCTTAGATTTGTTGTCCCACACTCTCAAATGTCCATCAATCTCCCAGATGTTGCAACACAGATTTCCACACCTCTCTGAAAATATGGAATGTTTCACAAATATTCCTGCCATCCTTGTGCAAGAGCCATGCTAATCTTCTCTAATATCTATCTATCTATCTATCTATCTATCTATCTATCTATCTATCTATCTATGTGTGTGTAATGTAGTGCTGCCAGAGGGAGGGATCTTTTACTTTTTACCTGTTAACAAACATCATTTTAATTACTTTTAATATTATTGTCTACTAATTCTATCATGAGTCTGTTTCTTTTAATTATGATAATATTTTCCTACTTTTTCTGTAGAACTGATCATTTTAATTGGATAGTAGAGATTATGAATTTGATCTTGTTAGGTGTTACATATTTTACTGTTTTTTTCTTCTCTCATATATTACATCCCAATTTTGGTCTCCTCTCCCTCCACTCCTCCCAGTCTCTCTACTCCCCCATCGCCTTTTCCCCCTAGACTCACACCACAAAAAAGTGCAGGCTGATCATAGGATCAGAGATGAGGTGGACACAACATCTGTCCCAACATCTGGAGTAACTGGGACCCATGGGATCCAGTGACTCAGGAACCCCACCTGACCAGTGGCATAGGTTCCTTCTGGTCTGGCCCAGTGCCCTAAGCAGACCTTGGGGGCGAACTCTGCAGCCAACACCCACAACACCCAGAGGAAGTTCCACTCTAACACACCCAGGATCACAAGATCACAGGAGCACAGGATCCCAGGAGCTTGTTCACACCAGGATCTAAGGGTCCCAGAGGCAGCTTGACTCCCAGAAGCTCTGACACAACCAGGATCACAGGAAGGACAGGCTCCAGTAAGATATAGCAAGGGCAGGTAGCACTAGAGATAATCAGTTGGCGGAAGGCAAGCATAAGAACATAAGCAACAGAAACCAAGGTTGCTTGGCATCATCAGAACCCAATTCTCCCACCATAGCAAGTCCTAGATACACCATCATACCAGAAAAGCAAGATTTGGATCTAAAATCACTTCTCATGTTGATGATAGAAAACTTTAAGAAGGACATAAATAACTTTCTTAAAGAAATACAGGAGAACACACACGTAAACAGGTAGAAGCCCTTGAAGAGCAAACACAAAAATCCCTTAAAGAATTACAAGAAAAACAATCAAACAGGTGAAGGAAATGAACAAAACCATCCAGGATCTAAAAATGGAAATTGAAACAATAAAGAAATCACAAAGGGAGACAACCCTGGAGTTAGAAAACCTAGGAAAGAAATCAGGAGTCATAGATGCAAGTATCACAAACAGAATACAAGAGATAGAAGAAAGAATCTCAGGTGTAGAAGATACCATAGAAAACATAGACACAACAGTCAAAGAATTGCAAAAATCATAAAGCTCCTAACCCAAAACATCCAGGAAATCCAGGACACAATGAGAAGACCAAACCTAAGGATAATATTTATAGAAGAGAGTGAAGATTACCAACTTAAAGGGCCAGTAAATATCTTCAACAAAATTATAGAAGAAAACTTCCCTAACCTAAAGAAAGAGATGCCCATGAACATACAAGAAACCTACAGAACACCAAATACACTGAACCAGAAAAGAAATTCCTCCCATCATATAATAATCAAAACACCAAATGCACTAAACAAAGAAAGAATATTAAAAGCAGTAAGGGAAAAAGGTCAAGTAACATATAAAGGCAGACCTATCTGAATTACACCAGACTTCTCACTAGAGACTATGAAAGCTAGAAGATCCTGGGCAGATGTCATACAGACCCTAAGAGAACACAAATGCCAGCCCAGGCTGCTATACCCAGCAAAACTCTCAATTACCACAGACAGAGAAAACAAGATATTCCATGACAAAACCAAATTTACATAATATCTTTCCACAAATCAAGCCCTACAAAAGATAACAGATGGAAAACACCAACACAAGGAGGGAAACCACACCCTAGAAAAAGCAAGAAAGTAATCTTTTAACAAACCCAAAAGAATATAGACACACAAACATAATTCCACCTCTAACAACAAAGTAACAGGAAGTAACAATCATTTTTCCTTAATATCCATTAACATCAATAGACTCAATTCCTCAATAAAAAGACATAGACTAACAGACTGGATATGTAAACAGGACCCAGCATTTTGCTGCATACAGGAAATGCACCTCAGAGACAAAGACAGACACTACCTTAGAGCAAAAGGTTGGAAAACAATTTTCCAAGCAAATGGTCCCAAGAAACAAGCTGGAATAGTCTTTGGGTACAGAGCTAAACAAACAGTTTTCAACTGAGGAATATCAAATGGCCGAGAAGCACCTAAAGAAATGTTCAACATCCTTAGTCATCAGGGAAATGCAAATCAAAACAACCCTGAGATTCCACCTCACACCAGTCAGAATGGCTAAGATCAAAAACTCAGGTGACAGCAGATGCTGGTGAGGATGTGGAGAAAGAGGAACACTCCTCCATTGTTGGTGGGATTGCAAGCTGGTACAACCACTCTGGAAATCAGTCTGGTGGTTCCTCAGAAAATTGGACATAATACTACCTGAGGACCCAGCTATACCTCTCCTGGGCATATACCCAGAAGATGCTCCAACATGTAATAAAGACACATGCTCCACTATGTTCGTAGCAGCCTTATAATAGCCAGAAGCTGGAAAGACCCCAGATATCCTTCAACAGAGGAATTGATACAGAAAACATTGTACATTTACACAATGGAGTACTACTCAGCTATTAAAAACAATGATTTCATGAAATTCTTAGGCAAATGGATGGAAATAAAAAATATCCTGAGTGAGGTAACCCAATTACAAAAGAACACACATGATATCCACTCACTGGTAAGTGGATATTAGCCCAAAAGCTCCGAATACCCAAGATACAA
Source organism: Uromys caudimaculatus (assembly GCA_028551405.1). Lineage (NCBI taxonomy): Eukaryota > Metazoa > Chordata > Mammalia > Rodentia > Muridae > Uromys > Uromys caudimaculatus. Next base: position 5,548,153 of record CM052712.1, on the reverse strand, counting down.
CTCACAGACCACATGAAGCTCAAGAAGAAGGAAGACCAAAGTGTGAGTGCTTCAGTTCTTCTTAGAAAGGAGAACAAAATACTCATGGGAGCAAATATGGAGACAAACTGTAGAGCAGAGACTGAAGGAAAGGCTGTCCAGAGACTGTTCCACCTGGACACCAAAACCTGACACTATTGTGGATGCCAAGAAGTCCTTGCTGAAAGGAGCCTGATATAGCTGTTTCCTGAGAGGCCCTGCCAGAGCCTTACAAATACAGAGGCAGGTGCTCACAGCCAATCATTGGACTGAGCGTGGGGTCCCCAAGGGAGGAGTTAGAGGAAGGACTGAAGGAGCTGAAGGGGTTTGCAACACCATAGGAAGAACAACAGTGTCAACCAACCAAATCCCCCCCCCCCCCCCAGAGCTCCCAGGGACCAAGCCACCGATCAAGGAGTACACATGGCTCCAGCTGCATATGACGCAGAGAATGGCCTTGTCAGGCATCAATGGGAGGAGAGGTCCTTGGTCCTATGAAGGTTTGATAGATGCCCCAGTGTAGGGGAATTGAGGGCCGGGAGGCAGGAATGGGTGGGTGGGTGGAGGAATACCCTCAAAGAAGCAGGGGTTGGGGGAATGGGATAGGGAGTTTCCAGGAGGGGGGAAAACCACGAAAGAGGATAACATTTGAAATGTAAATAAAGAAAATATCCAATAAAAAAAGAAAACATTTAAAAAAAAAGAAAAACAAAAGAGCAGGCCTTGCAGGAACATCAACCAAACACAGCATAACAAGTTACAATGTTCTAGGCATACACCATCACATCAAGGCTTGACAAATCAACTCAAGAAAAGTGTGCCACATGTAGACAAAAGAGTCAGAGACAGCGCCCTTCCCCACTGTTAGGACTCCTACAAGAACACCGAGCTAATCAGCCCTAACATATATGCAGAGGACTTAGGTCAGCTCCCTCCAAGTTTCCTGATCTCTGTCAGCCTCTATGAGTACTGGTCACTTGATTCTTTGGACTGTGTTCTCCTAGTGTCCCTGACCCCTCTGGTTCCTCTGACCCTTCCTCTCCCTCCTCTGCAGGACTCCCCACGCTTCACCTAATGCTTGGCTGTAGGACTCTGCTGGATGAAATAAGTCTCTCTGGTCTCTCTGATGATGTTTATGCTATGTTCTGATCCCAGAACACTCTGCAGACAGGACAAACTGTAGGTTGAAGGTTTTTTGAATGTGTTGCTGTCCTAATCTCTCCACTTGATGGCCTATTACTATGAGTCTTTGCCAGGGTTACTCCTCAAGTATTATATTGAATAGATATGGAGAAAGTAGACAGTCTTGTCTTGTTCCTGATTGTAGTGGAATTGCTTTAAGTTTCTCTTGATTTAATTTGATGTTGGCTATTGGCTTGCTATAAATTGCCTTTATTATGTGAAGTATGTTCCTTTTATCCATGATCACTCTAAGACCTTATATTATAAAGAGGTGTTGGATACTACCAAAGGCTTTTCAGCATCAGTTCGCTTATATGATGGATTACATCAACATATTTTCATATATTGAAATACTTCTGTGTGTCTGGAATGAAGCCTACTTGATCATAGCAGATGATCTTTTTGATGTATTCCTGGATTCAGTTTGCAAGTATTTTATTTAGGTTTTTTTATTTTTTATTTTATTTTTTTATTTTTTTTTATTTTTTTTTTATTTTTTTATTTTTTTCAACAATGTTCATGAGGGAAATTGGTCTGTAATTCTCTTTCTTTGTTAAATCTTTATGTGGTTTGGGTATCAGGGTGACTGTTGCCTTACAAAATAAATTTGATGTTGTTTCTTCTGTTTTATTTTGTGGAATAATTTGATGAGTATTGGTATTAACTCATCTTTGAAAGTTGGTAGAAATCTATACTAAAACCACCTGGTCTTGGGGTTTTTGGCTGGAGACTTGATGAGTGCTTCTACTTTTTTTTTTTTTTTTTTTTTTTTTTGCCAGTTACAGAACTATTTAAATAGTTTACCTGATCTTGATTTAACTTTGGTAAGTGGTATCTATCTAGAAAATCATCCATTTCTTTTAGATTTTCCAATTTTGTGGAGTATAGGTTTTTGAAGTGTGACCCAATTATTCTTTAGATTTCCTCAGTGTCTGTTAGGTCTTCCTTTTCTAATTTTGTTAATTTGGATGTTGTCTCTCTGTCTTTTAGTTAGTTTGTATAAATGTTTGTCTATCTTGTTGATTTTCTCCAAAAACCAACTCATCATTTCATTGATTCTTTGTATTGTTTTTTGTTTCTATTTTATTGATATTGGCTCCCAGTTTGATTATTTTCTGCCATCTACTACTCTTGGTTGTGTTTGCTTTTTTTTTTCTAGAGCATTCAGGTTTGCTGTTAAATCACTAGTATGAGATCTCTCCAATTTCTTTATGAAGGGACAAGAACTTTTCTCTTGGCATAGCTTTCATTACGCCCCATAAGTTTGGGTATGTTGTACATTTTTTTCCATTGAATCTAGGAAGTCTTTAATATTATTCTTGACACAGTAGTCATTCAGTATAGAGCTGTTCAGTTTCCATGAGTCTGTAGGCTTTCTGTTGTTTCTGTTGTTGAAGTCTAGCTTTAATCCATGACGGTCTGATGGATACAAGGGGTTATTTCAATTTTCTTCTGTTAATACTTGCTTTGTGAGCCGGGCAGTGGTGGTGTATGCCTTTAATCCCAGCACTTGGGAGGGACACTGAGAAACCCTGTCTCGAAAAGCAAAAAACAAAAAACCAAAAAACAAACAAACAAACAAAAAAAGTTGCTTTGTGACCAAGTATGTTGCCAATATTGGAGATTTTTTTTAATGAAGTGTTGAGAAGAAGGTTTTTTTTTGTTTGTGTTTTGGTGAAATCTTCTGTAAATATCTGTTATGTCCATTTGGTTGGTAACATCTGTTAATGCCATTATTTCTCTGTTTAATTTATGTGTGGGTGACCTGTCCATTGGTGAGAGTGGAGTATTGAAGTCCCCTCACTAATAATGTGTGAGGTTTGATGTGCAATTTATGATTTAGTAATATTTCTTTAACAAATATGCACCCTTGCATTTCGGGCATAGATCTTAAGAACAGAAATGTCATGTTGGTGGATTTTCCTTTGATGAGATAAAATGTCCTCTTTTGATTAATTTTGGTTGGAAGTCTATTTTGTTAGATATTAGAATGGGTATACCAGCTTGCTTCTTGTGTCCATTTGTTTGAAAAATCTTTTTCAACACTTTACTCTGAGGTAATGTTTATTTTTGATGTTTAGTTATATTTCTTGTATACAGCACAAGGATGAATCCTGTTGTAATATCCATTCTGTTAGCCTGTGTCCTTTTATTGGATAATTGAGTCTATTGATATTGAGAGGTATCAGTGACCAATGATTGGTAGTTCCTGTTATCTTCTTGCTATTTTTTATGGGATATATATATATATATATATATATATATATATATATATATATATATATATATAATTATTATTTCTTTGTGTGATTACTTATTGCCTGCTTTTTCTATGGGTATAGTTAACCATCTTGTGTTGGAGTTTTCCTTCCAGTACCTTCTGTAGAGCTGGATTTGTGGATAGACATTGTTTAAAATTGACAGTCATAAAACATCTTGTTTTCCCCATCTACAGTGATTGAAAATTTTGTGGGTATAGTAGTCTGGACTGGCCTCTGTGATATCTGAGAGTCTCCAAGACATCTTTCCAGGGTATATGTTACTTGGTCTTTTATCCTTACAGCTTTTAATATTCTTTCTTTGTTCTGTATGTGTAGTGTTTTGATTATTATATGGGGTGGGGAATTTCTTATCTGGTTCTATCTATTTGGTATTTTGCATGCTTTGTGTACCTTCATAGACACGACTTTTTGGAGTTAGGAAAATTTCTTCTATGGTTTTGTTAAATATATTTTCTGTGTTTTGAGCTGGGATTCTTCTCCTTCTATTCCTAGTATTCTTAATTTTGACTTTTTCATAGTGTCCCATATTTCCTGGATGTTTTTGGTAGGGATATTTTTAGACTTAACATTTTCTTTGACCGATGAATTTATTTCTTCTTCTGTAGTATCTTCTTAGCCTGAGAGATTCTTTCTTTTATCTCTTGTATCCTGTTGGTGATGCTTGTATCTGTAGTTTCTGTTCCTGTACTATATCTTCCATTTCCAGATTTCTCTCAATTTGCATTTTCTTTTTTTCTCCCCATTAATTTATTTATCTGTTCACTTTAAATTCTGATTGCTACCCCCTGTCTCACCTCATACAGTCCCCCTTTCCCTTCTCCTCTGAGAAAATGGATGCACCCCATGGGTGTCCTCTGACCCTAGCATATCAAGTCTCTTTAAGGCTAGGTACATCCTCTCCCACTGAGGCCAGACAAGGTAGGCCAGTTAGGGGACTGGGATCCACAGACAGGCAACAGCTTTAGGGACATCCCAGGATCCAGTTGTTGGGGACCCATATGAAGACTGAGCTGCACATTTACTACATATATGTGGAGGGTCTAGGTCCAACCCATGTATTCTCCTAGGTTGGTGGTTGAGTCTCTGAGAGTCCCCAAAGGTCCAGGTTAGTTGGCTCTGTTGGTATTCCTGTGGAGTTCCTATCCCCTCCAGGGCCTTCAATCTTTCCCCCAACTCTTCCCCAACTCTTCTATTAGACTTCCTGAACTTCGTCCAATGTTTGGCTTTGGGTCTCTGCACCTGTTTCAGTCAGCTGCTGAATGAAGCCTCTCAGAGGACACTTATGCTAGGTTCTTGTCTGTAGGCATAACAGAGTATCATTGATGGTGTTCAGGATTGGTGCTTGCCCTTGGGATGGTCTCAAGTTGGGCAGGTTATTGGTTGGCTATTCCCTCAGTCTATGCTCCATCTTTGTCTCTTAATTCCTTGTATACAGGACAAATTTTGGGTCAAAAGTTTTGTGGGTGGGTTGGTGTCCTTATCTTTCCACTGGGGGTCTTGCCTGGCTATAGGAGGTGACCATTTCAGGCTCCATATCTTCACTGATAAGAATCTCAGCTAAACATCACCCCCATAGACTCCTGGGAGCCTCCCCTATCCCAGGACTCTGGCACATCTTTGAGATGTTCCCCCATACCTCCCCCACCATCCTCCGATTTCTATTAATTCTCCTTGCCCACCGGTCCTCTCTACTGAATTTTCCCATACATGACACTGAATACCCCTCCCCTTCCCATCCCTTCTCCCACCCACTTCCTCTATCCATCTGTCTCCTATGATGACTTTACTCCCTCTTCTAAGTGAAATTCATGCATCCTCGCTTGGGCTTTCCTTCTTGTTTAGCTTCTTTGGGTCTGTGGAATATAGCCTGGGTTGTGCTTTATGGCTAGTATCCGGTTGAGTACATATCATGGGTGTCTTTTGGGTCTGGATCACCTCACTGAGGATGATATTTTCTAGTTCTATCCATTTGCCTACAAATCTCATGATGTCCTTGTTTTTAATAACTGAATAGTATTCCATTGTGTAAAACCACATTTTTTGTATCCATTTTTTTATTGTAGGGCATCTAGGTTGATTCCAGTTTCTAGCTATTATGAATAAAGCCACTATGAACATAGTAGAGCAAGTGTCCCTATGGCATGGCAGAGCATCTTTTGAGTATATGCCCAGGATTGATATAGCTGGGTCTTCAGGGAGAACTATTCTCAGTTTTCTGAGAAACTGCCATATTGATTTCCAGAGTGGCTGTACAAGTTTGTAGTCCAACCAGCAATGGGGGAGTGATCCCCTTGCTGCATATCCTTACCAGCATGTACTGCCAACTTGACTTCTTGATCTTAGCCATTGTGATGGGTAGAAGGTGAAATCTCAAGGTCATTTTGATTTTCATTTCCTTGATGACTAAGACCATAGAACATTTTTTAAAAGGCTTCCCAGTCATTCAAGATTGCTGTTGGGAATTCTCTGTTTAGCTCTGTACCCCATTTTAAAAACTGGATTATTTGGTTTGTTGGTGTCTAACTTATTGAGTGCTTTATATATTTTGGATATTAGCTATCTGTTGGATACAGAATTGGTGAAGATCTTTTCCCAATCTATAGACTACCATTTTGTCCTATTGACAATGTCCTTTGTCTTACAGAAGCTTTTTAGTTTCATGAGGTCCCATTTATTAATTGTTGATATTAGTGCCTTAGCCACTGGTATTCTGTTCAGGAAGTTGTCTCCTGTACCAATGACTTCAAGGCTATTTCCCACATTTTCTTCTTTTAGATTCAGTGTATCAAGTTTTATGTTGTGTTCTTTGATCCACTTGTACTTAAGTTATGTGCAGGGTGATACATACAGATCTATTTGCATTCTTCTACATGCAGACATCCAAAAATTTGATGAAGATGATCCTCCTCCCATTGTATTGTTTTGGCTTCTTTGATGAAAATCAAGTATATGGGTTTATTTCTAGGTCTTCAATTCAATCCCTTGTCTGTTTCTATACTAATACATGCAGTTTTTATTACTCTTGCTCTATAGTACATCTTGAGATCAGAGATGGTGATACCTCCAGAAGTTCTTTTATTGTTCAGGATTGTTTCAGCTATCCTGGGTTTTTCATTCCTCCATATGAAGTTGAGAATTATTCCTTCAAAGTCCATAAAGAATTGTATTAGAATTTTGATGGGAATTGCATTGAATCTGTAGATTGCTTTTGGTAGGATGGCAATTTTCCCTATGTTAATCCTACCAATCCATGAGCATGGGAAATATTTCTATGATCTAATATTTTCTTCAAATTCTTTCTTCAGAGACTTGAAGTTCTTGTCATATAGGTTTTTCACTTGCTTGTTGAATATTACATGAAGATAGTTTATATTATTTTGGCCATTGTGAAGTGTATTGTTTCCCTGATTTTTTTTCAGTCCATTTATCATTTGTATAAAGGAGGGCTACTGATATTTTTGAGTTTATTTTGTATACAGCCACTTTGCTGAAAGTGTTTTTCAACTGTAGGCTTTTTTTGGTAGAGTTTTTGGGATCACTTATGTATACTATCAGATCATCTGCAAATAGTGACACTTTGACTTTTTCCTTTCCAATTCATGTCCCATGATATCCTTTATCTGTATTATTTCTCTAACTAGAACTTCAAGCACTATATTAAATAGATATGGAGAGAATGAACAGACAGCCTTGCCTTATTCCTGATTTTAGTGAAATTGCTTTAAGTTTACATTTAATTTGCTGCTGGCTATTGTCTCACAATATATTACATTTATTGTGTTTATGTATGTACCTTGTATCCTTCTTTTCAAGACTTTTAACATGAAAAGGTGTTGGATTCTATCAAAGGCTTTTTCAACATCTAATGAGATGATCATATGGTTTTTTCTTTCAATTTGTTTATATGGTACAGTATGTTGATTGATTTTCATGTATTATACCACCCTTGCATCCCTAGAATAAGCCTATTTGATCATGGTGAATGATATTTTCATGTGTTCTTATATTAAATTTGTAAGTATTTTATTGAGTATTTTTGCATAAATGTTCAAAAGGAAGATTGGTCTGAAATTCTCTTTCATTGTTGATATCTTTGTGTGATTTAGGTATTAGGGTGACTTTGGCCTTATAGAATGAGTTTGGCAATGTTGTTTTTGTTCTATTTTGTGAAATAGTTTAAGAAGTATTGGTATTAGTTCTTCTTTGAAAATCTGGTTAAATTATATGCTAAAACCATCTGGCCCTGGGCTTTTTTTGGTTGGGAGACTTTTAATGACTGCTTCTATTTTTTTTTTTTTAAGGTTATAAGGACTATTTAAATAGCTTACCTAATCTCAATTTAACTTTTGTAAGTGGTATCTAGAAAAGCATCCATTTAATTTAGATTTTCCAATATTGAGGAGTAGAGGTTTATGAAGTAAGACCTAATGATTCTTTAAATTTCCTCAGTGTCTGTTGTTACATCTCCCGTTTCATTTCTGATTTTGTTAATTTGGATACCTTCTCTCTGTGTTTTAGTCATTTTGGCTAAGGTTTTTATCAATCTTGATGATTTTCTCAAAGAACTAGCTCTCAGATTTGTTGATTCTTTATATTGTCTTCTTTGTTTCTAATTGATTTTCTGAACCCTAAGTTTGATTTTCTGCCATCTACTTGTCTTGGGTATGTCATCTTCTTCTTCTTCTTCTTCTTCTTCTTCTTCTTCTTCTTCTTCTTCTTCTTCTTCTTCTTCTTCTTCTTCTTCTTCTTCTTCTCCTCCTCCTCCTCCTCCTCCTCCTCCTCCTCCTCCTCCTCCTCCTCCTCCTCCTCCTTCTTCTCTCCTTCTCCTCCTCCTCCTCCATCTCCTTCTCCTCCTCCTCCTCCTCCTACTCCTACTCCTACTCCTTCTCTTCCTCTTTCTCTTCCTCCTCCTCCTTTTCTTAGAGCTTCCAGGCGTACTTTTAAATCATTAGTATGAGAACTCTTCAATTTCTTTATAAAGGCACTTAATGCTATGTTCATTCCTCTTAGCATTGCTTTCATCATGTTCCATAAGTTTGGGTATATTGTACCTTCATTTTCATTGAATTCTAGAAAGTCTTTGGTTCTTTTCTTTATTTCTCCTTTGACCAGTGGTCATTGAATAGAGAGTTATTCAGTTTCCATGAATTTGTTGGCTGTCTGTTGTTTGTGTTGTTGTTGTTGTTGAAATCCAGTTTTAATCCATGGTGATCTGATATAAAGCAAGGGGTTACTTCAATCTTCTTGTATCTGTTGAGTCTTATTTCTGACTGGGTACATGGTCAGTTTTGGAGAAGGTTCCATGAGGTGCTGAGAAGAAAGTATATTATTTTGTGTTGGGTAAAATATTCTGTAGGTATCTGTTAGGTCCATTTGATCCATATCCTCTGTTAGTTTCATTATTTCTCTGTTTAGTTTCTGTTTTGATAACCTGTCCATTGGTGAGACATGAGTATTGAAGTCTTCCACTATTAATGTGTGGGGTTTGATGTCTGATTTAAGCTTTAGTAATGTTTCTTTTATGAATGTGGATGCCCTTGCATTTGGGACATAGATGTTCACAATTGAGATGTCATTTTGGTGCATTTTTTCTTTCATGAGTATTAAGTGTCCTCTTCTATCTCTTTTTATTGGTTTTGGTTGAGAGTCTATTTTATTAGATATTAGAAGGGTTTCCAGTTTGTTTGTTGGGTATGTTTGCTTTGGAAATCTTTTTCCATTTACTTTGAGGTAGTGTCTATCTTTGTTGCTGAGGTGTTTTTCTTGTATGTAGAAGAATGATGGATCCTATTTATGCATCCACTCCTTAAGCCTGTGTCTTGTAATCAATTGGTGAATTGATTACATTGATGTTGAGAGATATTAATGATCAATGATTGTTAGTTCCTATTATTTTGATGTTGGTGGTGTTAGTCTCTCTCTCTCTCTCTCTCTCTCTCTCTCTCTCTCTCTCTCTCTCTTTCTCTCTCTCTCTCTGTATGTATTTTTCTTCTCTTGGTTTTGCTGTGAAATTATTAATTTCTTGTGTTTACTTGGGTGTAATTATCTTCTTGTGTTGGACTTTTCCTTCTAGTACCCTTTGTAGGGCTGGATTAGTGGAATGGTATTGTTTAAATTTGATCTTGTTATTTTTTGTTTCTTCATCTATGGTAATTGAAAGTTTTGCTGAGTATAGTAGTATGGGCTGACATCAGTTGTCTCTTAGGGTCTGAAAGACATCTGCCCAGGCGCTTGTGACTTTTAGAGTCTCTGTTGAGAAGTCAGGTGTAATTCCAATAGATCTGCCTTTATATGTTACTTGGTCTTTTTTACTTGCAGCTTTTAATATTTTCTTCTTTATATTTTGAGTTTTGATTATTATGTGGCAGAAGGGTATTCTTTTCTGGTCCAATCTATTTGGTGTTCTCTAAGCTTCTTGTACATTTATAGCCATATATTTCTTTAGGTCAGGGAAATTTTCTTCTATGATTTTGTTGAAGATATTTCTTGGCCTTTAATCTGAGAATCTTCTTCTATTCCTATTATTTTTAGGATTGGCATTTTCATAGTTTCTCAAATTTCCTGGATGTTTTGTCTTAGAAACTTTATAGATTTGACATTTTGTTTGACCAATATATCAATTTCTTCTATGGTATCTTCCACACCTGAGACTCTCTATTCCATTTCTTGTATTCTGTTGGTGATGTTTTTGTTTGTAGTTCTTTGTTCTCTGTACTAAGTTGTCCATCTCCAGTATTGCCTCTGTTTGTGGTTCCTTTATTGCTTTTATATCCATTTTCAGGTCTTGAATAGTTTTATTCACCTCTTTGATTGTATTTTCCTATATTTCTTTCTATTTATTTATTTGATTGCATTTTCCTGAATTTCTTTAGGGGATTTATTTATTTTCCCTTTTAATGTCTCTATCATCTTCATAAGTTTCGATTTAAGGCCATTGTCTTGCTCTTCAGGTATGTTAGGATATCCGGGTCTTGCTGTAGTAGGAGAACTGGGTTCTGATGCTGCCCTATTGCCCTGGCTTTTGTTAATTCTATTCTTATGCTTGCCTTTAGCCATCTGGTTGTCTCTGGTGTTGGCTGGCCTGGTAGTCCCTGGTGATAGCTTGACTCTGGGACTGCAGGGATAGCTGCTGGTATAGCAGCAGGCTTCTTGTTGTCTTGGGTGGCAGCAGGCCTCCAGAGAAGCAGGCAGAGCTGGTTGTCCTGGGTGGTAGCAGGCCTCTAGGAGCAGGCTGAGCTGTGTTCTGGGGAGTGGAGGGAAGATCTTGGATTGCAGGTAGAGGTGTGGATAAGAAAATGGAGCACAGAGGGGATAGGGCCGACCTCATGGCTGCTGGGCTTGCCAGGATCTCCAGTTTGCAATTTCTTTATTTCTTCTCTTTGTATTTTCAGGTCTTGAACATTTTCCTTCACTTGCTTGTCTGTTTGTTGACTTTCTTGGCATTCTTTAAGGAATTTATTGATTTCCTCCAATTTTTTGTTTATCTTTTTCTTGATCTTTAAAAAACTTCTCATTGATTCTTTGTGAGTTTCACATCATGCACTCCAGTCCTGCTCATCTCCCTGTCCCCTCATACCCACCCTTTGACCTGCAGTCTTTCCCCCAATATAATACACTGACAAACAAACAACAATAACAAAACCCCAAAGCATAGAAAACAACTCATCCTAGAAGCTGTAGTACATCACAGCCTGTCTCACGGTGTACCCCTTTCATACACACTCCTTCCCTTGCAAATGTTCATTGCAATGTATGTGTCATTGGTCTGATTCAAGATCTCTGGCTTCTGGGACTCCATCAGTATTGGATCCTCATCAGAACTCCTCCCAGCTATCCTGTTGTTGCCCTGTGTCATAGAGAAACTGCAGCTTGGATCAGCAGGACTGGCTTTTTAATTTTCAACTGCTCACAGATGATGTAGATTTTTGGTATGCCAATTCAGGGCCCTAGATCTGGATCTGGGTGATAACCGAGCTGGTCAGCCCACCAGTTCTCCCTTATCCACACCACCAGGGTGAACTCTCCAGCACTGCTTTGGTTATACCATGTAATGCACCATTGGCAAGAGGCAGGGTCAGCTCTTCTGCTCTATGCCCTCAAGATTGGCTTGCCAGCACCCATGTTTCCAAAGCCAACTCTACTGTGCTACCTAGGAAAGGCATAGGGCCCACTCTCCTGACCACTGCAACTGGTGAAAGATGTAGACAGCTCTCCAGAGTGCCACATCCAGTGAGGGGTGGAGCCAGTTATGCATAGCCCTTGGACATCCATGAAGTCCCCAGTAGCTGCCCCAACCAGGGACATACCCATGTTCTTTAGTGGTAATATGATCCACCAACATCAACTGACTCATGCAACTGAGTAGCCACAGACTCAGACACTACCTTCATTGGCACCTTTGCTTGGACTTCACCATGGCCCTGAGTGGTGGGACTGGCCACTCATAGCAGCTTAATCCTCTGTACCCTCTAATCTCCAGTTCTATCTTTCTTCATAATGTTCTCTTTTTCTTCCATCTGACTACCACATACTTGTACCTTGTGATAGCTCCTATTGTAGGCAGGACACATGGCTGGTGGGCCACTGGGTGATATCTTCCATCCTTGCTGTGTGGCATGGCAGCTAGTGAGTATGTATGACCTACTTGTGCCATGCACTGGAGGTCAGGTCTGTGGATGGCACGGTGGTCCACGGGTCTTCATTTTTCACTGTAGTGCCTGGATTTGATTTGATTTCTGAGTCCTAGTCTTGAGACAGTCTTGGTAGTTTATGCCCAAGCAGGACATAAAGCTAGGATGAACAAAGGACTGCCATCTATTCTGTCCCAGACTGATATAAGAACAATACCAACAACAAGGTATTTCTTTTCCCATTGCCAGGGGGGATTCCTCAAAAGTTTTAAGGCATTTTTTCCATTTCCTTTTAAGGACCTCTATCATCTTCATGAAGTTGTTTTAAAGATCATTTTCTTATGCTTCAGCTGTACTGTAACATCCAGGGCTTGGTGTCGCAGAATAGCCAGGCTTTGGTGGCACCATATTGTCCTGGCTATTGTTGATTGTATTCTTACACTGGCATTTGGGGTGTCTGGGTTTAGGGTGACTTTAGGTCTAGGTTCTGATTTCTGAGTTTGTCTCTGTTAGATGGGTGTTTTGTTCCTTGGTTTCTGTTTCCTATTTGATTTTCTGGTCTTTGTGGCCTGCATTTTGGGCTACTGGCATGACCTCTGATCCAGTAGGCAGTGTCTGTCTAAGTTGGGGGCTGGACTCATGGTGGCTAGTTTGGCTTTTGGTATATAGCGGGACGTTTCTGCCTGAGCTGGGGGGGGCTATGGTGATAAAGAGGGGGATGGAGATTGGGGGCTCTGAGTGAGAGAAGGAGGCCCACAAATAGGCTGACTATCTGGAGTTCTGGTGGTTGGTGTGGTCTCTGGTCCAGTAGAGAAACTCAAGTGAGTTTGCTTACCTTTTTTTTTTTTTTTCTGGCTTGCTTGGTCTGCATCTGTTCTTCAGATGGCACTAGTTCTTCTGACTTGTATGGCCTGAACCTGGGCAGCAGAATTCCACCTATGTTGGAGCCAGGGGGACAGCATGGGGAGAGCATTGCAGAGTGATGGGATGGGGTGTGCAGTGGAATAAGTCTTTAGGAACTGAATCTTGGGTGTGGGGCAGTTCATCTGGCAGGCGGTTATCTCACCTTTGGTTCTAACTGGTACAGTATTTTAGTGTTCTTGTAAACATTTTTGGGCTGTATTCTGAGACACTGTAAAATTATTTGGAAGTAGTTTGAGACTTTCAGATCATGCCTGTTTTTATCAGGCCATATCAGAGCAGTTTAGAACTAACTTTTCCGATACTAAAGCCAAACTTTATCTTGTACAATTATTGTTCTTGAACCTGGCTGGCAGAGTAGCCATATGCCTTTTCACTATTTCTGCCCTCACTGCCCTATCCTTCACCCCTGCTGGAATTGCTTAGTTCCCTATTCTCTTTCAGCAGGTCACTGTTTTGCCTAACTCCTGAGTGGAGACCTTCCTCAGCCATCACCCACTTCTGTGTCTCTACAGCACTCCTTCCACAGTATCTTCCCCGGATACTTTCACTAATGATAAGAAAACCAGTGAACTGGAAGAGCACTTGACTCCATGAAGATCCATTTCCATGCACAGTGATCTGGAACCTTCTGCAAGTGGTGATTTGGGGAAAATACTGCCCGTTGCAAAAGAGACCCTCCTCCTAGCTGCCTGTGGAAGACAGCCTCTTTTTGGCTGTCTTTGGATCAAGAATAGAACTTTTAGCTCCTCTCCAGCACCATATTTGTCTACATGTTGCCATGCTTCCCATCATGATGATAGTAGACTGACCATCTGAAATTTTAAGCCAGCCCAAATTAAATGGTGTCCTTTATAAAAGTTGCTTTCTTCATGTTGTCTCTCCACAGCAGCAAAACCCTAATGAAGACAGAAGTTGGTACCAGAGACTGGATATTGCTGTGAGGGAACTGACCATATTGGAGATGCCAGGTCCATAGTATGACCACCAAGACCATCAGCAGTAATGCAATAGGGTCAACCAGGACCTAGAGTGCTATAAAGGGCAGAACTGGAGAAGTGATGCCAGCCCTTTGGAGGAGCCCAGAAGATCATGTGTGGATCCCAGATATTAGAACAAGAAGCTGTAAGGTTGAAGTTGCCTTGGATACTCTGACATTGAGATGTCAGAGCCATGGGGTACCTGCTGATGAAAGCTGCCAACAAGTAGAAACCAGCCTAAGAAAAAGAAGTTTGTTGCAGTCAACAAAGATAAAAGGAGTTGGAATCTGAAGAGCACTTTGACAGCAGACATGGAGATGCAAAATTTAAAGTTTGTCCAGCTGGTTTGGGTCTTGGCTTGGTCCAGTATTTCCTCACCATGCCATTTTGGAATGGTAATGTATATCCTGTGATGTTGGAAGTCTATGATCTGCTTTTTAATTTGATTTTATAGGGGATTTAAGTTAAGAGATTGCATCAATCTCAAAAGAGACTTTGAATTTCAAACAGTGTGTTGAGACTGTGAGAGACTATGGGGACTTTTGAAGTTGGAGTAAATGTATTTTGTATTATTCTTTGGCTAGGTATGGCTGCCATAGACTCATGTGTTTGAACAAGTCTATGGGGGCTAAGGAATAGAATGTAATGGTTTGAATATGCTTGGCCCATGCAAAATGCTACTACTAGGAGGTGTGGCCTTGTTGAAAGAAGTGTGGGGGTGGGCTTTGAGGTCCTATGCTCAAGCTCTGCCCAGTGCAGAAGAGAACCTCCTCCTGGCTGCCTGTGGAAGACAGTCTCTTCTTGGCTCTCTTTGGATTAAGATGTAGAACTCTTAGCTCTACCATGATGGTAATAGACTGACCATCTGAAACTCTAAGTTAGCCATAATTAAATGTTGTCCTTTATAATAGCTGCCTTGGTCATGGTGTCTCTTCACAGCAATAAAACCCTTATTAAGACAGGTACCATGATATGATTACCATGCTTTCCCTAAGCATAATAGGCTTCTGCATGGGTCCAAATTCACTGGGCCAGGTGACCAGGAACTAAAACATGAGCAGACTACAACTTTGTTCCTTTTAAGTACTTTCAGATACACTGTCACAGCAATGAAAGGGAAAATGGGGGCCATAAAGATCCAACATTTCCCAGAGAACCCTGGCCTTTGACAAGTAGGTAGTGCTCTAAAATACATTTTTAATTTGATATCTGTTGTTTGTTTTTTCATTGCTTTAGGTTGCAAAAGGTGAATCCAATTCCTCTTACTCCATATTAACTAGAAGCAACGTTTGCAGTATTCTTTATAATTTAAAAAATGTTTGTACTGTTTTCATTTTTACATTTATTTATTTTACTTGTGAACATCTCTCTCTCTCTCTCTCTCTCTCTCTCTCTCTCTCTCTCTCTGTGTGTGTGTGTGCTGGAGTTTATAAAAAGAAATCAGGAATAACACTTTCTTTGGATTTAATGCTAAAAGATGCCTTTCTCTTGTTTCCTTTCCTGTTATAATTCTTTGCCATGGCTATGGAGTCATCTATGCTAGTCTAATCATCTGTCATTCCTGCCTAAATCTGCCATAGCTTTTGAATAATGCTTAGTCAGCATCCCGGGGCCTCTTCCCAATAGTCACCATTGTTCCTATTTCCCACCTTCCCTTCAGGCATGCTTCTGCTCTCTGCCATGGTGGTAGGATATGGTCTCTGGAGTCAGCTGCTATTCAGTCCTACTCATTGGCAACTTGACCTTGAGAAACGTTGTTTTCCATATTTTCTCTGATAGGAACAATCATATTATGTACCTTCTAGAGTTGTTGGGGACATTGAGAGAACCGTGAGAAGCTTGGCCACCAGCAGTGGTGGTGAGTTCTGTAGTGACATGATCATTATTATGATTGTTCCCCTAATAACAGTACTCTTTGCTCTGTAGGTGCCTTTTAGCAGGGCTCTTCCTTCTGGAGCTTCTCTCTGGTTCTATCCTCATGAATTTCCACCTGAGGAATTCTTCTCTTTTCAGATGCATCTCAAAATTTTCCTGCAATGGAGGGTGTCTCTGCCTTTGGTCTTGGCAGTATATCTGTGGCATAGAATAATTTATTTTTTGGTCTTTGTGGGGTTTTTTGGCCATTATTTTCACTTCTATCTCTGTTTCTCTAACAGGTACAGAAACCATGGGGTCACTGCAGATCATCAGATAATAGTAACTGAAGAATGAATGAAGTCCAAGATGCTCATTGAAAAGAACGAGAATGAGCAGAAGCATGCTCAACATTGCCTTTGGAGCTTCTTTGTGAACTACCAGATGAGGCTGCACTGATAATTTCTCTAGTTCAGGACTAAGTAATGCTACTTGGCAATAAAATTGTATAGCCCAGAGATGAAAAGGGAGAGGAAAAAAGCAACCATGAATCAACATGAACAAGGACTCCTAACCCCTGTCCTTGCTCTGTGGCCCATGTGCCCAATATAGACACTATTGCTGCACAGTTGGGCTTTCAAGAATTGCCTGCCAATATTGACATTATCCCATCCTACGTAAGGAAGTCAAGGTGATTGCGTGAACAATCACTTTCAAAGCTAATTGTTGAAACCTGCAGGTCAGAGCTCACAAGCTGATGCTTGTTGGCTTAATGCCAATTTTGGTGTTTGTTCTTTTAAAAAAAGGAATAATAATTTTGCACTCTTTTCACTACGGCACAAGGTAGAATTCTTACATTTTATTTTTAAGGCAGGTTAAAGGGCTTTCTGCTTAAGTTTTCTGAGCAGTATTTTTCTTTCTATCCCTCTGCTCTCTTCTATTTCTCTCCTTCCTTCTATTTGATGTTAACTTAGCACCAATGTTTGTCTGGTTCATTAGCTCTTCTGCAAGGACATTTGGAAATCTTGCTAAGTCCAGTCTCTATCCTCCTTGGTCCTCTGCAAATCCCTGGAGACTTTGTGAGGAGAACCTTCATGAATGAGTCATTGGTGATGACCTCTGAGTCCTGGCCATTCATGGGCAGCTCCCTGATGATCCTGGAGGGTGAATGTTGGCAGGAACTCAGTTGTTTCCCTGGCAGGCTTCTCCCCTGCACACTGAGCCCTGTGCTCCTGATGTTGGTCCTCCCAGAAAAGAGCCACATCCCACTGCTTGAGTCTCCTTGCCTTCCCTTCCCACCTGCAGTGAATGACAACAGGAGTGTTTGGGAATTCTTATTCAGGAAAGGAAACTGACAAGGTATCTGTCCTTTCTCTGCTAACGCTCGGCATGAATTTGAGCCTATCAGTAGATTTCCACTTATTGATGAGCAGATCACAGACTAGCCCCTGGGCATGTTTTCAAACTTAATGAAGAAAAGACAGTTCCTGACACTGGAGCTCTTCATTTCGCTGACAGCATCAATCAAAAGGTTCTCTGAGCTCCTCACTGCTCCAGGAGTAAAACCTTAAATGCAGGAAATGCTAGGGCCATGGATAGGAATGGTAAGGAGAGAGAAGTTTCTGGTTCATTTTGTATGTTCCACTTTGCTTCACTCTGCACTCTGCTGAGGACAGTAAAACCAGGAGTTGGGGGCCGTGGTAGCCGGGAGATCATGGACACAATGAGGATGTGGGTGGCAGTAGCTTTACACTTGGTATAAAGCTACTTCCCTAGAGGTGAAGATGAAGTGATGGGAGATTCTCCTCCCAGCAGCTCACTGTGTTTTCTGTTTACTATAGCAACCAAGCAAGCAACAAGCACAGAAAACCAAATGGAGAGTTGAAGCTTGTCTTGAAAATTACTTGTTTTCAAATATGTCTTCTGCTAGGAGAAAATTTCCTTTTCCTGCAAAGGAAAGCTAGCGCTTCTATAAGAGCTTAAGAACAGACTGAACCAAAAATGAGAAAGAAGAGTTGGTAGACTGAGGACAGGGAGAAGTGGAAAGAAGGGGTGCGTTGGCTTAGACACCTCACATGACTGTGGAGGTCGCATGGTTTCTCTGAAACCCTGGAAATCATGAGCCTGGTTCTGAGCTCTCTAGTCAAGCATCAGAGTAGCATGCCATCTATCAGAGCTGCAGCTTTCCTGCAAGGTTGGCTTCTGGTCCCCCTTTCACTTTATACCAGGTCCTTACCTAAGGACCCTTGGGAGAAGAGGTGATTCACAAGCTTCGTGTCCATCATTGAGAACTTGTTGACACACCAGGTCTCTCCACCCCTATCTCCATTTCTCCAGCCACATCTTATTATGACTCTAGGGATTCCTGTGTCTGTGCTGGAGGAGCTTTGCCCTTCCCCCAGCAAGAGCTATGATTGGCTCACATTGGCCAGAAAACTACAAAACACCCTTGTTAGTGCCAACACCACACAACTCAAGGCAGTCTGCAGCATTGCCTTTCTTAGAACTTTGACCCAGAACACTATGCAGCAGACCTGGCAATGGGCTCCTCACTGACTTTGTTCTTTTATTCTGCTCTCTTTAATCTCCTTCATGTTTTTGAGACAGAACAAAGCTGTCCTTGAACTTGTCATCCTCCTGCCTCAGCCTCCAGAATACTAAGACTATTTACACTGTAACTGCTCCCAAGCTGTCACTACTGCTGCTCTCTGGGCCCCCACTGGAGTGATTCTCAATCTTTGTCACGTTGGAAGGAGAAGTGTCAAGGTTGGATTGCTTCCCTCCTTTGGCTGAGTACTCAGGGGCTGGCAGGTGAGAATGCTCCTGGCCACACCCTCAATATTGTTTGGATGCAGACTCCTTAGTCAGTCAAGATGGTAGTTATGAAAGGCAGCAAAGGGCAGTCATAGCTCTCCATCGCTGAGGACCACACTGGTCCTTCTGGATCTGTAGTTTCTACCAGATGGCAAATAGAATTTGATCACTTTTCCTGCAGTGAGGATTTAGAGCAGGATCTGGTCAGAAAACATGGAAAGGGACTGTCTGTAAACACTAGAATCACTGCTGTCTCACATGTGACGGTACCTGGCATGTGACAGTTGTCCAATTTACTCAACTGGTTTTAGCCTGTGCTACTCTGGCCAATGACTGATTCCCACTTTCTCATTATTTTCTTCTTGGTAACCCCTATTGTGAACAGCTTCTCTGTGCAAAATGCAATCCAAAATATCAATGCAAATTTTGAGAACCACTTCCCAAGAATCTTGCAGAAGAATGGGGTGCAGTTTTCTAACAATCTGTCATTATCATATGGCTTCATGGTCTGGCAGTCTGGGGCACAGGTAAGTTTTCAGACTGGATAATTCATAAGGGCACTCTGTATTTCCTTGCCTGCCTTATGTCTCAAGCTAAGACAGAGTAATCAAAGTGAATGAGAACTTGATTTAAATAAATAGATTGAAATCAGTTTTTCATCTTAAAACATTAGTAGTAAATCCTTTTGTCCCCATATATGGTTAAGATACAGTGGCCTAGGATGGAGAGTCAAGTGATGATCTCCCAAGAGTGCTCCTCATTGGCTGCTGGGGTGCACAGTCTCTTAGAACATTGGGACCAGGTAGTAGTTGGGAATGACCTTGAGTCTTACTTATAATGGCCAGGATTTTCTTGATGGGGCTCCTTGAGCTTTGAACCATCTAATGATTCTTTGATTCACATTGACTACTGAAGGGCTGACTCTGTGGCACGCTGTGTGAAGCTGTTTCTGAAGCTTTTCTTCTCAGCTTGAAATGAGAATGAACTCTCAGTGTCCCCCTTCGAGTGTAGAGTCCAGGCATAGCCCAGAGCCTAGCAGGACTGAAGCTGCAGTTCTACACACAAAGACAGCCCTGGCTTCTGAGAGAGGTGTGACAATGGCCGTGTGGAAGAGCATAGATGCTCTATATGACCCTGCCAGCTGATGTCTCCTCTCAGTTATATCATGTCCCCTGATTCTCTCTGAACTCTGCCTGAGGAAGTCCCCAGGGTCCCAGCTCTAAGAATTTATGGAGAAAATGGCTCTGTGCCCTTTGAGTCTTAGATGAGTCTGTGGCTTTGATACCTATCAAGTCTGGCTGTAGCTGAAGGCAAGGGGATATGGGGATGGATAGATGTGTCAGCATGATCTCTGTCCACATCCCTCTTGCCATGCTGACCCCACCCCCAGAGCAGCAAAGGTACCTCAGCTCTGCAGTTGAGCGTTGGCCAGTCATGAATCGCCCAAACAGGTGCTTGTGGCCGTCAAAGTCTTGAAGCAGTTAAACTCGCCTTCACCTCTGGTGCAGTTCCCTTAAAAGAAAATAGAGAGATCTTGGAAAGGTGGAAAGGGTGGCAGGCCAGAACCGTAAAGTGTGTGCAATCGCTCAGATACAAGTGGCACCACTAAAAATTGCCTTCATATATCAGCTTATGGTTTACACACTCTGGCAGAAAGGACACTGAAAGGTCAGCTGGAAAAAAAAAATGTCCATGTCAGGCCTGGAGCTGTGGCTTCAAAGGTGGTGAGAAGACATGATCTCAGAAGGGTTCTAGAGGGCCCGTTAGCTCTTGATGGGGTAGGATTTGGGTGGGTTTTTTCTCTTTATTTTGCTTTGTTTTTAAGGAACTTGCCTGCTAACGTCAGCAGAGAAGGTAAGGTATAGACTCCAAGTAACCTTTCCATCTGACCTCTGGCGACAAGACGGATAGCTCCATTCATCTGTGGGTGAGCAGCGGAGGCTCCCTGCATTTTTTCTCCCCTTTGCTTGGGTTCAGGATATATTTGTTTGCAGAGAGGAATGTCACTCCTGTGAATGCGCTGCTCAGTCATGTGCCTGCGGTGGTGAAATCTGTGGAGGGGAGAAGAGACAGGAGGGAAGGGGGTGGTGTGGAGAAAGGGCAAGCGATACTCTGGGGGCTTTGAGTGATGCCAGCTCAGATCCAGAAACAAATCTTCAACCAAATGATAATGGAGAATGTGCCTTCCAACCAGAAGAATCACAAATGTACTGTGAATTAATAATGCACCCCTTTAGTAGTGATTGCCTCGTGAGATGGTCTGGGGAGGACTGTTCACCCACTCTTGATTCCACCTATGAGAAGGAACTAGGTGCTCTGTGGCTTCCTTCCTTGGAGTTTTGTTTAAGACTGACTCTCCTCCTTACTTTATTAACCGTGTAACATTTTAAGGTTGTTTTTCCTCTGTCTCCTCCAGCAAGTCTCTATTGATCACTGTTTACAGTTATAATCCCTTTCAAATTTATCATCCATGACTAACACCACATGTATTGATTAGCGCTGACGGATGTCCCTCTACAGCATAGAACTGCTGTGATCTTGGCTAGGGAAACACAGCAGAGATGAGGAGAGATGGAGGCATACATTTTCTCTTTCTCCTTCATTTTTCTTTTGGTATTCTTTTGCTCTCATTTTCTTTCTAGCTGACATGAGTATTTTTTCTATGGGATTGAAGAACTGCTTTACATATTTTAAAATAATATATTTTACCCCCCCCCCTTATAGCATTTGGGGGGAGAGAAGGAGCTGTTAAGTGTCAACTGGAGGGGCTGCCAACAGGTCCTAAAGGAGATCAGATTTATGAGTGGCAGCCAGACATCTTAACCTACAGCCTCAAGTAACAAGGATGTAAAGGCTAGTTATTTTAGGGACAAATTTGATGTCACTTGTGACCATGGACAAGGTATCTGCAATCTGAAGTATAAATGGTAACATTTGTCAATAGTAGAATTTTGTGTCCCTTTTTGCTTGCTCTCTGACATACCTTTATTGCCTGTAATAGCGATAGATCATGAAGCTGTTCCTCTCACCCTTGCCCAGCCAAGTTTCTGGGTCTCCCTATCTTGGAAGACTGCCCTGTACACTCCTCTCATTATTTATCTAAGACACTCAGCCCATGTGGCTCGTCTACCCAGTTAACTTGGCAGCCTCGACTCAGCTGCTCAGATCTGCACCCACAACCAGATGTTATTAGAGCCCTGTCATCAGTGTGACTGAGCAACAATCCTTCCCTGCCTGTCAAACAGTAACGCAGAGAACCACCCAGGACCTAAGCTCCTCCCTTATTCTTAGATTCCCAGGATGTCCTGTTACTCTGGAGGGCTTTTCTTATGGTCTGCATCCTAGGACCAGCTTTGGGAACAGAGTGAAGGACTATAGAACTCATGGGGGGCTTGGAGATCTTGTAGCTTAGCTAGCTTACTAGCTACCGTGAGGGACCTGATGCAGCTTAAACGTTTGGACCCAATTGTTCCTTACCGTCTGTGTGAGGGAAGCCCAGCAGCTCTACACTTCAACAAATGACTTAGTTTCTCCTGTCTGGAATAGTATCAGCTCTCCTCTTCTCCACTTCTGCTTGCCTGTCACATTCCATGCCCCAATCTTCTCTGCTCCTTTCCCTCCTAGCACCCCCCCCCCAGTGACATTCTAGATCTAGAGGGGGGCTCACGAGGATTCTTTACTCAGCTCACTTTACTTTGCAAGGCCATTTTCTAACAAATTCAAAGGTTTCTTTACCACAGAGAATTCACATTAAAAAGTTAATTTTCTTTCCAAAGGAAAGAAGGGAGGTATAGTCAGCTCCTAGGGGAGGGCACATCTCCATAGTGGGGTGCAGTTCCGTCATGCTATGGCGCCTTTGAATAGCTGTTTAGTTGACTCATATGGAAATGATATTTTGTCCTCTCTCACCGCCTCTACCCCCACGATTGACAATAATTTGATGGGATATTTTTTGCCTCTTTGCTTATCTATTTCCCAAGTTTTCATGGTCTGTTTGTAATAGTGTTTTGAGTTCTTCACACTACTTTAAATTAAGTTTCTCATATGGGTATTATTACACCTGAATACTGTTCAGCTATTTGATGACTTAGTTGTGAATCCTCAATAAAAAGATCTTTAATAATCAGTTGGCATTTATTTAGTACACCACCCATCTTATTAAATCTAAGTCTTCGCTCGGGTTTAGTAGGCTGGTTTATTGTGTGTCGGCATCAGATCAGCAGCGCTCCAGTTCTGCTTCAGAGGGTACTTTCATTACAGATTCCTGGTTTTAGGCACTTATAATTTTCTCAAGTAGCACACTTATTTCAATGTGCAATCATTTTCAGGTCTCTTTTCCCTCCCTCTCTCAACTTGTACCATTCCCCTCGCACACCCCCCTCACATTTTTAAAGCATTTAACATGGAAATACATCTCAAATTTTAGAGGAAAAAGCTGTGTCAGTGGCTGAGAATAGCTGAGCAAAGCTGCCAGGCTCCTCACAATCCAGACTCTTGCTTGGGACCATCAGTTATCTTGATGCAAACAGTAATGGGGCAGGGGCTGGTGGCCCCAAGCATTTTCAAGTGTATCATTCTTTCTTGGCTCAAGATTCTCCAGCATTCCCAGTAGTAAAAACTAGGGGATCCAGAAAACAGCAAACAGGCTAGAAGGGGAAACTGATGTTTCCACTTATTACCCATTCTTGTCCCCTTCTTGTCCATTTTATATGGAAGTATGAACTAAGCTCTAGCACCCAGGTTCCTTACAAAGGATCTTTCTCCATGCCCATTCTGAACCTGGCTACTCTCAATTCTTCCCATCTCCAAACAAGCATCGTTTTCTTTAAGATCCCTATGGGCACTGTGCAGAATGAGTTGATTCCCTTATACATTGTTTTAGAACACACATTATGCTTCTGTTTACTTTGTGGCCCACTACAGCTGGTACCTACTGTCTTATGAAAAACATTGTTCCCAATTCTTTATCCAGTGCTACGACCTTCAAGCCTTGTTGTAGTGGAGCAATTGCACAAAAAAAAAAAAAAAATGTGCAAATGCGGCATATCAAAGTTGACTTCCTCCTATATATGCTAGGGATGGTTAGAGACTGAAACCTGGTTTCTCTTCTAAGTCTTATACTGGACGAGAACAGGGACTTGGTCTAATTTATTCGATGTTATATTTCTGTCTCAGTGTCTGGCATATAGAAGGTAGTCAAAGGACTGAATTTAGAAAGAGACTTGAGTATAGATGCAGTCTTATTTAAGCAAAGGACTAGACCATTCAAAGATCTCAGACTCACAAAAATCAAGATTCTCCATGATTTATCTCTAAGAGTATTTCATCTGATATTAAGATTTAGCTTCCTAAAAAAAGGGAAATTCTTTTTTTTTAATTTCTTTTTTTTATTTTTTGATACTTTATTTACATTTCCAATGTTTCCCCTTTTCTGGGTCTCCTCTTTGGAAACCCCCTATCCCCTCCCCTTCCCCGCCTCTGTGAGGGAATTCCTCCTCCAACCTACCCGCCCACCCATCCCCATATTC
>CM052712.1:5417519-5523444 GCA_028551405.1 Uromys caudimaculatus | reverse complement strand
GGGACTGCAAGCTGGTACAACCACTCTGGAAATCAGTTTGGCGGACCCTCAGAAAGATGCACATAATACTACCTGAGGATCCAGCTATACCACTCCTGGGCATATACCCAGAAGATGCTCCAGCATGTAATAAAGACACATGCTCCACTATATTCATAGCAGCCATATTTATAATAGCCAGAAGCTGGAAACAACCCAGATGTCCCTCATCAGAGGAATGGATACAGATAATGTGGTACATTTACACAATGGAGTACTACTCAGCTATTAAAAACAATGATTTAATGAAATTTGCAGGCAAATGGATGGAACTTGAAAATATCATCCTGAGCGAGGTAACTCAGTCACAAAAGAACGAACATGGTATGTACTCACTGATAAGTGGATATTAGCCCAAAAGTTCGGAATACACAAGTTTCACTTTACAGTAACTGCTGGACTGAGAGTGAGGTCTCAGATGGAGCAGTTGGAGAAGGGGCTGAAGGAACTGAGAGAGTCTGCAGCCCCATGGAGGGAGCAACAGTGTCAACTGGCCTGACACCCCACCTCCCCGGTCCTCATGGAGGCTGGACCACCAACCAAAGAATACACATGGAGGGACCCATGGTTTGGACCACATATGTGGCAGAGGAGGGCCTTGTTGGCCATCAGGGGGAGGAGAGGCCCCAGTAAAGAGGAATGTCAACGTGGGAATATGGGAGTGGGTGGACGGGTGGGTGGGAGGTGGAATTCCCTCATAGAGGTGGGAGAGGGGTAGGAGATAGGTGGTTTCCAAAGAGGAGACCTAGAAAGGGGGAAACATTGGAAATGCAAATAAAGTATCAAAAAAAAAAAAAAAAAGAGTTAGTGGAGAATAGGATGAGCAGGGATGAAGTCCGAAGCAAGCGTTGGGTCTCGTAGTGACGGCAAGGGCTGCCTTTTAGCATAAGCATGGACATCTAATGGGCTACATATGTCGAGTATGTATGTATGTATGTATGTATGTATGTATGTATGTATGTATGTATGTATTTATTTATTTATTTATTTATTTATTTATTTATTTATTTATTTATTTATTTTTGACCTGGGAGGATGAAACAGTAATTCTCTTTCAAAATCATCCTAAAATATGTCTTCCTCTTGAAAAAATTAAGACAACCAACCAAAATCCAGTGAAGAAACCCTCATCAATCATGCCCCATACTGTGTGGCCACTGGCAAGTGTCCACTGAATGAATGGTCACAGTGGCTGCTGCTCCAGTCTCTCTTTTTAGCAATAACTCTAGTGCCTCGTTTGAAACAGCACATCCTTTCACAAAATGTCCCCATCTCAAACACATATAATGTGCTTAGCTTGATAGCATGCCCTTACTTCCAAAATTTAATGAAGATTTAGTTATGTGGAGAACACATGAGTCCAGAAAATAATCGACATATGTAGCACATTAGATCATTTTAATGTGTTCTTGGATCAGTTTATGAGAATTTTATTGAGTATTTTTGCATCGATATTCATAAGCAAAATTAGTATGAAGTTCTTTATTTTGGGTCTTTGTGTGGTTTAGGTATCAGAGTAACTGTGGCTTCATAGAATGAATTAAGTAGTGTTCCTTATGTTTCTATTTTGTAGAATAATTTGAGGAGTATTGGTATTAACTCTTCTTTGCAGGTCTGTTGAATTCTGCACTAAAACCATCTGGTCCTGGTCTTTTTTAATTTGGAGACTTTAATGACTGTTTCTATTTCCTTAGGGTTTATAGGACTGCTTAGACCCTTTACCTGATCTTGATTTAACTTTAGTACATGGTAACTCTCTAGAAAATCATCCATTTTATCTAGATTTTCCAGTTTTGTTGAATATAGACTTTTGTAGAGGGATCTGATAAGTTTTTAAAATTTCCTCAGTTTCTGTTGTTATGTTTCTCTTTTCATTTCTGATTTTGTTAATATGGATATCATCTCTGTGCCCTTTAGTTTGGCTCAAGGTTTATATATCTTGTTGATTTTCTCAAAGAACCAATTCCTTTTTTCTAATTGGTTGATTTCAACATTGAATTTGATTATTTCCTGCTATCTATTTCTCTTGGATGTGCTTGCTTATTTTAGTTCTAGAGCTCTCAGGTGGGCTGTTAAGTTGCCAGTGTTGGATCTCTCCTATTTCTTTATGAAGGCACTTAGTGCTATGAATTTTCCTCTTAGCACTGCTTTCATTGCTGTGTCTTCATTTTTTATTAAATTCTAGAATGTTTTTAATTTATTTATTTCTTCCATGAACAGAGAGCTGTTCAGTTTCCATTAGTATGTGGGCTTCTTCTTGTTTTTGTTGTTATTAACAACTAGCCCTAGTCCTTAGTCCATGGTGATCTGATAGAATGCATGGGATTATTTCAATCTTCTTATATCTTCTTTAGTGTGAGACTATATGGTCAGTTTTGGAGAAGGTAACATGAGGTTCTGAGAAAACGGTATATTCTTTGTTTTAGAGTTCTGTAGATAACTGTTAGATACATTTGGTTCATAACTTCTGTTAATTTCACTGTGTCTATGTTTAGTTTCTCTCTCAATGACCTGTCTATTGTTGAAAGTGGGGTGTTCAAATCTCCTACTATTAATGTGTGAGATTCAATGTGTGCTTTCAGCTTCAGTAATGGTTTTTGTTTTTGTTTTTGTTTTTTTTGTTTTTAATGAATGTGGGTATCCTTGCATTTAGAGCATAAATATTCAGAATTGAGAGTTTATGCTATTGGATTTTTCCTTTTATGAGTATGAAGTGCCTTCTCTATCTCTTTTGATAATGTTTTTTGAAAATCTATTTTATTGGATATTAGAATGGCTACTCCAGCCTATTTCTTGGGACCATTTGCTTGGAAACCTTTTTTCCATTCTTTTACTTTGAAGTAGTGTATAACTTTGTCACTGAAGTGTGTTTCTTGTATGCAGTGTGATGCTGGGTCCTGTTATGTAACCCGTTAGCCTATGCCTTTTGATTGGGGAATTGAGTCCATTGATGTTGAGAGATATTAAAGACCAATAATTGTTGGTTCCTGTTAATTTTGTTGTTGGAGGTGGTATTATGTTTGTGTGATTCTCTTCCGTTTGTTGTGAGATGATTATTTCTTGCGTTTTCATGGGTATATTTACCGTCCTTTTGCTAGAGCTTTTCATTCTATTACCCTTTTTAGGGCTGGATTAGTAGAACCATATTGTTTAAATTTGGTTTTGTCATGGAATATCTTGGTTTCTCCAACTATGGTGATTGAGTGTTTTGCCGGATATTTGTATTCTCTTAGGGTTTTTCTGGCATTTGTATTCTCTTAGGGTCTGGATGGCATCTGTCTAGGATCATCTGACTTTTAGAGTCTCTTGAGAAGTCTGGTGCAATTTTGATGGGTCTGCCTTTATATGTTACTTGGCCTTTTTTCCTTACCACTTTTAATATTCTTTCTTTATTCTGTGCATTTAGTGTTTTGATTATTAGGTGATGAGAGGATTTTTCTTTTCTGGTCCAATGTATTTGGTGTCCTGTAGGCTTCTTGTATATTTATGGCCATCTCTTTCTTTAGGTTAGGGAAGTTTTCTTCTATGATTTATATTTTCTGGCCCTTTGAACTGGGAATCTTCTCTTTCTTCTATTCCTATTATTCTTAGGTTTGGTTTTTTCATTATGTCCTGAATTTCCTGGATGCTTTTGGCTAAGAGCTTTTTGCACTTTCTATTTCCTTTGATTGTTGTGTCAATATCTTCTATGGTATCTTCTATGTGTGAGATTCTCTCTCTCTCTTGTATTCTGTTGGTGATGCTTGTATCTGTAGCTCCTGACCTCTTTCCTAGGTTTTCCATCTCCAGGGTTGCCTCCATTTGTGATGTCTTTATTGTTTCTCTTGGACTATTTTATTTAATTCCTTCACCTTTTTGGTTGTGTTTTCCTGTGTTTCTTTAAGGGTGTGTTTATTTGTTTCTACTTTAAAGGCTTCTACCTGTTTGCTTGTGTTGTCCTGTATTTCTTTAAGGGAGCTATTTATCTCTTCCTTAAAGGCCTCTATCAACTTCCTGAGATGGGATTTTAGATCAAAATCTTGCTTTTCAGGTGTTTTAGGGTATCCAGGCCTTGCTGTGGTGAGAGAACTGGGCTACCATGGTGCCAAATTACACTGGCTTCTGTTGTTTATATTCTTGTGCCTGCCTCTCACCATCTGGTTATCTCTAGTGTTAACTGGCCTGGTTGTCTCTGACTAGAGCCTGTCTCTCTCTGGAGTCAGATAGAGCTCTGTGACTTGAGTTAGAGCAGGCTTCTTGAGAGGCAGGCAGTGCTGTCTCTGGTTAGGTAGGACCTTCTGTGTCCCTGGTTGTCTCAGACATCCTGGGAGACATGTAGGCTGTGTCCCTGGTTAAGGCAGATCTCCCAGAAGACAGAGAAGCTGTTGGGTGTGGGATAGGGGCAGGAGTTCCAGATCTTCCCCAGGCAGAGTTGCAGACCAGCAGGAAGATGTAGCTTAGGCAGAGCAACTAGGACCCCTGTCCACTGGGCTCTGTGGGGGTCCCAGGTAGGCCAGGTGTTGGGGAAGGGGTCTCACATGTGTCCTTGGTTATGGCAGACCTCCTAGGAGACAGGCAGGCTGTGGGATGTGGGAGAGGGGCAAGTGTGCCCAATCTGTGCCCTGGGCAGAGTTACAGACTGGCTTTAACCCATTATTACACCATTTGTATTAAGTGTGCTTATTGTTGTAGTTGGAATTAAATGTGTGTCACAGAATCTGCTTTGTTTTGAATTGTATTGTATCTTATCCATTTTTATCTCTTCTGCTGATGTATGACCTTTACTGCTTCTGTCAGTGTATCACCTATAAACCTTGGTTCTCTTTATTGTAGGGTGATCTTACTGGCAGCATACTTGTTTGCTTTTAACCTTTTGTTCAGTATTTTCTCTCAAAATGAAAATATGACTAAGAATTTATTAGTGAATTGACTGTATTAGAGGATATTAGTGAAGAATATTTACATGGAATGGTTTTGGTAAAATTCAACATGAATTCACATTTAGCTACTAGGGAGAATAACAGAAACATATTTTTCCTTAATATGATCTGTCTGTGAAAAACAAAACTTTGGGTACATCTATGTTTAAAGGTATAATGTTCAATGCATCCTTGTGCAGTTAGGAATGAGACAAGGAGCCTGGAGAGCTTTATTTCATTTGGCATTGTTTTGGGGTTTGCTCCTGCACAAGCCCACAATTCATAGGCAACATGATTTTATTGATAGAATAATCCCCAAATATTTGTATATTCATTATTAGAATTTAGAAAGACACTTAGGAAGACTGCCACAATATTGGTACACCTAACAGGTGCTTTTATGTTCCTAAAAATATAAAATGAATGATGAAAAGATAACATAATAGTATTAAAATATAAATTTCCTTTAATAGAGATAAGGAAGTATTTGTTTGATATTTATAAGAAACACTTTAAAATGTTTTTAAGATGGTAGTTCTTCCTGTATTTATGTACAGAGGCAACCCAAGCTATAGAAACCCCCCAGCAGATTTATCCTTTGCATATGGAAAAGCCTAGTCTAATATTTATCTGGAAATGCAAACTTGTGGATAGTTAAAATAATCTCATAGCAGAACCAGGTGGGAAACACACTGTGTGGCATAGCAAAACCATACGTGAAGCCATGGCTAACAAGACAGTATGGTGCTGGCATGTATTTGCACAAGGCAATCAAGAGACCACAAGAACAGGATATACGTATATTGATTCTTGATTTGGGCCAACAGTAAAATGTTGGCACAGGAAGAGTCTAGGTCCTTCGTTCAACTACAGAGCAGTGTTGATTTTATGTCTTCCTAATGAAGTTTTACTTTTACCATATATCATACAGGAAAAATCAAATAGAGGTGACTAGGTGTCTAAATGTGAAAGTCAAAATATTAACAATTCTGGAAGATATTTTAGAACAATCTCTTTATAATCTAAAGGTGGGAAATGTCATCTGAAAAGCACTAAATGTTTAGGGAAAGATCAAACTACATTAAAATTAAGAAATTATGCATATCTATTGTTACTATAAAGATTAAGACATAAGCCACAGGGTGAATGATATTTTCAATATCTAGAACCAACAAAATGTTCATATTCAAGCTGTATTAAGTGTGCCCATACATCAATATGGAAAAAGACATAGACTAATATGTCTTTTAAACTAATAGACTAATGAAAAATGGGTATGCAATTTGGTAACCCTGTAATGGGAGAAATATGAATGCCCATGAACCTGTCTAAAGGTATATGACTGTGTCAGTAATTAGAGAAATGCTAAGTTAACTTACAATGAGCTGTCACTACAGAGATTTTTTTGTGGTAGTTTAAATGAGAATGGCCCCCACAACCTCCCTAATGTGTTCAAATATTTGATCCTCAGTTAGTGGAACTGTTTGGGAAAGATTAAGTGTGGTCTTATTAGAAGAAATGTGTTACTGGCATTGAGGTTTCAAAAGTCTTGCGCGATATCCAATGTGCCCTCTCTGCCTTTTTCTTGTAAATCAAGATGTGAGCTCTCACTTGTTTCTGCCACCATGTCTTTGCTCCACCATCATGGACTCTAACTCTCTGAAACTATAAACCAAATTAATTTTTTTTTCATAAGTTGTTTTGGTGATGGCATTTTGTCACAGCAATAGAAAAATAATGAGTTCAATATTAAAATGGTAAAGTGACAGCAGCAACAAATAAGACAAGATAATAATAGCAAAGAAAGCTGATCTGGAACAACTGCTCTGGCATGTAAGAATGTTCTGGAAATACCCAGGCATGACTGACTTCGGCTGTGGTTCCATACTGTCCAGATGATCTCTTCTTAGTTTTATGACAATAGATACTGCACTGATGCTCACAACACTGCTTGTAAGAGCCCCAGTATGTCTTTAAGAAGTGGCATGGGTAACAAAAAATATGTATATTACATATAGCTACCAAAACTGCCAGAACGAAGGAATCCAGACACAAACAAATGCACGGTATGATTTCCTTTAGTAAAAGTCCAAAAAGGAAGAGCAACCAAACCATGGTGTTTTATTTCTGAGGGAGGGAGGGAGGGACCATGTTGGAGTGAGGATATACTCATTTTGTTGCCACCGTTACAAACTACCACATTAGCAGCTTCACACAGACCAACTTTGCTGACTTACAGAGCTTGAGGTAAGGATTCTATTACCTATGTAATCTAAATTAGAGTTCAAGTAGAGAATTTCATTGAAAGTGGTCTTGCTTAGTAAGAAGCTAGGTGACTTTCTTCCTTTGTCTAAAGAAAGCCATCTGCAAGCTACGTCTAAAGTTCCAAGAGAAGACACTGCAAAGTCATTGAAGAGTTCAGACAAGTATCAACAAATCCACTAGAAGCAAGGCCACATGTGGGAGAAAAGGCTAAATTTCAAGTTAGACTTGGAGAATCTTCATTTGCCAAAATTACCAGACATTTGGCTTAAAATAGCTGTGCTCAATCTACTAAAAACTTAAACAGGAAACCTTTAGATATGAGAAAGGGGCAGAGACCATGATGACTGAGATGAATTTGTTGAACAAAAAAGTGTGCTAACAGTTAGCTTGCTGGATACCATGAAAAAGCAGGCAGAATCAAGCAGGGATTTTATCTCATTAAGTGGACTGAAGGAGACACAGCCATCACAGCAAGGGCCAACCTAGAAGGCAGATAATGCAGACAGAGTCCAAGAAGCTAGGGAAGATGTGTGATGGGATAAAAAGGCCTAAAATATATCTAATCAAAGATATCGACAGTTGTTACAGGAAAAATGGAAAATGGCATATTAGATGAATAATTGAGAATTTTTATCAGTTACTTAGCATAAATCTTCACTAGTTCAACATAAATTGGGCAGGATAAATATTGGACAGAACAGCTATAAAGTATCAAAGACAATGAAAGGACTTAAAAAGCAGCCAGAGAACACTATATATTATCTGTGGAATATCGTATTTAGACTTTCCAACAGTGGCAATAGAATGTAGCATAGTAAGATATTCTACAGACTGGGGAAAAACTAAACCCAGAGCCTTCTATTTGGAGTTTTACATAGAAAAATCTCTAGAGAACTGCTCCAGATAAACTAAATAACAACCACCTTAATCTGAGGCTACCAAAATGGCAGACTCAGGTAAAAGGAAAATGGTCATTTACAAAATCTGGGATCCTGGATGAAATTATATTGAGTAATTAAGAGCTGGATGGTAAGTGTTCTAGGTTTGTGTGATTGTTGAGAGTATGGTAACCACTTGGGAATCCACTTTGACCTTTGGCTATTTCTACAGAGAGAGACAATAGAGAGCCAGAGGGAGAGCAGCTTAACCTTCAAAAAGGTAGGGGGCAATCTGGAAAGAGGAAGAAAGTTAGCAGGACAGGGCTGGTAAGATGGCCAGGCATAAAGGTGCTTGCTGACCTGGACCCAGTTAAAATCGATAGAGATAACTAACTCTGCAGAGTTGTCTGATGATCTTCACACTCATGCTGTGGCAGGTACGCCCCAAACACACGTTATGCATATAACAAAAACAACTATTTAAAGTGGCAGGGCAATATAAAATATGTGGTGAGATAATAAAACAAAACTAAATATAACAGTAAGTACTATAAATAAAAATTAATTCTCTGATCAGAAAGCAAAGGCATCATATTAGGTCTTTAAAGTATGTTAAAACATAGTTTTAAACATGTTCTTAATAGCTAATGACAGGGATGTACACAAGTGCTATCCTAGCACCTGAGAGGCCAAGGCAGGAGGATTATGAATTTGAGACAAGCCTGGGTCCTGGAGAAAAACTGTCAAACAGACAAACAAAAGCAACAAACACCTAAAGACACAAAGCTCGAATGAAAAAAGTACTAATACAAACTCTAGCAAAAAGAATCTTGAAATTACTATATTCACGTTAGAAAAAAGCATGACCAAGAGAAATGGTATATCACATGCTAAACTATCAAATTGTTAGAACGCTATCATAATTCTGCATTGCGGTATATCTTGTATTCAATGAAGAGGAGAAGAACCTTTAGGTAAGTCTAACTCAAGTTTTGCAATTCTGTGTTCACTTTTTAGTAAGTGGTGGGCAAGAGAGAGAACCTCAGTACGTCTGTGGAAGATTGAAGGTATGCTGAACGGGTGCCAGTTTAGAACACATGGCTTTTGAAGGCTCACGAAGCGTGTGTTATCATCCAATGCACACTGTCAGGTCTCAGTCAATTTCAGATGTCATTACTACAGAGCCGCATTTTCTGAACACAATGCAAATTTACTATAAAGCAGTAGCATGGGATACCTAAAGGAAATGCCTAAGAAAGAGGATTGTCCCCACTGTCTGTGAGGACCTGGTTCCAAGATCTTTGTAGATATGAAAATCTAGAGATTCTCAAGCAGATGCATAAAGTGGTATAGCTTTTTGATATAATCTACATTCATCTGGGTATAAATAGTATGTAAATAGTCGGTAGATGCTTAGGGACTAATAAAGAGTCTGTTCATGTTTTAAATCTCTGGTTGGTTGAGGTTGTGTATGCAGAACCCACAAATATGAAAGACTGACTTTATAATCCAGGTAAGGAATATGTCACAGAAAAGAACAAGGCGTTTAGGATTGCATAATAATTATTTATGTTCCCAAATTATGTGTTATAGCCCATGCTATGTCTAGAGATAAGTTTACAGACTTAGATATTTAGAAGTTCAGAAATGTAGAACTTCAGAATTTCATAATAATAATTCATGTTCCCAAATTGTGTGCTATAGCTCATGCTACATCTAGAGATAAGTTTACAGACTTAGAAAATAAGAAATGCTGAAAAATCAATGAACTAAGCCTCCAGGTTTAGAAGTTGGAAAAGTGGAATAGTATAGAGCCCCCCAAAATATAAGGGGACAGTACAGGTAATAGCAGAGATAGAAT
Source organism: Uromys caudimaculatus (assembly GCA_028551405.1). NCBI lineage: Eukaryota > Metazoa > Chordata > Mammalia > Rodentia > Muridae > Uromys > Uromys caudimaculatus. The sequence goes on along the minus strand of CM052712.1, from coordinate 5,513,503 downwards.
GACTGGGAAACAAATGTAGAACAGAGGAGACCCAAGCCACCCACGTCGATTAGAGCCACTAATGACAGCTCTCTGAAGGGACAGTCAATGTCTCAGAGAAGAAGACAAAATAGACATTCTGCTTAGGATCTATCTGAAATGACTGCACAGGCTTATGTTTTGAAATGTATGTACCCTTTCATCATGGTGTCTTTTGGGGAAGCCTTTTTGGGTAACCTTTGGGATATCATACGTTGTTGGCAGAAATGGGTCCCTAGGAAGAGGCTATTGAAAGCCTTAACTCAGCTCTTGGTCCTGGCCTCACTCTACTTCCTGCTCTACCATAGCCTGGTGGACAGCTTCACCACACTCTGTGCTGCCGCTGGCAGAGCTGTATGGCCATGCCTCCCTGACACAAGGGACTGAAATTGCTCCCCACCATGAGCCCAAATAAATCTTTCCTGAGTCATTTCTTTCTGGGATTTGGTCGTAGTGACACAGAAGTAAGTGCTATAATAAGTGAGGACCGAGGGAAGGTGTAGAATAGAAAGTGCCATAGAGACAGAAAGCTGACTCAGCGTCTCCTCGTCACGGGGCTAAATAAGTGTCTCAAATGCTGTGTGGGAACTGCTGAGAGCCCAAAAGGAAGAGGTCAGCGGCGTGCACAAGTCATCTATCCATCTGGAGGGTGTAAGTGAAGAACTTGCCAACAGGTGATCTGGTGATGTGTGGATGAGAGACAAACCTCGGGAACGGAAGTGAGTACAAGTGTCTCAAGAGACTCTGGCTCTCTCTTTGGGGTGGGTTTAACTGGGAGCTTGAACTGAATAAAGAAGGGTGGGGAAAGGTCAGCTTTGGGTAGCTCTCAGACCTGGGCCTTCTTGTACTATCTGTCTAGTGTTGGCTGACCAGCTAGCTTTCGTTTTGGCTCCATTGCAGGCTTCCTGGTGTTCCTTCTAGGACAGTCACAAGGCTGCTCACAGGACAACCTCTTATTCCGGATGTAAGCAGCAATGGTGTATGGTACTCCCAGTGACTGGCTCACAGGCCCTTCCACTAGCCCCTGGCACCTCCAGTGACTGGCTCACAGGACCTTCCACTAGCCCCTGGCACCTCCAGTGACTGGCTCACAGGCCCTCCACTAACCTGTGACTATCTCCTATTTTCTTTGTGCTCATTTTCTGTTTCTATACCTATACTTCCTTCCTTTCCAAGGCCCCTTGTCTTTCTCCCTCCCTGCCCCATCTCTCCTTTCTTTTCCTTATACTGCAAACATTTTAAAATCCCTATCACTAGATGGGGGCGGGCCAGATTTAGGCTCTGGTCTTTGTCACAGCTGCCCAGCCTGGTATGTAAGTATGTATGTATGTATGTATGTATGTATGTATGTATGTATGCATGTATGTATGTATGTATATTTTGTCCCTTACATCTGACATGACCCAGCGTGAACACCGAAAAGTCTCTGCTTTAAGCTTCCATGAGGGATTTCTCCTTCCCCCACATTTCCTCCCTCTAAGATTTAGCAAAAGGCCAAGGAACTGAAATATGAATTGATTGTGCAAAACAAGCTAAAATCTGCCTTGGGGCAATATACAGATTTTTCATTTATTTCCCTTAACATGTCTGCAGTCCTTGAGTGTGTGTATAAAGGAGAGAAGCCCTAATTTATCAAAGGGAGCATAAGAGACACCATGGCTTTTGTCTTTGTCTTCTAATGATTAGATGGTATTGTCATTTAGAGGTGTGGGCCCGAGGGCTAAAAAAGCCCGTTTAGGACCCTGGCTCAGACTGCAGCTTCTTCTTTTTTTTTTAATTTTTATTTTTTGATACTTTATTTACATTTCGATTGTTTCCTCCATTCCAGGTCTCGACTTTGGAACCCCCTATCCCCTCCCCCTCCCCCACCCTCTATGAGGATATTCCCCCAACCACCCACCCGCCCACCCACTCCCATCTCCCCACCTTGGCATTCCCCTCTACTGTGGCCTCTAACACCCTCAGGCCCAGGGGCCTCTCTTCCCACTGATGGCCAACAAGGCCCTCCTCTGCTACCTATGTGGTCCAAACCATGGGTCCCTCCATTTGTATTCTTTGGTTGGTGGTCCAGCCTCCAGGAACACTGGGGGTCAGGCCAGTTGACACTGTTGCTCCATCCATAGGGCTGCAAACTCCCTCAGCTCCTTCAGTCCCTTCTTCAACTCCTCCATCTGAGACCTCACACTCAGTCCAGTGGTTGCTGTGAAGTGAAACTTGGGTATTCTGAACTTTTGAGCTAATATCCACTTATCAGTGCCAGTCAGAATAGCTAAGATAAAAAACTCAGGTGACAGCAGATGCTGGTGAGGATGTGGAGAAAGAGGAACACTCCTCCATTGTTGGTGGGATGGCAAGCTGGTACAACCACTCTGGAAATCAGTTTGGTGGACCTTCAGAAAAATGGACATAATACTATCTGAGGACCCAGCTATACCTCTCCTGGGTATATACCCAGATGATGCTCCAACATGTAATAAAGATACATGCTCCACCATGTTCATAGCAGCCATATTTATAATAGCCAGAAGCTGGAAACAACCCAGATGTCTCTCAACAGAGGAATGAATACAGAAAATGTGGTACATCTACACAATGGAGTGCTACTCAGCTATTAAAAACAATGACTTCATGAAATTCTCAGGCAAATGGATGGAACTTGAAAATATCATCCTGAGCGAGCTAACTCAGTCACAGAAGGCTGCAGCTTCTTACGATAAGGAAGCATCTTTTTCCTTTTCCCTACAGTCTGTCTGTGAAAAGAGCCTTGAAAACCTGGATAGACTTTATTGCTCGCTCTTTCTCTCTCTCTCTCCCTCTCCCCCCCCCGTGTGTGTGTGTGTGTGTGTGTGTGTGTGTGTGTGTGTGTGTGTGTGTTAACTTAACCTCTTTGAAAGCCAAGCAGAGCAGCCTTTTCTTTAAAATGGTGACAATTAATGACTTTTAATTGTGGGGCTGTTGAGAGGTCACTGAGAGACAATTGACAGAAGGATGCTTTATGAATGTGTGTATGACTTTGGAGGATTCTAGAGTGTTCTCCAGACCACTCAAAGCTCCTTGGTGCTTCCAAAGACCTTAGCTGAGAAGATATTGAAGGCTAAGGAAGAAAGCTAAATGATTTCTTGGTCTCAGTGATCATTTTCTGTCTTTCTCCCAGAGGATCTGCCCTTGGTGAGGAATTCTCTTCTTTTCCCAAGTTCAGCCATTGTCTGAAAATTCCTAGGTCCTTTTTTACATATTGGGAAAAATTATACATATTGCCTGAATTTGAGTTTGTCTTCCCCAGGTCTCTGAATACCTCATAGGCTAGTACACTCTGAAGTTGCTCTGTCTGAGGTTGGTTTGCTGGGCTGTTATTAGAATGTCTGCATGTTTAAGTAGCTGCTCCACTCCTTTTCTACCAACTGCATAGTATGCCTGGTACCCAAGGGAAATCAAGACCGAGTGAAAGCTTCCAGTGTGGGTCCTCCGTTCCATCCTAGAGTTGATCAGAGATGCCTGTCTCCAGATATTTTGATAGGCACTCGAGGGCTTGAGGGCCTCTCAAATTAGATACTGCTGCTGGATTTGTGGTGTGTGTGTGTGTGTGTGTATGTGTGTGTTGAATTAAATGGGTCTCTTCAACCAGTAAATGAGGCCAGTTTTCTTTTATGGTTACAATAATAATAATAATAATAATAATAATAATAATAATAATAATAATAAAGTTCAGGTATAGCATTACAGAGTGGGAAGAAATTGATGCACAAATGTCTGATTGTTTTCTTAATAAAGAAATTGGATTTGTGCTGCTCTTGGTGGCAATGTGTGTTATGCACAACTTGTGCCACTAAGGAGAAAGATCTTAGGGAAGCAGAAAGGGCTGGAGAGGAGGCTCGGTGATTAAGAAGAGCCTGTGCTGTTCCCACTGAGAACCTGAGTCTGATTCTCAGCGCTCATCCCTGCGGCTTCCAGTTGCTTGTAACTCCAGCAAGACTCATGTGCATATACTCACACACAATAGCAATAAGAAGAAATCTAAAGAATGTGAAAGATCTGAGAGCAGCCGAGAGCAGCTCCTGGAGAAGCTGAGCACAGAGAGTACAGCACTGCTGGGTAAACACTCACCACTGTTTTCGTCCATGGATCTGTGAAGTCATTCTCTGTGAGTGGCTTGTGATCCAGGTCCTGGATCACAAGCATGAAGGGAATTTGATTTTTGTTTTGTTTTGTAGTTGTGTGTATGTGTGTGTGTGTGTGTGTGTGTGTGTGTGTGTGTGTGTGTGTGTTTAGTCATTTAATTTCTAATGAAACAACTAGTCTAAATACCAGTGGTATTTTTAAATTATTTTATAAGTTACAGTTATTTATTTAGTATGTGTGCATGTGTATAAGTCAGGGGACAACTCTCAAGGACTGCTCCTCTATTTGTACCATGTGGACCCTAGGAATAGTACACAGGTAATCATGGTTAACAGCCAGCACTTCTATGTACAGAGTGACCCACTGCATGTAGGATGTAGAGTCGTTGCTCAAATGAGGGACTAGCAATTTATTCCTAATGGGCCAGATCGTAAATATTTCAGGTTTTGTTGGCCATACAATTTAGTTACAACCACTCAACTTTGCCATTGTGAATGAGTATTAATGAGTCATTGATGAATGAATGTGACTCTGTCCTAGTGAAACTTTGTTCATTTAAACAAGTGACAGGCTGTATTTGGCTCTTGGACTAGAGTTTGCTGACCCTGCTCTCAGATCTAGGCTAGCATCTTTATGGGACATGGTGCTGTGTTTGTGAAATTCAACTCTAGGTCCCTTAGTGCAGTGGCCTGGCATGAAATAGACACTTCATAAATACTAAATTAGATTGAACCCAGTGACCTTGTGCTTATGAAAAAATACTCATGAAAGCAAGACAGGGAGAGGGAAAGCCTTGGTGAGGGGAGGGTAAACAGCTGAATTTGGGGTGGAAAGTATTTATGGTTAAAGAATTTGGGATAATTAAGGTAAAATTCTATTTACATTTATTAAATTTTATTGAACTCATCAGTCAAACTTTTTCAAATGAATTCATATTAAGCATGTATATTTGAGCATGCTTATGTATGAGAGGGGGAAGAGAGAGGAGAAAAAGGGATAGAAAGAGGATTTTTATAAATTTTATACATGATCTTAGCCAAAAGCCTGAGAAGGAATTGATTTCATATAAAGTTTGTCTGTGACTATAAAATTCGAAACATCCAGTAGGATTTCTGTGAGTTGATCACCTTGTCAGTGTCTGTCAAGTCTGCTCTGAGTCAACTGAATTGCCCAAACTATTAACCAGACCTTTGTATTGGCAATCTCTTCCTAACACAATCTCTGTGTTTTAGAGACCAGAGTGAACTATAGAGGAGGTACATGCTTCCTCTGTAGTTCCTCTAGCCATGAAATGGAGGAGGAGGAGGAGGAGGAGGAGGAGGAGGAGGAGGAGGAGGAGGAGGAAGATGGGGCCTGAGAGCTCCATCAATCAACTGGATCAACAAAGTAGAGGCCTATAGCTCTTGCATCACAGCCTCAGAAATGGCCAAATGGCCACAGGGAGGGACTCACTGAGGTGACTAACAGAGAAGAGTTTAGGAGCAATCACAGAACACATGAGAAAAGCATACAAAGAAGTCATTCTTTCAAGATGGACAGGGAGGTTGGCCAGCCTCACATTCTCCTCTCTTGGTCAACTGTCCCCACCTCATTGTTAGCTCATTTATTCCCTGCCCCCCAATTGCATATGGCATATCTTTTATTAGAACTCACTGTTCTCCTGGGCTGGGGGCTTGGTTTTCCTAAGTTCTGACATCCTGGTTCTATAGAAATAGTGAAGTGTGTGAATGGTCGCTGGAAATAAGCTTCTTGGGCCTTAGGTAGATTTGAGTCTATGAGCATCTAGTTAGCAGAGAGTGTCTTCCTGAAGCCTGCAGGCTCCATGGAGAACATTCAGAGCAATATCTCATCAAGTTGGAGACTTTATCCTGAAGGTCCTTGGATTCATGTAGACCCCAGAGTTTCCTGCTAAGGAATCTTCATGGGGACCCAGCTTACAAAGGAGAGGTATGTGCAGGGAAGACATATCTGTGAGCTATGGGTCATTCTACTTTATGGGATGGTAAGCATCTGCTGTTAAAAAGAGCTTATTGGCACAAAAAGGAGCCCACCTCTGGCATAGCAGCAGGGGAAGGGTTTTAAAGTTTTAATGGAAAACTAAAATTGCTCTAGCTAATCGAGACTGTTTCCTCTTCCCCACCTGTGACTTTGAAATGGAATTTCTCTCAGGTAATAAGTTATTGTTTACCTGGGACAGAGCACGCAGGGGTGTGCCTGTTTATGCTTTGGCTAGAACACCTCTGCATGCAATTGTTAATGCCAGTCCTTTGGGGAATCTGTTCCTGCATTCACATGTCCTGGACTGTCTTTCCCTTCCCCTCCTCCTCCCACCCCTTCTCTTGCAGCAAAGTAGCAACCCTCCTGCCATTAGCAAGATGTCTATTATAGTGTCATTAAAAAAGCCATAGTCAGTACGAGGAATGACTCATGTCATGGAGGACTTAATAATTCACTGTAATAAAAGTATAAAGTTTTATGATAAACCACTCTCAGGGGAGTTAAATATAATCCTTAGCAGGTCACACACTGACTACAAAGCTTACATTTGTAATGGTAATTTGAATTTACTACATCGCCTTTAGTTTTTAAGCGTTTGTGTGTCATTAGACCTTATAAATTGATTTATATGTTTCAACTCCAGTATAATTCTGCATAAAAGTACAATAAATTTTATGGATTGGAGATATGGCATCTAAAACATTTTAATAAAATTATTATTCTAAATTCATTTAAATGGCATTGACAAAAGGCTGCAAAAAAGATGCCAGTGATTCAGAGGTGTCATGGACCAGATGAAGGGGCTGTGGCAGGTTCAGGGAGTCTTTGCTGTCTGTCCTTTTCCAAGGTCCTCTGGTGGCAGATAGGGAGCCCCCAACCTTGCACTGGGACAGATGCCTACTGTAGTGTGCCGTGTGTGTGGGGGGTATCAAAGCTCTGGGAAGTTTGCTCATGGTGGGCTTGCAGATGACAGCGACAGGCTCAACCTCCCAAGGAAGGGCTGTTCTACTATTTGTTAAAGCGAATGTAATTTTCAGTCTTTCCAAGGAGATGTTCAAGCAGGCTGCCTTCGAGTAGGAAACAAAACCTGGTACTCAGGCCTTGACTGGTTTCAGTGTCTGAAGCAAAGACTTTAAAAGAAGATAAGAGAGGAGAGACAAGGAAAGGAGAGAAGACAGCAGAGAAGAGTGGGCGGTAAGGAGAGGGAGTAGAGCGAGCCACCGTGCTGTGGGTGCGCTGTGGGTGCGCTGTGGGTGTGCTGTGGGTGTGCTGTGTTGCCTGCTGTGGGTAAGCTGTGGGCGCCCTGCCTGGCCCTCAGCCTTTACTCTCATCAGTTGCATTTTGGAGGAATGTTTGGACCACACGCTCCCGTATCCTTCACTATTAGAAAAATAAAGGACAAAGAAACCGAATTATGAAAAATGAAAACCAAAATGTACAACAACAAAATTCTTGTTTGTTTCACGGGCTCCCGTTAAGTGACACAAACACAAACTCTAGTCATGGGCAGAAAGGGAAACTGTCGTTCTTCATGCTGCCTCTGAGTCCCCCCCACTGACTCTTCAGTGTTTTTTCTCATCGGCATTATTTCAGCGATCAGTCTAGGACAGAATTATGATTAGTTCTATTTTCCTTCTGATTTCATAGATTTTGGAGCCACTGCTCCTTGGCTCTTTCCTATGAGAACTTTTCTTTACATTTGGCAGTAGACTCAGGGGCAGGGGACAGAGCCCTAGACAACCGAAAACAAACTTGATAAACTATACGTCTCTTTGGAGGGATTTAAAGAACTTCCTGGAGATTTTTATATATATTTTATATCTTGAATCCTACTGTCCCCAAAGCTGACATAATTTCAGTGTGGAACTTCAAACTCCTTTTATCTAACTCTGTGTACAGCCTGGCTGACAGGCAATAAAACTCAGATGTCCCACCCTCTGCAATGGACACTTTACATTGTTTCCTCCACACTTGCTTAGTAGAAAACTTTTATCAGCACATTGGCGTAGCTTTTATCGAGAAAAGAAGAAAGCACCAAAGTTTACCTCCTGGGCTCTCAGAACTCAGTGGGTATTGTGGTTGGAATGAGAATGGCCTGCATAGGCTCTAAGATTTAAATACTTCGTTACCAGTTAGGAAGGGATAGGAGGCGTGGCCTGGTTGGAGGAGGTGTGTCACTGGGAGTGGGGTTTCAAATCCCACCCCATTGCCAGTGTCACGCCCCACCCCCACCCCATTGTGCTTGTGGATTGAGATGTGAGCCCTCAGCTCTGCTTCTGTCCCCTGCTCCCCACCAGGCAGGGCATGGATTCACCCTCTGAAACCGTGAGCTCCAAATTAAAGCTTTCTCTTGTAAGTTATTTTGGTCATGGTGTTTTGTCCCAGCAACTGAAAAGTTGCTAAGGCAGTGAGTGTGCCACTGCTAAATGACACAGTCAGCTGTACACATTGTCGTACAGTTTACTGGAAATGCATTTGGAGTTTCTGGGAAAATGATTCCTACAAATGTTTCTACTCCTGGTGTATTGATGATTAGAACCCAGTGTGCAACTGAGAAAAATTAAAATTGTAGCAAGAAATGCTCACACCCAGTGATGCTTGAGGCAAGGGAGAGCTACAGAGGAAGCCAACGCATGCTCCAGTAGCTTGCTGCTTAGGTCCACTTTAGACCTGTGCAGGGCAGGGGATGGGCACAACGAAGTTCTACTTGGTGACAACTGAAATCTGGGTACATTTTCCAGGTAGCCCAGTGTCCTTCTCTCTGTTCTCCACTCTTTACCTTGCCCAAGTGTGAGACATGCTGGGAGAATCAGAGCTAGCACCCTTACAGAAGCTGATGAATAGCCGAATTTGGCAATTTCTCCTCTGCTATGAATTGCGCATAAGAAAATTTTAGGATGACATGGCCAGTGTTTCTGTTGGGCATGGCCCTCATCAACATGTTATTTCCCTCAAAGTGGGGACTCTCCAGGAATCCCCATTTGAAATGCAAATGACCCAGAGAAAGGGAATAGATATTTATCAGTCATTAACACCATGGTGAGAATGAATGTCATCAGAATTTAGGGAGCTAACAATCCAGACCCTAAAACAGTAAGACGTAGAAGAGAAGAACTTTCATGAATGAGATTTTTTTTAGGGGAGGGTGCACCAAAAAGGGACCAAAGAGAAGCAAAGGAAAGATAGGCAGGGAACCAAAATAACCGAGATTGTATAGATTAGACATGTAGGGCCCTACTAGTGACAGTCATTTGTGGATTTGTCTCATAGTTACCTTTCAAGTGACATAACAATTCAAAAAGTCTTGTTCCTAGAATTTTGTCCTAAAATTTCAAAATATTTCTGAATTTTGGCCCATTAGTAATTAACCTTGAGCCAATAAATTAAAATTCCAAAAGGTATTAAACATATATGAAAGCAGGCACAGCATTTCCATGTGTGTGCTCTTCATTTAGTCCTATGATTGGCCTGACACATTTAGATGCTTTGTTCAGAGTAAGCACACTGGGGGGACACTTATTAATTCCCCTCCCATTTTTGTAGATAAAAAAATCGAGACTTGGAGAAATTAAGAGGCTTAATATAACAAAATATTAAGTCCCCCTTGTCATGATCCTACTTTGGTTCACCCTCCTTAAGTAGCCCCCAAAACAGTCCTTTTGCCTCCCATGTCTGACTTGCAAGCCAACCCTCCTCATTGCTTACTGTGGGAAAACACTACTGGGCGAAGTCCACTGTTCAGCACTTTATTAGACTAAGTCTATGAGAAAGTTCAATGTGATCTACAGGGAAGAACTTGCCATTTAAATCCACTCTTCTGGGTCTGGTGGACTTTTAAGTCCCCAATTGTCCACCCTGAAGACTTCTCGGGTCACTTGAGGCTTTGAACATTTGGGGTGTAGCTTAGAATTTAATTTCAATAGAACAACCAGACATAAGGGCAAGGAAGGCTTATTGCCAGTGTTGCTCTTAATTGGGCATTCCACAATGCCTAAAACTGGGATTGCTGAGCAGTCTTCTTCTCCCATAAGGTAGGTTTATGGAGAACTTGGCTTGAAGTATGGATTGGCTTTGCAGATACAAGGTCAGACGCAAGTACAGTACAGAGGTAGTCCATGCATACTGAGAAGGAAAAGCTGTTGGGGAAATCCAATCAGTATTCTCTAGGGAAGCCTTAAGCTGGGGCCATAGGGCTGGAGTCCACAATATTGGTGGAGACGACAAAGCACAGTTAGTGTTCCTCATCAGGATGATGGAATCTCCACCACAGATTGACTTGATGGTGGAAGGTAGTGATGAGTGCACCTCATGCCCAGTACCTGCTCCCTCTTCTATCACTTTGTGCACTCTTCCTTCCTCATAGCCACCTGGGCCATCTCTCTCTGAGGTATGTGAGTTCCTCTTCCCAAAGCTCAGTGTAGTCCAGTAGCTGGTTGAGGAAATTCTTTACATTATTGTCAACCATTCCCTGTTTCCCTTAACAACTCTCTTGGAATCAGTTTAATCTAAAATTATTTATAGATAGTCATCGGAGCCTACTGTCATGAGACGCAGGATGGGGCATTTCCCAAACTGTCTCTTTTTGGAATACATGCGTCTAAATCATTCCATGCTGGTCTTCTGCTTCTATTATTATGTGATATTCATTTCTTTCTATCTGTCAAAGTTCCGTTGTGTGTGTGTATGTGGGGCTGTATGCGCAAGAGTGAACTGTGTGGGGAGGAAGGTGTGTGACCCTCTAGGCCTGCCCCATCCCCCACTTGGAGCTATTAGCCACTTACATGCACGATTAACCGGCTGATTCTTAGATTGAAGGCTGAGGGAGCTAATTGCAGGTACGAAAATCCCACCCACGTAAGAGGAAGTTGAACTCGACATTTAATCTTTAAACCTTCTTCAGGGTGACTAGACCCTGTGCGTGTGTGCGTGTGTGTGTGTGTGTGTGTGTGTGTGTGTGTGTGTGTGCTCGCGTGTGCGTATGTGCGTGTGAATGTGTGCTTGTTTACTTTGTCTGCTGCTGTCCTGAGTCCCTTCTTTCTTTTCTGCATTTTTACTAATGACATCAGTAGAGTCCTACATATGCCATACATAGAATCTATCATAAACATCCTACTCAAGTGCTGGTATATGAATTTGTTGCAGGCTCTTTCTCTTTAATATAGAAATAATTTATTAAGAACTATTAATGATGTATGTGTCTGTATGTGAGTCAAATATCCTGTTAAGAAGTGTGCTTGAGAAGATAATTTGTCTGTACTGATAGTCTATTTTGAACCAGACACCTTTATCCATTACTTTATCTTCTTAAGAACCAAGTGAGATTGATAGGTTTTGCCATTTTACACAAGTGCTTGTTAGGGTTCTCCCAAGTGTTCTGGGCCTCACGACCTGTCCACGTTCACAGCACTCGTCTTAGATGTGTTTGAGGTCAGATTCTAAATCTTTGAAAAACTCAGCATCGCTTGTAAAATTTCATGAGGTGGAGGAATCCTATCCCTATCCTCTGGGTAACTATGGGATGCCTCTGGGTAACTATGGGATGCCTTTGAGTAACTATGGGATGCCTATAGTTCAATAATCTTGAGAATTCAGAGCTAGTGGTAATCAGACTAGACAGAGTCCTTTGAACGTCATGTGTTCCACTGACTGTCTAGCTTTGTCTGGGCTTTTCACAATACTACCACACTTATGTTAAAGGATCGTGTTCAGCTCACTCTCTTCTCTACTTCCTTTTTCTACAAGGTTTCTGTGACTTGGCTCCCCATTTCTGTTCTCTTTATGCCCAGAATAGATGGTATCTACACTGTCCCTCCCCTTCTATCCTAGCTAACTCCTAAATGGATAAGTCCAGTGATCAGAAGCATATGTAACTCTGATGCTCTTCCTTCCTCGGCTAGGTCTTGTGTTTCCTACATAGCTAAAAGAAGCATTCCATATACACATGGACAGCTTTAGATGTTAACGGACTGATAAAATATGGTGCAGCCATTGTCTCCAGTGCTGGTCTCCTCCTTGGAGAATTAAAGAGTAGAGGTACTGAACAGACACCAAGACTATCTTTTTCAAGTTCATTTTGTATCTGTGGTCCGTGAACCTCCAAGTGTAATTCCTACGGTTCTACAGGAGGCTTCTATATAGAGTGGGTCTTAATAACTGAGTGCCTTTTCTGCTCCATAAATGGAGTGCCCCAAGTTTAATTCTTGTTGTTTCTTGTAGGAGATCCTGGTGACCCCACAGTTCTACTGATGGCACCTAAAGTGATGCTTCCATTCAGTCTCCAATCTGAGTACCAGTTGTCTACACAGAACTGTTTCTTGGCCATTTCCGCTGCAGCCTTCTGAAGCACTATACAATTAATTAAATGCAAAATGAAATCATTATTTCCACACTCCCCTGCCTACTCTTTTTCCTCTGTGACTATCTCCACGATGAGTGACCCCCAATAACCCCTGGCCACCCACAAGTGCTACATACTAATTCTTTCTCTTCAACCTTGTTTTTATCTGCCCAGGCCCTTAAGCCCCCACAATCCCACCCTTGTAAATCATTACAATGATGACATAAAGTTCCCACTATCTAGTGCTGCTTCCACTAGATCTTCCTATCACACCCAACCTGGAGTTTTAGTGGCAGAGGAAAGAAGGGGAGGCGTAGCCATCCGAGGTGTGGAGTCTTCACTAGTGCACTTTCCTGTATGCCATGGTTTGGAAAGGTGAAATGTGTGTTATGGCTTCTGAGCCTTTGTGGTACTTTCTGTGTCTGCTGTGGTCATTTTTCTCTATTTTTTTCTCTTATTCATTGGAAACATGATTTCCTCTGTTTGTCGGCGAGTCAACCGGCCTTGAACTCTTAGTCTCAAGTAAGCCTCCCTCTTCAGCTCTCTGAGTTCTCTTCTTTAAAAAATAATGACCTTTCCTCCACTGCAAGTCCTAGCACAAATCTACACCTTCTAGGAGCACGAACTGACCAGCTCTCCCCAACTGCAGTGCCTTCTCTCCTGACCCCTGTACTTATTCATTAACGATACCCTGGAATTGCCTTTTGAATTCTGGATTCATGGCTTGTTCCTTGGGATGGAAGGTAGGGCTATTTGAAAGATAGGACCATATCTTATATGGCTAAAGCATGTTCAGATGTACTCAGACTGGATGGAGGGCAGGGGGGGGGAGAACAAGGGAAGGACCCTTTGATAGCCATTGACTTGGTTTGGGGTTGCAAATCTGGCACACTGCGACCTGTACAGGAAGTTTGACCTATTTCTACGTTCCTGCACTCCTGAGACCCAGATATCCAAGCATCTGGATCCTGGACCCCTGTACAGGGAATGGAGCGATGAAAAATTCCTCCAACCATTCTTTTGGCACCTCCTACATCCTGTGCTGCCCTCTCTTCAGGTAGCGGTATACCAGGAGGCAAAGGAGCATGTAGCTGTAAGAGGGAAGTGTGCAGCGGGCAAGCTGAGAGCAAGCCTTTCTCTTCCAGCCAGCACATCCGGGGTTTAGAACCTCCTGTTTTCCCCTGGTCAGATGGGGACATTCAGCAGCTCTTCTTTAGCAAGTGTGGTCAGTGTCCCCTTTTGTTTATCCAAATACATATTTGGACAATAAACGACAGCACAGAAAGTCCAGTGTCAGGGGTCCTTATTCATTGCCAATTTTAAATGAAACTTGCTGCATTTGATGAAAAGAGCCATTAGCAGGAAAGAACTTAAGCCACAGTATAAGGGGGAAGAAAATTGTCCTGCATTTGGTCAGTCTGATGAGGTAAAAAGGATTGTGGGGTAGGGCAAGCTATTAAGGACTGTAAGGCTTCCTCCAACAATGAGCAGGCATGGGATAAAATGCAGAGCCTGTGTGGGTCTGGGAATAATGCAGGAATTCACACAAAGTGACCAGGCACGAGGACGATCCGTTCTGTTCTTCACAGTTAAAAACACTACAAATGTCTTCATGCCTCTCCCTCTTTCCCTAACTATGCCTGCCCATCTCTCTGATTCTGTCTGTGGAACTTAAAGCATATTTGAGGTGCTTAAAGGAAGCCTTCAACTACTGTTTAACAAGTCAATACTAATTATTGTTTAGCACTGGATTATGGGCCAAATCACGGAATTAAAACAGAGCTGTTAGGGCACCTTTGTACCTGGCAAAGAGTTAATGAACACATGCTGGCTCCCTGTGGAAACCGCCGAGCTGGTTTACTACTTTATTTCCGTGGAGCAGGAACAAAAATCTAATAAATAGTTTTACATTTATTTGGATGTTTCCATCATTAGGAAGATGAGGATGCTTCATTGTAGTCTAGAAAAGTGCTTTTTTATGTCGTAAAATTGATCGGTTATCCAAAGAGTGATATGATATGTATCCTTGAGGGAAAAAATCCAAGCATATCTGGAGTCAAGAAAAGGTAGTAATTTCACAGCAGAGAGGATGTGAGACTATAGACAGTGACTGGGGAACATGACTCGTGTGTGTGTGTGTGTGTGTGTGTGTGTGTGTGTGTGTGTGTGTGTGTGTGTGAGGGTGCCTGTCTGTTTCCATACCTTGATAACACACTTCTGTAAATGGAAGGGGAGGGTTTCTGCTCTAGATCCAGTCTCTTGGGGTTTCTGGGTTAAAGTTACATTTCCAAGTCAGGATGGGGGAAGGGAAGGAAGCTGGGGGTGGGGGGAGCAGGGGCGAGTTTGGGACAATCTGTTTGCTCTGATTAGATGTCCAGCTGGGATGGTAACTAGACTTTCCATAGCAGCTCAATTCACCAGATCCCCAAGCAACTAAATGGTCATGGCTTTGGGGTCCTGCTGACTGGAGTGGGATTTGAACCAGTGACCTGTAAGCGAGAAATGCTATTTGCTATTGTTTAGTGCATGTACTCTTTAGCTTGACCCTTTCACCACCCCCCCCACTGACTCCTCAAAATTAACATTTAGACGTGTTTGCCTCTGAAATATGGGGTGCAGATGACTGTCCCACTCAGTCTGATTTTCAGGTCTAGGTCTGATTGTCAAAGCTTCTGAAATGCTTGGCAGAGTGTAGTATTTGTATACATTCCATGAATTTCTGTTTTCTTATGCGAAAACAAAGCAGGGAAAAATAGTTCATAGTATGTCAAAAGGATGTCAGATATAATGGATAGCTTAAAAACAGACCTTCCGTTTCTACCTTCCTCAGGTACGTACTTCAGTGATATCAGTTCTGGACTTGTTCTGTAAAAACCAAGATGTGAATCATATGTCTAAATAAGATATCCATATGGATGTGTATATATTTTTATAACTCTCAATCTTTCGCCCTAGTATGGAATGAAGATGAAAGGATCAATTATAGCTAAAAGGAGTGGCCCTCTCAGAGGATTCTCCAATCTACTGGCAGTTTCTCAAGACCCAGTGTTGGCTCTGTATCTACTGGTATTTAGCTTTGCAGGATTCAGACAAGGAGCAATGTTGATTTATTTGGAAGCAGAAGATGGGGCCAAAGGGAAACTTTTAGTCTTTAGTATTTGCTTTCAGCCTTTTAAGGCCAGCATTCCCTCCCGCCGCCTGGAGGTGTTTAATGGTGTGCTTGGGCTTTTTTTTTTTTTTTTTTTTTGTTAATAGAAGTGTGAATGGGTGCCTTAGGCTAAACCAGCCCCACCTTTCAAACTCAGAGACTGTGGGAATGATCCCTGCCCTCCAGACCCATCCTTAATTGGCCTATAGTAAAAGAAGCAATTAAAAGTAAGAGTCTGATTCATAAAAAGTGAGCACAGCCTTTAAATGTGTAGTGAGATTCCTGTTTGTGCGGGTGGAGATGCAGGATGCCTTTCTCTTTTGAACCCACCCTTAGTGACCTCACTTTCCTCTGGGTCCTAGAGTGCTCCATCCTTTCCCGGCAGGTTAATTTTAGGAGTAAGGTTGGGCTTAAGCCCTAGGGAACTCCCCTGCCCTGCTTCTCCCCTGGGTCAAAGATTTCAATCTTGATTCTTTTAGAAGTGAACTATCCTTTGCTAACCAGTGTTACATAGTACCTCACTGTGCATGGGATGAAAACATTAAAAGTTTGCATCTGTCAGAGATTGAAGCAAACCCAAATCTGCCAGTCCCTGCTGGAGACAAGCTTCAGAGATGAGCTGAATAGAAAGAAGGACCCCAGAATACCCATATGTTTAATTCCAACATCAGGGAATTCCTCATTTGTATAGTTCCCATTCCTGTTTTGGCAGAATTCGTAGTCCCTTCACACCGACACGCCCATCTCACCAGCACTGAGGTCTGAGCATTGCTGACAGGCTCTTGAGTATCTCATGCTCCTAACTGAACATCATCTTTGGGAAGTGTTATAAATTTTTGTCATTATTTATTTTATGACAAACTCTGAGAAATAGAGAGGGTATCCAGGCAGGGTTTCCATGCCATACTTTTTAAAGCTCAGCCATACTTTCCAGCATAGGAGTCCATGTGAGATGTCTTTTAGAGTAATGTCCAACTCTAGAAAAGAATTATAAAAATATGTCCTCGGGGAATATTTTGTTAACTGTCTGGGACAAAGTAAGTTGACAAATAATCGTGGGATTCAGCTCTCAGAGCTCACTCTGTTTAATAAACAATGGCGTCTCCCTCAGTATTCCCTACTGCTTTATTATCCTGCAATTTTCATTTGTTTTCCAGAATGGTATACTAGGCCTCATTATCTGAGACTCTTTCTTTTAGCCTCTCGAACAGGGTGGGTTGCTATTAGGTTCTTCTGTCCTCTACAGGGCTGCATCTACACCACACCAAATACCAGGCAGCAAGTGACAAAATCCAGTCCTTCTCCCAGATGGCTCCAGATGCATGGCACTGTGTAGACAGAAACAGCCAGATGGCTGAATGGATTTTTCACTTTCCATCTGGGTGCGTGACATGGTGGAGATGCAGCCAAAGCCTTGAGCCAAGAGAAAATGCCAGCCAAGGAGATGAGGTACTGCTACTTTGCAGGCACCTAATTCCTGCTGGGTGCTATATGTGACCTTGGTGTAATTTATTCTCACGGAAACAGGTCACTATAGGAGCAAGAATTGTCAACCCGTAGAAATAAAATAAGGGAGGCAGTCAGACTCAAAGAGACAAGGAGAGAATGTCTTATTTGTTTTCTGGCAAGGACAAGTCTTTTACTAACTGGGTGGGAACAGCAGCACCTTGGGAACGCCTTCTCCTTCCGGGTCTCTTGAGGTCAGAGAGCCAGAAGCATGCCAAAAACACGAAGTGAAAATGAAAACATCAAGAGGCTTGCTGTCCATCATGGGCATCACTAAATCTTTGTGAACAACCCTGAGCAGTGAATTATGGCAGCATGGAATTGACTTACAGTTTATTTCTAGTAACAGGCAGTTACTATGTCAAGTCTGAAGCCATTCAGAAAGGTCTATAAAAATATATGACAAAGTAACAGGCTACCTCTAGCTCTTCTTAGCATGCTTATGAGTTCAAAATGCATTGAGCTTGTGTTTATAGAAATGAATACAGGGATGTCTTGTTGTTCTCTCTCTCTCTCTCTCTCTCTCTCTCTCTCTCTCTCTCTCTCTCTCTCTCTCTCTCCCTTGTGACTATGGGGTAGTATCCAAGACTATAGGGTAGTATCCAAGACCTTTGAAATGTTTGAACTCCCAACTGAAGTCACCACTGTGCTCAGAGGCAATGTTATTGATGAACACACAACTTGGGGTTTTCAAGGAAGGTTGAATTTCTTTTGTGGAGAAGCAAGATAGTAAGTGACAGTTGTAAAACAAAACAAAACAAAACAAAAAAACATTTGCATGTTACCTTTCACTCAATTTCTTCCCCCCCTCCAACCCTGTTTGACACTTACTAAGAAACTAATTGCTGCCTGAGTGGGCCTACGGGACAAATGCTGTGGCAATCCAGGCAGAATGTGACACCAAATATAATAAGGTAACATATTGTTAAAAGTCAATACCCTGAGTCTAACAATACGGTGTCACAGACTCATGAGCGTGTAACCATATAATACATAATTGTCATCTGCAGAGAAAAGATCTAATTTTGATAATGCATACCGAGATTGGTTGTCTGAAGGATGCCTATGACTCCAGAAGGTTTGACAGTCCTGAATATCATACAGTAGTGTGTCGCCAAGGAACACGGGGCGGAGGCAACGGGAAGAGCCTCGATTCCAGGATGCAAGCACGCCCACTCACAGCTTTAGTTCCCAAAGAACACAATTCTGCTCAGACAATGAACATGTTTCCTGAGAAGAGTGATTTGCTCTCAAATTTCCAGATATGGAAGGCATGTGCTCAGGCTTAAGGGTCCTTCTCTTCTTAGGGGTACAAGACCTTTTTAGGCAGGTTGAAATAGTCCAGAGTATCTGACTTCCAAGAACTTGGGTTTGGGTTTGGGTTTAAATTCTGAAGAAATTAGCCAGATGACTGTGGCACATACCTTCGATCCCAGGACTCCCGAGGAAGAGGCAGGATGAGCCTTGTGAGTTTGAGCTTTGTCAGTTTGAGGCCAGCCTGGTCTACAGAGCAAGTTCTAGGATAGCCAGAGCTACACAGGAAAGCCCTGTCTCAAAAAACTGAGAGAGAGAGAGAGAGAGAGAGAGAGAGAGCGAGAGAGAGAGAGCATATTTCCTCAACTCTCAGAAATATTTCCAAAGCAATTTAGGTGCTTACGGTCAGCACACTTTTTACAATCTATTGGTCAGCATGAGTCTTACAGTCTATTGCACAGTTAGAATATTTTCCTTATTATTTCTATAAAAAATGTCTTTTTAGTATATTCTTTCTAATCAGTGGTACCTTCAAATTGAGGGTATGTTTTAATAATATTTCAGACACCACTGGGACAAATTGTGGTACCACAAGGAGACAGAGCACTTGAATTCTCATGGGAACCTGGTGGAGGAGCTGATTTTATTCCCATTTTACATATGAGGAAACAACTAGCCATTGCACTGTTGCCATCTTGGAATATGTCATCTCATGGGCAGGTGTGGAGGGAGGAGAGCTTCATTCCCACACTCACTTGCTGGGATCTGCTGATATGACTCACTGATGCTCGATGCCCACGAGTGCCAGAACCTATGTCCCAGCTTGTCCAGACTCAGAGTCCAATTCTAGAAGCTCAGGCCTCTCTTGCTTCCATCTCTCACAGGAAGCTCCTTTCCCAGTAGGGTCTGGGTCACCTCGTTCCCAGGCGATGCCTTCCTGAGGGGAAGGGTGTCTCTTCCATAACTCCACTGTCAAGGTATCTAGCCTCAACATAGTCTATGGAGATTAAACATGTAAGGAACAAGGGCACGACATTAAAATAATCAGAGCACTGTCTTCTAAAGACTGCTCGGGGATCCTTGAAACCACTGAGCTGGCTTCCTAACTGCACCTCACCCCTTATAGAAGATTATCTCTTGAGATTTATCCATTTATTCATTTCTTCATCCACTTTTTATTACATGTGGTTCCGTCTCTTGGGGCATAGAGACAAATAAGAAGTGAAGCCTGTGTCTTTTAAGGGATAATTAGGTGAGACCACACAGATGTAACATTAGAAGAGACAGTGGATGTGTGAGGTTTACACAAGATTATGAGTGATTATTTTATTATTATTTAAATTGTTTTTATTCAAGACAGAAAATTTTCATTGCTTTGGGAATACAGAGAAGGGAAACTACCAGCACAAATCACTGGGGGGATGGTATACATGTGTGTGTATGCATGTGTGTGGTATGTGGGTGTGGTGTGGGTGTGTGTGTTGTGTGTGGCTGGTGTGTATGTGTGTTGTGTGTGTGTGAAAGAGAATGTATGGGTATTGTGTATGTGGTATGTGTGTGTGTGGTGTGTGTGTATACGTGTGTTGTATATGTGTGTATTTAGTGTATGTGAGAAAGACAGAAAGAATGTGTGTATTGTGTAGATGGTGTGTTTGTGTGGTGTGTGTGTGTGTGTGTGTGTGTGTGTATGTGTGTGTGAGAAAAAGAGAGTGTATGTATTATGTATGTGTGTGTGGTACGTGGTACATGGTATGTGTGTATGTGTGCAGTGTGTATGTGTATGGTGTGTGTGTTATGTATGTGTGTATGTGGTATGTGTGTGTGAGAAAAAGTGTGTGTCTAGTATGTGTGTGTGTGAGTGTGTGTATAGTATGGTGTATGTGTGTGTGGTGTGTGGTGCATGGTATGTTTGTGTAAGAGATAGTATGTGTGTAGTATCTGTGTAGGGGGTGGTCTATGTGTGCGTGTGTGTGTGTGTGTGTGTGTGTGTGTGAGAGAGAGAGAGAGAGAGAGAGAGAGAGAAAATGTGGTGTGTTGTGTTTGTGTGTGTGTCCAAGCAGTGTTAAAAGTTGAACTCACGAAAGGCCGAACCTAGCCAGGGTAAAAAGATGTTCCAGAGACAGCAGGTCAGTGAAACCTTGTCGTTAGGAGGAGCAGGAAGTCATCACTCCATTCCCTCTGACAGGCGGGACGATGTTAACTTTCTCTTTTTTATGTTATCTCCATAAACCCCTCTAACATTCCAGCAAGGAAGGTGCTATTATGTCTACTTTCCATGGCAGAGAGATGAGGCTCAAAGACTTTAAGTGACTCTGTCCAAATTAGAGAGGCAGCTTTCATGTTGGGTTTTATCTGAAGAATTGTTTGAGCCTTAAACCTATGCTCTCCTCCCTCAACCAACAGCATTACATTGGCATGCCTGATCATTGTCTATTGTTCAGGAGATTAGAGCCTGGGAGACAGTAAATATCCACCACCCACATTGCCCACACACTGCCAGCCCTGGCCCACCTGGATCTTACCTCCTTCAGAACTGTGCTTGTTGGAAAAGCAAGTCTCCTTTTGAAGGACAGAGCTCTGCTCATCACGGCGCCACTTTCCCTCTGGCCCTCAACCTTAAGTCAGTAGGAGTGAGAAGCACCTGGCTAGTTACTCTAGTTAGACACATACTGAACAAGATTTGCTCCCATCTGGTTTCATTTACACTCCACTCTGCTCATCACAGGCTGTACCTGAAAGAGGCTCTTCAGTTACACGCCACTAAAGACTCCCTTTTTTATGATCCACTTTAGACTCCTTGTCTTCATCAAAAGTGGATTTTTAGAACCAAGGCAGCAATGCCATGAGCTTACCCTGGAGGCTACAATAGTGCTTTCCACATATATGACTCTGTTGGTAATTAATGAGCTGCTGTCTGTGGCTGTGGAACTGGTCCAGGGTCCCACCTGTTTCCCAAGGCCATGCCCATGACCTATATGACATTACCTGTGTGCTCATTGGGTAGAAGCTCTGGGTTAGGATGGACCATGCCATTGCTTATCTTTCTCGGTGGTAAACTTACAGATTTATCATCAGTGGCCACACAGACTTTGGCTTAAAATAGTTATTTGTGGAATGTGATTGGACACATACTTAAATCATACAGTAAACATGTTCTTTCAGCTTTACCTTGATAAGGTATAATTTTACCTGGAGAAGTCTACATTTGATTCCTTTGACAATCTGATGTCCTGGCAGAATGTTGGCCCTTACCCATACAGTCAGTTGCAATGGCCAATGATAATTGTAAGCCAACTGTATTTTCTGATTGCCGTATGCAAACTTCTACTCTTTTATATGAAAGTTACTCCTCACTACAGCCTGCTTTATTCCTGTTTGCCAATGGATATGCCGAAGTACAGAGGGACAGATGGAATGGTGGGTTCAAAGCCACAGAGCTACTGAATGTTGAGAGTCTCAGACTAGTATCAAGACTACACATTTCCAACATTTTTAGAGAAATCTCCTCCAATGCAGAAAGAAAGAGATACAGGCTTCAGTGTTATTTGCTAGCAAATGGCCTTAAAGCCGACTCCTCAGAGCTACTGACAGAAGGAAGGTGGATGTCTTTTAGTAGTTAGTGAAATCCTTTGTAATCCTAAGTAGCAAATGACCATTATTTATGACTTAGCAAATAAAACTATGTGACACACATTATTCTGAATTTCAGATAAACAATAAATATTTTTAGCATAAATATGTCATAAATACTGTGTATAATATAGTTATACTACAAAATTACCTGTTGTTTGTATAAAATTGCAGCTGACCTGGGAGTCCTTTGCCTTACCTGTCAGTGGTGGGGTTGAGGCTGTCTGTTGGTAGACAGGAATTTCCTTTAACATTCATGACTCCTTCATAACACTACACAAAGGCAAGTACTATTAAAATGCAAAATAAATAATTATGACCATAAAATCACAGGAAGAAAGAGAACAGTGGAGAATTGTCTCAGCTTTGTTCTTTGTTAGATGGTGTGGCTGGGTTCATACCAAGAATGCACTAAGTTTTTGTGTCTTGTCTACAAGATAAAGCAAAGGAAACCAGTGAGGCCAGAAAGCTCAGTGTGGTATAAATATGGAAAATAAAAAGCAATGCCAAGGATGAGCGCTCCAGACAGGGATGCTTTAGGGGACATTGGAGGGCTGAAAAGAGAAATATTCCAAAGTAGAGGAAAGCAAGCATGAGTAGACAGGACAGACTGACAACACCCAGGACTGCTGTGTGTGTGTAGGAGGCAGGCTGACAACACAAGGCTGCTGTGGGGTTGGGAACTGACAATACCCCAAGACTGCTGTGGAAGGAAAGCGAGTAAATTGGCTTGAAAACTAGTTGTATATATATTATGGTGGGCAAAGAAATAACATATATTTAGTACCAGGTAATGAATTGCTTGGGGTTAAATAGTACCCTTATCCTCCATCCACCCCTCACAATTCAAGTCCATTCAGAACCTGTGGATATAACCTTAATTGCAGACAGAGTCTTTGAAGACATGGTTTAGTTAAGGTGAAGTCATAGAGAATCAAAGACACCAAAACAAGGCCCAGCACGATTGGTGTCTTGAGAGGAGTGAAGTTTGGATCCAGAGGCACTGACATAGGAGATAAATGAAGATGGAGTGCTGAGTCTACAGGGCGTGGAGCATCAAGGATCTCGGGCTATCAGAAGCTGAAAGAGGCAACTGAAACTCTCCCAAGAGTTTCAGATGGGGAAGGGCTCTCTACATGATGGCTTAAATGAAATATCCCCTATAGCTTCATAGGACTGAACACTTGATCCCCAGCTGGTGGCACCAGAGGCTTTGCCGCCTTTAGGAGGTGAGATTCAGCTAGACTAAGTGGTCATTGTATGTGTGGGGGTGTCTTGAGGGTTACTCCAGCCTGTTCTAGCATAAGCTCCCTGATCCCTGCAGAGATGTAATCATCTGGACACAAGCCTTTGTCCTTGCAACAACAGTTGTCATGTCGTCCCCACTACACACACACAAAAAAAACAACTGTGTTCCTTTGAACTGTGAGCTGAAGTAAACCTCTCTTCCTTTAGGTTGCTCTTGTTAGGTATTTTTATCCCAGTGACAGAGGAGAGTAACTAGCCACATTGCTAACATGCTGACTGTGGCTGGACTTGTAGCTTCTGAAACTGCGCTGTGAGCCTCCTGTTTATGATGATGTATTACCACGGTGCTGGGAGATGGACGCAATTTACACAGCACATTTCACGTCACCATCTTTTGTTAGGAACAAAAAGATTCAAATGCTACTGAGGTAGTGAGGAATATTAGAGAGAAAAGACATTCATTATAAGTTCCTATTTTAATTAGTCTCTAAAGCAGACACAAACAGAAAGGAAAGGACAGGTGTTGCTAAGTTTTTCCTATGAAGAGTCAGGAGTAAATATTTTAGACGTTTCTGGCAATGGATCCTCCATGGCCGTTGCTCAATGCTGCCATTGTGGGGTGAAAGCAGTGGAGGCTCATGGATAAACAAAGGGGTGTGGCCATGCTGCAATAAAGTTTTATTTATAAGACCGATGGTAGTCTGGCAGGACGGATTTGTCCCCTCAGACTGTGATTTTGTGACCTCTAATGAGGCCTTTGGAGAAGTATGTTAACCTACATACACGCGTGTGCTCACCTCTGGCCATGCTGTTTGAGACATGGATGTGGCATTGAACAGTCTTAGAAGTAGTATTTGCTCCGGTCCAGTGATATCACACTGTGCTCTTTTTGGTGTTTTGCATTTACAGACACTGCTCAAGGTGCCACGGAGGGCGTGTCCTTTCCTACCATCTTCAGAAACAGAACAGGAAACAATCAGGCCTCTGGCCTCACCTCATTTGAATCCTGTGTGGTGATCCTCGGCAGACTACTTACCTTGTGAGCTAGGCATATTTCTGAAACCTTTGGATTTATTTCACAAGGCAAAACCACTGTTCATAGAGAAAGACTTGTTTTTCTCCAAAAAATTTGGTAAAGGCTCTGATAAAGAGTCCAGATGAAGAATCCCATGTTCGTCTAGCAGCATCTATTGAACAGTGCTCAGCTCCGGGGAAACACTGGAACTGGGCATGCGCAAATGGCGCTGGGCTTCTTCAAAGGGCACTTCTGTCATCTTCAAAACTTGCTTCACTCAGCTGCCCAGCAATGGACGTATCCGCATACTTGAGTGTTTTAGGCATTTAGATGCTCCAGAGATTTGGGACTACCTGCATCTGCCAGTGAATCTGCCACCTCAACCTAGCCGACGACCAACACCTCTGCGGGCTGGTACTCTTGTGGCTGAGTCCTGAGAGCACCAGCCTGCCAGGCCTCATCATGGCTTTCAGGGGAGCAGCTGCGCACATTGCAGATTATCAGTGTTGCTGAGAGGAGTTGGCGTCCCTGCTTGCTGCTGTAGGCGTGGGTCTCCAAGGAGCCCTTCTGGCTGAGACTGCAGGATATTTTCTTACCCTCTCCCTTTTAGAGTGTCGGCTTCCCACTCACCATTGTGTTCTGTCTTGTTAGAGGGTTGCTGAGGGTGTGAGAGCAGACTCCACCTGAGACTCACTTAAGGCTGCCAGGCCGTGTTTGACCTCATCTTCGGAGGGGCTGGGGGATGGGGCGATGCCAAACTTCCTTTGAAAGCAGAGTCTCAGCCGAATGTAGGCAGTGGTTGGTCTTCTGACAAAATGTTCATTATTTCCACTTTAAATTTGTGACTATAAGGAACATAATATGATTTGTATTTTATATATGTTAATTATACTGCATATAAGTACAGGACTAATTCTGATGATGGTATTGTTTTCAAGATAACCATGTAATACTCTCCTTTATATTTGGAGAAGAGAAGTATTCTAAGTTAACAAATAAAATATTCCTTAGTAGCAATCCAGTCACAATGATATCTTCCAGTGGCTTGGTTTTGCCCAGCTCCTGAGCTTACCCCATCGACCAACTGACAACTACCTCATTAATGCAATAATTTCTCAATGCACAATCGTATTTATCTGCTGGAAAACTAACAGCATCAGGGCATGTTGTGTGATAAGATGTGAACTGTTCTTGTGCAGACTGAATGCTCAGTGATCTGAACTCTTGGGTTTGTGTGATTTGGTGGCTCTCATTCCTAAAGGGTGAAGATCATGCATTTTTCTTGTTAGAACAATTAGATTTATAGACAGTCATTGTTAAGTATGCATGATTATTTTATGAGTGAGAATAGAATCCCTGTGTCTGGCAGTACTGAAGTAAGGGACCTTGACACATTTATGTATCAAGCTTTATTTCATAGATGACTGGGAGAAAACCAGAATGAGCAAGGAAGTTGGTTGGAATTGAGATGACAGAGATAGAAGGCCCATGTGTTGAAAGTTTGGTCTCTTTGTCCCTGGATTGGACTGTGAGAAGTGGCGCCTAATGGGGAGTCTTACTGTTTCTGACATGCTTGTGAAGTGGGGGGTTGGCCGTAGTCCCTCCTCTTCTCTCTTGCCCTTTGCTGCCACATGGTAAGCAGCTATTTGGTTATATCGTCTCACCTTGCTCTGCCTCACCACAGGCTCCAAAGCAGTGGATCTGGGTGACATGGACTGACACATATAAACTGTAAGCCAGAACAATTATTTTCTCTTTGTAAGTTGATGGTTTCAGGTGTTTGTTACAGCTATGAAAAGCTGACTTACACAGTACTTTTGAGGGCTCTAATTATACATGAAAGAGAGTAATCAATAGCCTACATGGGGAAGGAGGCATCCCTTCCCTGGAGAAGCTGTCCTTGGGAATGTGGAGTAGACTGCCATCTTAATGTAATCAACTAACCAATCACATCACTTTCCATTTTTCCAACTACTCCACAAGGCATTTAAACAGCTGCCTGAATTACAGACCCATGCTCATGGACAGAAGGCTGTGTACTCAGGAGTACTGACCTCCTATCAGACTGTGGCAGAGACAGGAGACATGGTGATTATGGGCTTGGTGGTCCTACACTCTTGGCGGCCACAGTTACTCAATTCTACCATTACAAATCAGTGGTTATAGACATGTCCCAATAAAACTTAATTACCAAAATGAGCAATAAGCATGATTTGTCCTGCAAGCCATAGTCTGATGACCTTTGCTTTATAGGGCTAAAAGATTCTATCTTTAGGACTTACAATCTTGTATTTTTACTCAAGCATGGTGACCAGCACCTTTATTCTCAGTGTTCAGTAGACTCAGGCAATAAAATCAAGAGGTCAGCATAGGCTACACACAGATACACTATCTTGAAACATACACAAAGCAAGCAAGCAAGCAAACAAACAAAACCATGACCAATGAATAAAGCACACCCGTATTTAAATAGCAATAACAGTTAATGAATACATAATTAATTTTGGGGAGAGAGGAATGGAAGTGATATAGATGCAGTGTTAATGTACAGCATTCTCAAAAATATTATTTTAAAAAGAGAAAAAAAGGAATCCTGTCTTTCTGGATTTCACACAGAGACCATTACATTGAGAGAGATACGGTCTCTAACTTGAGTTCTGCTGCAGCATGAGTTGGCTAACCCTATGCCTTCATTTCCTTATAAGTAAAGAAGTGATTTAATCTAGACTCTCTCTAAGGATCCTGCCGTTGGGAAATTCTAATTTCTTTCAAGTGTTGGTGGCTCTAAATGATAATTATATTATTTATAATTATTTTCCAAGAAAAATCTCCCCATCTTCATTTCATGTAGGGCTTTTGATGGCAGAAGTGACATTGGGGCGGGGTTGTCCATGAGAGTAGAAGAGTATTGCTTCACTGCTGTCTGCTTACTGTTTTAGTAAGCCATCTCCTAGATGTCGTTGACTGGTGCAGTTTGGAGCCTTTCCTTTACCCTGTGAGCAAATCCAGCTTCCTGTGCATCCTCTGCGGCTGTCTGTCTTCCTCACCAGTGATGCCAGAATTAGAAACTTCTTTGCATCTTGCTTTTATTCTGTTGCTCCCAAACCATGAGAGGCTTCTCTCTGCTGTGGGCTGGGAGGACCCTCTGCATCTTCTGTGTATCTTTCTCATAGGACCTCACGTGGTGACATCACATAGAAAATACTGTGGTACTGCTGGTGTGAGTCCAGGGAAGATGCCTGTCTCTCCGTACGCGATGGAAAGATTACTACAGGAAGATTTTATGAACTTATCTCAGGATGGCAATACAGCCGTGGGTATTTAGAATAGTTAAATACACCGTGCTAATATGTTGTGAGATATTATCAGTACTTAGCTTAGATGCTGTGAGAGCTTTCTATGTCACTTTGGTGCAGCACCAGGCCCTTTGCTGCCAACAGGCAGAGAACGCCACTGTTCTGGAGAACTATCCCAGGCAGCCTTTCCCGTGGTTAGAGAGTTGGAAAGTTTCTAGGAATTCAAGTTCTTTCTAGGAGGCCTTAGTCAATTACTAATAGACCCAGAAATATGTTTCCTGCTTTCTTGGAACTCTGGATCTAACTTACTCTTCCCTTTTCATCCTGCTTTCCCCATTGCTCTGAGAAGACACAGACACGCACTGATCTTCCAGAAAACACCCGAATCCTTGACTAGTACCTGCCGTATTAGGCCCTTTTCATAATTTTATGGGAATGTTTGGCTGATCATGAAAGGTAGGCACCAGTATTTTGCAGGTCAATAAGTTATGGTTCCAAGGGATCAACAGCTTTACCAGTTTGACCCAACAGGAAAACGACAATCAGAGAATTCTGTGCTCAGACTTCTGCCTCTGTGTGTAGTGCCACACTTGCTTTGATAAATTAAGTCTGTTCCCAGTCAAGTCAGTTGTTCTTCCTGGGAAGTCTTCTGTCTGCCTGCCTATCTATCTATCTATCTATCTATCTATCTATCTATCTATCTATCTATCTATCATCTATCTATCATCTATCTGATTTTTGGAGACAAAGTTTCTCTCTGTAGCTCTGGCTGTCCTGGAACTCACTCTGTAGACCAGGCTGGGTTCAAACTCAGAGGGGATTCATCTGCCTCTGCCTCCTGAGTGCTGGGATTGAAGGCATGAGCCACCATAGCAACCCAGGGAACCATTTTTAATATTAATTAATTAATTAATTAATTATTAATTAACATCTGGATGGCAGGTTCCCCTCCCTCCTTTTCCCTCAGTCCTTTCTTTTCCCCTCCTCTCCCCCTTTTTCTCTTCAGAGAAGGGGAGCCTCCTGTGGATATCAACCCACCATGGCATGTGAGGTTGCAGTAGGACTAGGCCCACAAAGCCCAACAAGAAGATCTTTACAGTATCACCTGGGGTTAGGGGCCTTCTGCAATAGAAAGTGCTCTGCCCCACATGCCAGGATTTAAGGAGGTTTTACCTCCACCTGGGAGAGAGCCGGCAAACTTAGGCAATGAGAAAAGCTTTATATGTCTACAAAAACAAAATGCCAGACGATGTAAAATGGTAGCTGCCAGAAATATTACCCTCATCTCTCTCCAAGTCCCAGTAAAAAATTAAGTTATGATTCTATCCTCTGCTGAAATGGGTATTCACAGGATTGGAGCAGTGACGGTCCTAACCCACGAGCCATTCATCACAGTGGCACTGGCAAGTGTTTGTGTGCAGTAACTTCCCCCTAGTGAATCTCTTACATTTCTACAGCCAATGGTTCAACAGGACTTGGACCCATATTTGCATTTCTCCTTACCTCTGGCAATTTGGTTATTAGTGCAATAAATATACAGCATTTAATAACTCTTCACGTTTCCACTTGGAAACCATTAGTTGTCTCCAGGTTGACTATGAGGAACTTTCAATTCCATTCATTAACATTTCTTGCCATGGGCCTCTTAGCAACACAGGTCTTGCATTCCCATTATGGACTGCCCCTAATCACATTTTTTATTTCTAACCTATTATTAATTAAAAAATAAGAAGCAGTCTTCCACTCTCTCCACTACTGAATGAGGTTTATATCCTCACTGAGTGAGCTGCAAAGAGGTCTTTAGAGTGTGGCTTGTAGCATTTGATAATTGCTATGGAGGTAAAGAATTTAGATGAAAGGCAGAGTGCACGTCTCCCTGCCTCCAGTGGAGTGGACAACTGAAGTGGCAGCCAGCTGGGCGCTCTGTCCCAAAGCAAAGGGAGTCAGAGCTGCAAGATATCTGGAGCAATCAGGAAAAGATGGCCTTCCTTAGGGGGTGCCATGGTGATTCTGGCAGCTTGCTGTGGTGGGGATATGGCCCTGCTTTGCACATCTGCAGCCAGAGAGGGGCCCCAAATTCAGGGCCCCGCCCCTTTCCCCAGACACGGGCATCTTACCCAAAGGCTTTCAAGATTTTGCCATGAAGGACAAAGGAACAGGCAGATCCTCTGGGTGTTCTAAGCTTTTCTTCCCCTACTTCAAAGCCTCTGCGTAGTTTTGCAGCCTGTAATTACCCTGGAGGTATTTTAGACTTGAACCAACACCGGCAAAATTGCACTTCCTGATCTTGGGAGTCCACAGTTGTGTTTAATCAGTTATGAAGCTGGTCACGAGATGGAGTTCTCAGCCATAACCATTAAAGGGGAATCGTGATGTAGCCCAACTCCTTGTGCTCAGGGTCCGGGACGCCCAATCTGAAATTAAAGAAACACTAGCCACTTGATGTGGTTTCATTTAGTCTCTACCTCCATAATTAAAAGCATACCATTACCCGCCCACATAACAAACTGACACGTTTATGCCAGACTGTAACCAGAAGGGGACAAAAAAACAGAACTGCAAAAGTTAGATAAGGCTAAAAACACCGATTTTAAGATACCGACAGCCTCCCAAACACCACAGTAGCATCTGCATTTGTCTAAATTGGAAGCTTTAAACCAGTTTCCAGGCTATTTAAGTTGGTCCTGTGTCTGTCTGTCTGTCTCTAGCAGAGCTCCATGAACATGCACAACCCACGACCACACACGTGCCTTTGCTTATTAGCCAGGTGACTTTCGACAGGCTCTTTATGGGGATTCGTGAGTGCCTGAGTGGAGTCTAGAGAAGGCCGAAGGTAAAAAGGTCCAGACCAACTCTTGAAGTGAGACCTCAGGGACTTTGGGTCCCACAGTGGATGTCCGGAAAGGGCTGGCTTGGAAATGGCTGGTGAGTGCAGGTCTTTGAGCACAGGCTGTGGAACTGGCTTGAGAATCCTCTCTCTGTTTGTAGCTCTGCTTCCAGACATCCATCCACAGCGTTCAGAGATTTAAGCTGTCAGCAAGGGAGCTAATTCCACAGAGCAGACAGGCTGGGCTCCGCCCCTCTGCTCAGATCTCTTGCCATCATCCCCCTCTGGTGCATGAACCTCAGTTGGGAGAGTTAGACCACCCCTCTCATCGGTATGCTTTAGGGCTTCGGCTCTGCTCAATCTGTCTCATTCCTTTCTGGCAAAATCTTTTGATGTTGAAGGGTACAATTGTGTGGTTTTTCAGACCATGAACAATTGCACAAGTGTTTGGGGTAAGATTCCTACTTTGCAATACTCCGAGGAAAGCAAAGTGCACCTCAGTTTTGCTTATCTATTAAATGGGTATGGTCCTCAAAATGCACACTACAAGTTATGTACATTTATAGTACTTGCAATTAACGATGCAAGATATTTTCCTTGAAACTTCAAGCCAGGCTGGAGAGGTGACTCAGTAGTTAGCACCACTGGTTGAGCAATCTTGAGGACTGGAGTTCAGACGCTAACTGTCACATAACATATGTGCATGTATGAGCAAGACATACTGCAAATGTTTCTAACCCGGTTCCTATGGGACAGGAACTGGAGGATCACTGGGGTTTGATGGTTTCCTTACTTTGAACTCCCTCCCTCCATTAAATAAACATAAACACAATTTTAAAACCAGAAGCCATCAGCCGTGAAAAGCTGTACTTCAGCATATCACAACGTTTAAGAGGTTTCTTCAATGGCTTCTTGTTTCTTCAATGGCT
This sequence comes from Uromys caudimaculatus, assembly GCA_028551405.1. Taxonomy (NCBI): domain Eukaryota; kingdom Metazoa; phylum Chordata; class Mammalia; order Rodentia; family Muridae; genus Uromys; species Uromys caudimaculatus. The sequence goes on along the minus strand of CM052712.1, from coordinate 5,482,178 downwards.
TCTTGTTTAGACTGTTTCTTTTGGGGGGGGGTGTTGTCACAGAGTCCTTCCATGTCTCTCATCTTCAACTGGGAGTCTGTAGTCATCGATACCATTGCAAAAGAAGCTTCCTTGCCCTTTACAGTCAGTGGCAACAAGAATCATGGTCTTCCACATGGTTTCTGGCTTATAGCACAGGCCATGAACGTGGCTTCAGGCAGCAGCACAGACTACAGACATCTCCATGGCCTTCGGTGGTAATATGGATCACAGACATCAGTATGGCTCCGGGCCCCAGCTGGGCATGGACACCAACATGGGCCCCTGGTGGCAGCATGGACCACAGGCCTCAACATGGCCTCAGATGGCAGCCCAGGCCACACACACTAAGGGGCTGGCCACTGGGAGATGGACCATGCTCCAGTGGGTACATGGGCAACACAAATTGGACTTGTTTTTTTTTTTTTTTTTTTCTTGTTCTTCTTCTGTCACAAGGGTAGGGCATGGGCCTGGGAGAACTGGGAAGTGAATGTGACCAGGGTGTGTTATGTGAAATTTCCAAATAATCAATAGAAGGGTTATGTTTAAGAAGAAACAACTTTAAGCCACTTCCATTTCTCATTTTTAGCTCTTTAAAAATGCTTAAATCATAGTAGGACTGATAATAAACCTTCGATTCAGAAGAGTTTTTGTGTGACCAGTTGATAGGTTCATCATTTTGTATTTTTTCATTTGTTTGTCCTTTTCTATTATTTTACAGTGCTGGAGATCAAATCTGGGGCTCCGATGTGTTAGGCAAATGCTGATTCACTGAGTCACGCCGAGCCCGAGTTAGCAACATAGTAGGCAGATTGAGTGGTAGAGTGGACTCTGCTTAACCCAGCGCTCTTTTGAGTGTGCTGCCGATGCTTCCTCTCACTCCTGGAACTCGGGATTGCTGGAGAGGACAGAAACTCTGAGGGAGAGCTTCTTAAGATTAACACTGTGGCTTCAGATTCATCTAGCAGTGGTGGGTGGGATTCTTGGAGTTATTTGAGGGGTGTTTAGAGAGCCTCAAATATCTCCCCTGCCTCAATTGAACATTGACACATTCTCTATCCATTATTTTAGATAATAATTGTACTATGGAAAAAATACAAGGCCCCTTTTAAAAAGCTGTGTTTACTACTCTGAATATGCAGAAAGCATCCACCATTTTAGTGTGAATAAGGTAGTTTCAGTCAGAAAGGGCTTGGGAGCCCAAGGCTCCAGGGAGAAAATTAGTTTTGAAAAGGGAGAGAGTACTCTGCAAGAGCAGAGGTCATAGAAAACAAGCCATTTGGACTCTCCAGTTTTGCCTAGGGCTAGTTTGTTCTAGTGGTTCCAGCCGGCCCCCTCTGGCCCTCTGCTGATTCTGCTGGATGAATAATGGATTGGCAAGAGTATTTAGGAAGAAGCCTGAGAGTGATTGGGTGACCTGTGGTTGGTCGCAAGTGACTCAGATGACTGCAGATGTCCATCCCTGCCGAGGGTCATCCTGCAGGCCCTTCAACTTTCTGGATTTGAATTGGAAAAAAACAGGAGCAAGATGGCCCTTTGCTCCCTTCGTCCTGGTCAATGACACAGGATGCAAGGCCTGGCTGTAGCTCCAAGACAACAGTGACTCCTCTGTGCATGTTGTTACTTACCAGCCTGCAAAGTGTCTGTGATAGGCAGACCCTCCAAGAGACAGGGGAGGAACTGAGAATCCAACTCCTTAGCTCCTTGACTCCCAAATAAGGGCTCAGATCCAGGACACTTTTATTTCTTAGTGGTGAGCTAGATACATGAACCTGGCATGATACACGATTCTGGTGTCTGGGGTTCTGCCTAACCTGGTCCTAATGCAAAGCTTGGGTCTGAAAGTGTTGGAAGGAGGAAGAAAAGACAGCAAAGCCTCCTGCCTCAGTGGTATAATCCAGATCTGGTCATGAGAAACAGCAGTGAAAACAAAATCAAGGGACTGCCCACAAATAATTGACCTACATTCTTCAAAACTGTCATCCCAGGTGGACACCCTGGCAGATAGATCAGGCCAGGTCTTTGTTGAGACATCAGATGCTTGCTTCCTTTGGGGAAGATCCCAAGACTCCCTGTGTGAACTGAAGACCTAGTCTGTGATGGAAAACAGAAGCAGACACCCTAGACAGACTTGTACAGCAGATAGGAAGACTCTCTGCTCTTCATTTTTTAGGTATTGGGAGATGATTGTATGGCCAGCTCACCTACACCTGCTTCATGAAATCAGTTATCAGAGAGAAAGCACTGAAATCCAGAACACACACTTATATACTGACTTGTCATGCTCAGCACAGCCTGTCTGGGGAAAGTAATCTTTGGACATGGCAGGAAGGGCAGGAAGCTGTGCCTCCTGAAACAAATGCCAGGCTATCCTTTGGGCCCAGTTTCTCTAGCTTCAAGCCCCTGACTACACTCCTTTGGACCTCTAGTCAGCCACTGTTCTTCTAGGACAAGAAGTGCTCTGTGACCCTGGCTTTTATTTTCTTCTTAAGTTTCATGAGGGGGGAGAATTCTGTGGTCTCTTCTAATCTTGTATGGCTATATTAATAACATATAATACACTACAAAGACGTATGTGCGTTGAATGATAGTTGGATTGTGATGTCTCCTGTAAGTCCTGTAATTTAATATTGTTTGTAAAGTAATGAGGATGACTTCTGGGTAAGTCTGGTCATTTCATTCATTAATCACACTTAGAAATAAGACCACAATAAAGAGCCTTTATTTCCAACACAGTTCTGATCAAGTTATATGCCCTCAGAGAAGAATGTATATCATATCTCTTCTACTCAGAAAAGGAAGGGCTATAAAGTGGGTTTTTCTGTATCCCAAATACCAGATTCTAATGGTGTTCCCTCCAAGTTCTTCACACATCTGGAAAGCATAATGTTATATTCTGTGCAACTGAGACTACCATTTTTGGTTATATGAGGCAGATTGGTGGCTTTAAACTAATTTTTGGTAATAGATCTCTTTGAAAATTAAGTAAAATAAATGGCTCCTTTTTTTCCAAAAGTGCCCATACCACACATGTAAGAAATTGTATACATTGTAAGCAGATCCTTGAACTTCCAGAAATTCCTAAGTTCCAGGTTGAGGAGCCCTGCTATGTAATTAACAATATACTGATGAAGACAGAACACAATCAGCTCTTTGCTCCAAGATAGTTTGAAGTGAAAAGACAAGATGTAACACAAACTCAAGACATAACCACTCTAGAGCCCAAGGTGGCATGAGGAAGCCAGTTCTCCTGCATCTTCCAAACAGAACTTTTCACTGTTGGCATAAGGATACAGAAGTTCCTATCGGGCCTCACTTGGGCATCCTGGGGTACTCTGCCATCACCATGTTCTACATGATTTTGGAGGACTGGTCCCATTTCTCAAGGATATGGAAAGGATGAGTGTAGAGACCTGGCTGAGTCTCTGTGTGCTAAGGATAACCACCTGTCATGTTGCCTGCTGAGCAGTTCCTCATGGGCGATGGCTGTGTAGGTTTGTTTCCGGACATATCGCTCTGTTTCCAATTCTCCATCACTTTAGAATTTCCAGAAAACTGTCAGAATTTGCAGGGTGGGGGAGGCTCATTGCATGTTTTTGCATTTTCTCTGTCCTCTGAGTGGGATTTTCTTTTTTTTTTGCCATTGGCTAGCACCGTATGGCTCTCTGTTGTTTTGATTCATACCTCCTCTCAGCTCCCCACACAATGTAGGGACTGTTTGCAGGTTCCTTTCCATCAGTTCGCCCAGCAGCATATGACATCTTGGGGATTTGCATTTTTTAATTTAATCATTAGCTTAGTGTTTGGGGGACATTAGTCATAGGAAGTTAGTCTCATTCAACCAGATGCATTTTTGAAAGTTACAGCTCTTCTCTTTCTACCATAATGCTCCCCTTGAGCATGCCTTCTCCCATTTCCAAACAAAACAAAAACAAAAAACCAACAAAAACAAACAAACAAACAAACAAACAAAACAAAACAAAAAACCTCTGTTCTGGAACTCACAAATGAAGACATCAAAGCTATGAGGAATTATTAATTCTGAAACTACATTTGAGACTTCCAGAGGATTTGAACCTGGCTAGAGTCACGGAGAACTGGTCAGGAAATGGTTTAAACTTGATCTTCAAGAGCCTTTGAAAATGGGAAGCCCTTCTCTCGCCTACAGGTTTCTGGGGGACCCAAATCTGGTGCTTAATTTTCTTTCAACACAAATGAGGGAGTACAGTTTGCTCCCCAGGTTTCTGGCACCCCTTTTGGAAGCTTGGCCAGGTTTTGTATTCTTAGACTTCCTGTCTGGACAGGAGGTGCTGGAGAGCAAGGATGGACTTAAACTTGAGGTAGAACATGATTATTTCAAATAAGCAAAGGCCATAGTAAAATGTGAAGGTATGGAGGCAATGTTAGTGCTCATGGCCACCAGTCCTAGATAATAGGAGAATTAAATGGACAATTAAATTTGTGTTCTCTCTCTCTCTCTCTCTCTCTCTCTCTCTCTCTCTCTCTCTCTCTCTCTTTACACATAACAGTGAAAGAAAAGAAAGATTTATTGAACATAGCTACATTGGGAGAAAGAACAAATAAAGAGGTTCATTGAGGTCCAAGTTCATCTTTGTTGTTTTAATGTGAGGTTTATGTTTACACAGAGGGCAAGAGGTGTGCATACCAAAGCAGTCCTGGTTGAAGTCACTGTGCCCATCATTGACCTGTCATTCTCTGGGCTCTAGTCTTTTAAGTAAGATGGTCTGACAAGTTGTCAGAACTATGTGAAATCGTTTCCTATGCCTGGCATCATGGCCCCAGCCTTTTCCTTACTTAGGATTATGTACCTAGGTAATTCTCAATTTCTTGGGGTCCATACTGATAGTCTTATAGCCAAAGGGAGGGGCACAAGTGTTTACACTTAGAATATCTTTTCTCCCGCCAGGTTAATTATGGAAGTAGGCATAAGATGAATATTCTAGCCATAAAGATGCATCTACTTGAGTTTAAGCAGATGTTCAGAATTGTTGAGCCAGGACGGGGAAGAGTAGATCTAGGAAGAAGGACTTCGTGTCATAATAGGCTGTATTCTATGGGTTATCTAGAGCCATTGAAAGCTCCTGCATTTGGGGGTTTCAGGATTATCATAGCCTTAGAACTGTGAATTGGGTAGTGGTTATCAGGACAATGTACTCAGAAGAGTTTCTTCTGAGTACTTTTTCATGAGTAAAAGCCAATGATTTTATTCATAATAAAGAAATTGTAAGGGTTGAAGGTTAAGCACGTGTTACTCTTGCAATGGACTAGAGTGCAGTTCTAAATCTTTTTTTTTTTTTTTTTTTTTTTAAAGAAAATGTTATGCCCAGAGCATTGCCAAAGATCACTTTCCCATATTCCACTTGAACTGCTGGTCTATACTCATTCTAAGCACAAAGCCTCACCAGCCTTGTCTTACAGAGTCTGTGCTCTGGTGTCTGAAGGTAGGATACCTGTCTGTGATATTAATCCACTGAAGTGGCTCAACTTTCTTAGGAGAACCTTGTAGGACTGGAGAGATGTCTAGGTGGTTAAAAGCAGGCACTACTCATGCTAGGGCCTGAGTTGGATTCCTGGCAACACCCACATTGGACAGCTCACAACTGAACCCAAACCCTCTTTTGGACTCTTCAGGCACTGACACTCACATGTGCATATAAACACCATTAAAAGAATAAATAAACAAAATTGGTTCTTCTCATCTTGCATCTCTTCTTCAGCCACGCCCTTATCACTCATTTGTTCTTCCATTTTTCCTCTCTCTATGTGATATTTTTTTTATTTTTACTTTTTAAAAAGATTTATTTATTTTTTATTTATATGAGTATACTTCACCTGTCTTCAGACACATACTAGAAGAGTGCATTGGATCCCATTACAGATGGTTGTGAGCTACCTTGTGGTTGCTGGGAATTGAACTCAGGACCTTTGGTAGAGCAGTCAGTGCTCTTAACCACTGAGCCATCTCTCCAGTCTGTGATATTATTTTTAAATTATTAGTATTATTATTTTGTATGGGGGTAGGGACTTGTGTGCCACAGTGTATGTGTGGATATCAGAGGACTTCATTTAATCAGTTCTTTCTTTTTACCTTACAAGTGTCTGGGGATCAAACTCAAGCTTCTAGAACAAATGCCTTTACCTACTGAACCATATCGTAAGTCCTTTACTTGTATTATTTTTAGTGTATTTATTTCTTATTAACTACCTCCTCCAGCAGAAAAAAAATGTTCTTGGCTATTCAGGGATCAGAAAGTGTAACTTCTGTTTACAGCATGCCTGTTCATGTTGCACACTGAACTCTTAGAACCTTGTAATAACTTGTAGTCATTCCCCTCTTCTCCATGTTTGTCTCTCATCTCACACATCACATACTTATCTTAATATATTCACAATTCATAGAATATCCATAACTTGCCAGGAAGTTATATTTTAGAGGAGTATAGAAACCTACTGTCTTCATATCTGCCACTGCAAAGGCAGAGATAGATAGATAGATAGATAGATAGATAGATAGATAGATAGATAGATAGATTATAATATGGCTAAATAGTGTTACCATCAGACTTCTATAATGTCTTGTTTCTACCTCAATGAATTACCAAAATTTACAATACACAATGTAGGATTTTCTCCCTCTAACTTTGATATAATATTTTTGATTTTAAGCCAAGCTAGATGATTAATCAATCAAAATTCAAAGAATCTGAGAATCAACATTGTATCCTCATTCTACAATCTCCTAGCTCTCTTTCTAACCAGCTGCTAAAGTTCTTAGTATATCAATCTCCAGAGATAATATAAATATGGAAACATAGGTGTGTATTTTCCTATTCTCTTTACTGTCACATGCATGGTACTATTTTGGTTTTAGGTTTTGTTTGTTTGTTTGTTTGTTTGTTTTAAATTATACTTGTACCATGGATGAACCCATTTCAGGACACCTAACATTCTCACTCCTTTAAATATGATTCTGTTCCACTAAACGGTGTATGTGAATTTATTTAAGCAACTCACAAATGATGGTTATTTTCAATGTTTTATTATAATAAATTGTGTGATAATGATTATGTTTATAGCTATGCCATTGTACACATGTGTTAGTATACTTACAAGATAAATTCCTAAAAGTATTGTAGATGGGTCAGATTGTGCATTATTTGCTGTTTAATAGATGTTGTTGGATCCCTCTCCACAGAGTTCACACCAATTTACACTCCCTCCAGCAGTGTGTAAGAATGCCTCCATCTTCAGGCTTGCTGTCCCAGCATGCTTTTCACCTCTTTCCTCTCTGCTCATGGGATAGATGGGGTAAGCTTTCTCATTGTTGTGGAAATTTGCATTTCCCCAGAGAGAACTGAAGCCACTGAAGAAGACTTCATACATCTATCTCTTTCATACTTATTCTTATCTTCCTACCTGTGCCATTAAAAATGTCCCTTTTAGTGGCAATGGGGTCCCTCATCTGTGGTCTGTGTCTCATTTTTCTGTCCCCTTCATGCTTTGAGTTCAGCCCTTCCCTCCCCCTAGATTCTATAATTTCTCCCATTTGTATCTCATATTCTCTCCTGAAGAGAACTTATTTTAATCTCAGTGATTTAAACATCAGCTATAGGGAATGGCTCCCAAATATTTATCTGTAGTTACCACTTCTTTTGTGAGTTCTAGGCCTGCATGTCCAACTGTCGACTGTCTACATCTTCTGTTGGATCTCTCACTTGCATTTTAAATTTAAGATGTCTAGAACTAAAATCTCCCTTTCCTCCACACCCACGTCTTCCGCGCCTCTAGTGTTTCCCCTTTGTATCTGGCACCTTCTGCCATAAGTCTGTAGGTGCTGCTAACTGAGGCATTCTTCTGGAGAGCCCCATAGCTACAGGCCCCTGTCAAATATATAAACATTTCCACAGGTCTGCTCTCAACACATATCTCAATTTCCACCATGTCTTCTTACTTCAAAAGATCTGCTTTCATCAAACCATGCCACCTCTACCCTTCCCTGGACAACCACAGTGGCCTGTAGCTTATGTCGTTATAGCCCATGCCCTGTGTGGATCTTACTTGATCTTTGATCTGTTTACATGAAGAGGCAGCCAGAGATCCTAAGATGCTCACTAGGTGATGTTAACTTGTTTCCTTCCTTCCTTCCTTCCTTCCTTCCTTCCTTCCTTCCTTCCTTCCTTCCTTCCTTCCTTTTTTAAACATTCATGGCCTATATCATCTTTGCAAAAAAGCAAACTATCATCATGATGTGTCATCTACTGCAGTTCTTCCTAAGGCTCCTTCTCTTTTCCTCAGTCAGCAAGCTCTGCCTTGTGCTGGATTCTATTTCCCCAGTTCCTTGTAACAGACATGGCTGTTTAACGCATATGACAAAAGATCTATATGTGGGAAAGTTTTGGGAGAGCTCTGGAAAGAGCTTCAAGGCAGTTGATTTGGGAATGCTTTGGCCTGTCCTTCCTTCCTCTCTTGAATACCTGGAATGCCACACTGAGGATTGGCTCTCCATTGTTCTTCTATGACCCATGTGGGATGTGTCACAGGCTGGATGACACTGTAGAAAGATGAAAGAAAGCCCAGTCCTGCAGGCCATAAAGCTACACTTACTTCTGATGCTGGGATGCCCCTCTCTGGATTTCTTTTACAGGAGAGAGAAATACCCTTCTGTTTTCTCCAAGCCGCTCTTGTCAAACACTGTTTCTCAGGTTCTGGACTTGATGTTTGTGGATGCATATGGCTCCCACAGTCCTGTTTTCCATGCCCAACCCCCACCATTGACCTCAGCTCCTGTGGACCTCCCCTAGGGTCACCTCCTCTTACTGATCTTCTGTCAGTTTCTTGATGTCTTTGCCACCTCGGGCCTTCTACCCAATTTTGTCTTGGCTGAATGCTCTTCTACACCTCCTGCTTGGCTTATCCCTGCTATCTTTCAGGTCTGAATTTAAGTGTCATTTGCTGGGAGGGGCCTGCTCAGCTTCTCTCGTCTGCACCCTGTTTCCTGTTCCTCTCAAAACTCTAATCTTTTTTTCTTCCACAATCCCAATTACAGTTGGAAATGGCATATTGAATTGGGGGGTTTTGTTTTGTGTCTGTCTACCACTGAAAACTCACATCTATTTGCTCCGTACTTATCCACAGCACTTAGTTCTAGGCTAAGGATATACTAAAAGATACTGAGAAAGATGGTTCAAACAGTTGGATCAAGAATCTCAGAGTCCAAGTTTTAGTGCTATATCTCAGTAGCTGAGTGGCTTTGGCCAGTTCAGCTATCTTTGCAGTCCTTATTTTACAGAGATTCAAATGTGGTTGACAGCGAAATGTTCCTAAGGGGATTGTGGTGAAGATTAAATAGCCAAATAAAACTAAAGAATTTCACAGAGTGACCTTTACAAATGAAACACTCAGTATACATCAGCCATTATTAATGAGTGATTTAAAGAATCAATGGAATCCCAAGGTCATTTCTGGCATTAAGTTATCTAACCTGGGACAGAGACCAATGCTGGTGCCTTCACTGGCAGAGGTTACAAGGCCTTCAGCCAAAAGTGTGTGAGAGCAGTGTTCTCTAGAACCAAGGAATATCCACCTTGGTTGTTTTGTTGGAACAGTTTGAATGCATCGCCACAGCAAGGCCCTACCCTTTCTTTGCTTGTCTTGTTCTTCTTGCTTCAGTTCCTAGCAATCCCATGTAGTTTTGGCCCTGCCATCCTAGGAACACATGTCTTGCTGTCATGAAGAATGCTGTCTCTGTTAGGCTGAGATGTATTCTGTGTCAACTAGCCCTGTATCACTATTGATAAAAGTTCTTTTTGAGGTGAGTTTTGGTTTTTCCTATCAAAGGTGAAGAGAGGTAGAGGGTGTGGAGAGCAGTTGGCTAGCTTTCAGTCTCCAACCTGGTCCTTACCCAGTTACATCAAACCCTTGCAAGTTCAGAAAAGCCATCTCTGAGATTGTTTTCTTTCTTTTAGGGAAACTCAAAAAAAAAAAAAAAAAAAAAAAAAAAAGTCCTGGAAAGACTTCAGTCATTCCCAAGATAGGCTGTCTTTCCTAATTATAAGACATTCTTAAGTCCTTCATTTAGTAAGAATTGGGCTGGACACACACACACGTGCACACATACTAGCAATAACAACCCAATCTCGATTTGCTATAATCCTGGCTTGAACATTCAAGAGAATACTTGAATAATACTTACCTGCCTCACTGGGGTGTTGTTAACAATTAATTAATTAATGTTTGTAAAGTAGTTTGTAGATGGAGAGTGCTTGTTAAAGTGCTAAGCATTATTATTATCAAGAAGAAGTTCTGTGCTTTGGCTGAGACTATTTTTTTTGCAATCATACATTTAATTATAAATAAATCAAGATTCCTTCCAAGAGTATTTTGCCTTTAGGGTCACAGTCTGCTCATTCTCATTAGCCTAATCTCTTTTATTCTCCTTTGGGCTACAAAAACCATCTCTTCTTGTGAACTTTCACCTTTGAGGTGATTTTAGGACTCTGCTGTGTATATGAGTGATAATGCTTTCAGGGATTGCTTGTCTCTACAGGAAAGGTGACACACGTGCCCTTGTTCGACAAGATCCCCACTCCTTATTTAGTGGCCTCTGAAACTGTCCCTGAAGAGTTCCTTGATGATATAGGCCTAAACAGATTTTTAAAAGAATCAAAGAAACCACATTGAGAGCAGGGGCCTGTGAAACAGATCAGCAGTGGTGGGTACGAAGGCGTGGCTTCACTGCCTTGCTCAGTCTTTAACCTGTCTCTGTTCTTCAAGAGAGTGGGATGAGGTAGGGTTATGTGGCTGAGGAAAGAGGTGGTAGCTTCGCAGTGTGCTACTGTCCAGTGGAAGAGCAGTTTTAATGAAGTAGTAAACGGTCCGATTCATAGCTGCCTGCCAGGTGGGGGTCTTTCTTCTGGTGCCTTAGGCAATTCCATGGGAGTCATACCAGATCTTTAATGAACTTAGCAGACTATAAAGCAACAAGGGATATGGCACTAGGAAAGAGAGGTGCTGAGTCTGAAGAGTGTCAGAGGATGAGAGCTGTGGATGTTCCTCACACTGGATCTGGGATGGAATAGTCTCAGGCATGCTCTTATGCTCCTTTCTAGGCGGAGTTAGAAGATGTTTTCAACAGGAACTTAAATTGTCCAGATATTGGATTAGCATCGGACCTGGATTATATGTCTAATGTGTAATTTCAGGGTAGGTGGGAATGATCAAGCTGAAAGACTGTCATAAGGAAATGAGAAGTCAAAATGCTGACTGTGCATATTACATTATTTAATTAGTAGATAATGGTACGTGAATGAGCCACAAATCAGATAAAAATGGCAGCATTTTCTCATATTTAACACATATTTGGGTTGTGGTCATGTGACAATTCACCAGAACAGTTCTATGATGTGTCCAAATAGAAAATCTGGAGTGTAATAAAAAAAAAATTTGGGGGAAGAAGCAATATTAACTTCAACGTTAAAGGGAACTAATCGCAGACACAGTTTCCCACAGCATCATGCCTACTTAATGAGGATCTCCTTTTCTCTTTCTTTCTTTACTTTAAAATGAAAGAAAGAAAATTATCAAAATTTTCCTAGCTCAAAATGTGTAATTTAAGCGTACAATGTGTCTTTTATTGAAATAAAAAAGGAGGGGTGGTTTACACATTTTAGGAATCAAGAGCCCATATTTATTCATTTGTTTGTTTTAATGGAGTCTCATAAAGGATAGTCAGTAATTGCCTGAGCTAGCTTTAGATGTTTTGGTTTCATCATTGAGCAGTTGTGGGAATGGCCATCTAAAGCTCTTTAGTGATACAGAAGTTACTGTTTATTCTGTTCCTAAGAAGGGTGGGGAATGTTGTTATTTGATTCAAACAGTTTTGCAGCCATCCAAACATGTCTACAGAGTCTGAACTGGACAGCCTCTGGACCTAGGAAGAAACAAGGATGTAGACAAGGATCTCACCTCAGATTCACTGGCAGGCTTGACTTGAACTTCAGACGCCAAAAGGGGAGATTTTCATGCTTTTTACTGTTATATTGTCATCAGTTATATTATGCCCTAGTCAACTTGTCTACATTCATAGAACGGTTCCAGAGATTCCTTCATATATCCCCATTCTTCTAAGAGAGTGCTTGAATTCAGCGATGGAATATTGAGGATTATTTGATATTTCAGGACCCCAGGGGTAAGGTCTGAGGTGTTTCTGCAACAGGACCTGTCACCATCCACCTGTCATTCAGTTCTAGTCAGAATAAATTGGGGACTCTTTAAATAAAACCTTGTGTTTCTCACCTTTTGCAGTTCCAGTTTTACCTCAGACCTTTTCTTGAATTGAGGACAAAGAACTTGTTATTTCAGCAACATAGAAGAGTTTCAGTTTGTAGCACACATAGAAATATATAGGTCGTTAACTCCAAGAAAATAAGAATCTACCTCCTATTGTGCCTGAATAAGCCTGGTGGGAAAAGTAGGCAAAAGGGGAAGCTGCAGGCAAGTGACTTGAGCAGATTGCTCATCTAAGTTGGCATCTTAGCACTGCATGCATGGGTTTAAGAACTTTCTAGTAAAATGGTGTGGGCAAGTTAGAAAGTCAACATGAAGGTGGTGACAGAAAGCAAGATGAGGAGCATAGACCAGACAGAACTAGATTGAGCTGTGATTCAAGAGAGGACATTATCTCAAAGGGAATTTAGTGACTGTGGAAAATAGCGTCCCATCCCTCTGAAAATTTTGTCCACTTCTCATTGCAAGGATAGTGATGGAACACTCTCCATATGTAGCAGAAAGTAGGAAGATGAAACTCAGTCAACTGGGAACACTGTTTTGAAAACACGTGTGCCCTGACAGGTAGCATCCCTAGCATTGGCTAACACAATTGCTGCCATTTTGGAATCTATGAACATGGATTCACATGAAAACTCAAAGGCACAGAGCTAGCTGAACTCTGGCTGTGATGAGTCCTTGGGGATTGGATGTGGTAGAGTTGTGCTTTCCATGTGACCAAGTCAGGGTGTGGTGAACAGGAACTTTGCCCATCACCCCGCATTCCAAACGGTGTCCCTGGAACGCCTCACTCAGGTGCCCATGTCTAAACTCTTTTTTCTTGGACACTGCCACACATTCTTTCTCCTTTCTATTTTAACTACACTATCTACTGTTTAGATACAACTGGGCATGGTGAGAGTGTGGAGTAAACAGAAGCCCTTTGAAGAGAACTTCGCAGCTCACCCAATAGACACTCAATACCATTTACTTTCTACTGCATCCGCAATCTTGTTCTTACCATAGCATACTGACTTTTCTGATATCACATCATTGGCAAACTTGGTTTACAGCTCCATTCACACTTAGACTGTAAGCATTGTGATCCTAAACAAAGAGCTCACAAAAGCTCTCTTTAGGCCTAGTCTGGTTTCTAGTGCATAGACGACTCACAATGAACGTGTAGAATGAGAAAGTGAGGACCTGACCTTGGCAAAGGCTGGACTCTTCCCTGCAGAGTTATGGCTCCCCAGAGTGAAGTATATGAATGCACTATCTAGCTCATGTATTTTAGAATATTCTTGATGGGTTGATCTAATTTTCTATACTTCTTTTTAATGGAATTAAAACATTTTCAGAATTATGTGGCTCTTGGTTTTTAAGACAGCAACCCCTAAAATATAGCTTGAGTCTTTCCAGAAACCTAAATTAACCTCCCTGTCTCCCTGTCTGAGGTTCTGCCTGCTGATCCAGCTTCAAATCAACTGGCAGCTATTATTTACCCTAAAATTAAAAAGCAGGAAAACAACCTCTCATCTTGCAAAGAGACATTCATGAAAAGTTTTGGTCTTGTTATGCTGGCTTTGGTCTGGGTGACTCATATTTATAATGGTCATAAAATATCTCTTACTTCCTTTCAGCAGATTTATCATTAATATTGTACCAGTAGCTATAATTACTAAGGTTACTGCTTCAATAACTTTAAATGAGCTTGAAATACTATCAGAAGAAAATAACCTACCTCCACATATACATAACTGTCAAAATATCTCATGTATTGCCTAAAATGTAGATCACACCAGGAGAGATGCGCAATGGACATGAGTCAGGGAAATAACTTTTACCTTAATCTATGCTAAGTCATGAATAAGCGTCACTGTTGGGATGCAATTAACCTCTTTGATTTTAGTGTATCTAGGTTCATTCCCATCATGCCCTTATTTAAAGCTAGAAGCAAAACAATAACGTATACTGATACTGAGTGTGTGTGATGCAAACCCCCTTAGGAATAGCTTCTGCTAAATTTGAAAGCACTTGAAAAGGCAAGAATACCCAAGGAGAATAACCTTAAATTGTTCCTCTCAGAGCTACCTTGATGCTGGCAGAGATCTCTCTTGTGATAGCCAGAATGATCTATACATGTTAGCACTATCTTCTGTTAGATGACTCCATCAAGATTTGCTACCCATAAGGAACTGTATACTAACCCTTTGTTTGGAAACCCTTCTCCTTTCTTATGTTAACTGGGTAAATTTGTTTGAGCCTTAATGAGCCTAGAGCTCAATGACACCAAGGATCCACTGAGCATCTGTGTTATGGCAGGTGCTGGGTTCGATCTGGTGGGTTTTTAAGAGGATACTGGGTCTTTCTTTCAAATGGCACAGGCATGCCTCTGGCTTCCTAGCAACTGTGCAGCAGCATATAAACGACCAAGGGCATCTGTCTCCCAGGTGGGAAGAGTCATCATACATCTGGAATAATTTATTCTTCTGACAATTGAAATGTGATGTAAGGATCCAACTCTCCAGTGATTGACAAACGTGTACTCTTTGATCTTGAATAGACATGACCATCAGGGCTGGGTAATTCATTGAATGCTTTTTGATTTGCTCAAATGTCCAGTCCTACAGGTTATGTGTCATTGTTTCCATTCCATATATGACGTATCTGAGATTCTGAGAGTGGATCAGATGCCCATGGAAGCTATACTAAATTAGCACAAACTGGGTGTCTTAAAACAACTGAAATTGATTTTCTTTCACAGTTGTAGAGACAAATAGTCTAGACTCAAGCTGTTGGCAAGGTTGTGCTCTCAGTGGAGATTGAGGAGAGGCTTTGTTCCTCACCTCTTCTTGTTTCAGGCTGCTTCAGGCAGGCCTGTCTTGTGGCTACATCATTCCAGCCTCTGCCTCTGTGGCCATCTTACCCTCCACCCCCAGCTCTCTCAGTTCTCTTCGGTGTGATTATTTTATAAGGCAAGAGGGGCTGTGTTTATGGAGCCCCCGGGATAACCCAGGACTTTCTTCTTCCTGTAAGATGGCTAACTTTATCACATGTGTGAAGACCTTCTTTTAAATAAAGCAAAGTTCATGGATTCTAAAGACTTGACAAGGATATTTTTGTGGAGGTGCCATTTTCTAGTCCTTCACAGAGATTATATAAGCTCTCGCCCAAGCTATACAGTTGGCAGACAGAGTCTGAACATTGGCAAGTGTGGTTTAGCTTCTGTTCTTGTATGCCTCCATCTCAACTCTTGCAATACATGCACATGCAAATGCTGAAGACATTGTCAGTGTGGTTATACAGGCAGCTTCACCCTTGAACTCTA
The DNA here is from genome assembly GCA_028551405.1 of Uromys caudimaculatus. NCBI lineage: Eukaryota > Metazoa > Chordata > Mammalia > Rodentia > Muridae > Uromys > Uromys caudimaculatus. The sequence continues at coordinate 5,466,547 of CM052712.1, read as the reverse complement.
GCTTTAAGAAGCAGTGTAGAAATGTGCTACAGTTTGATACAAACTGCCTGACATGAGGGAATGCCTGATTTCCAGAAAAGGATGCTATGTTGAGAGGCACTAGGAACTTGAGGAGGTGAGGCCTAACTGGTGAGGTCATTGTCGGTGTGTCCTTGGAGGCAATACCTTGTCCTTAGCTGAAATCTTTTCTGTTTCCTGTCCACTGTGATCTGAAGAGGTTCTAGTACATGTTCCCATCTCTATGATATTTCACTTTAGCATGGAGTCAAGATGAACAGAGCCAAGAAATGTAAACTGAAACCATGTACTCAAATTAATCTTCCCTCTTAAGGTTTTTGTGACAGCTTGCAGAGATGGGAGGATTCTAGTAGACTCTTAATTCAACAAGGATTAAGTACCGTTTTCTGAGTGCTCAACATGTTCTAGGCTCTGGTAGAGAAATCCAGTGTTGAGAGAAATCAAGACTACCCTGTCTTTCCAGTCTCAGTATCTAGCAAAACACAGAGATAAACATTAAATGAATATTATTACTACACATGAATGAATGAATAGTCCCCAACTGAAAAGAAATGTGGTGACACAGAACATGGAATGGTGCTTTGGACTGGTGCAGAGAGATTTGTCTAAGAAGATACACCAGCCACAGTTTGAAAGCTGCTAAAGCCAAACAGAGGAGGTGGACTGCAGCAGGGGAAGGAGGGCAGCAGCAGCAGCAGAAGGATGGTGGCAGGAGAAGGAGGACCACAGCAGGGGAAAGAGGATCACAGCAAGGGAAGGAGGACCACAGCAGGGGAAGGAGGATAGCAGCAGGGGAAGGAGGATCACAGCAGGGGAAGGAGGACAGCAGCAGGAGGAGGAGGATGGTGGCAGGAGAAGGAGGACCACAGCAGGGGAAGGAGGGCAGCAGCAGCAGGAGGAGGATGGTGGCAGGAGAAGGAGGACCACAGAAGGGGGAGGAGGACCACAGCAGGGTAAGGAGGACAGCAACAGAAGGAGGAGGAGGATAGCAGGAGAAGGAGGACCACAGCAGGGGAAAGAAGACCACAGAAGGGGAAGGAGGACCACAGCAAGAGAAGGAGGACAGCAGCAACAGGAGGAGGATGATAGCAAGAGAAGGAGGACCACAGAAGGGGAAAGAGGACCACAGAAGGGGAAGGAGGACCACAGCAGGGGAAGGAGGACAGCAGCAGGAGGATGACCACAGCAGGGAAAGGAGGACCACAGCAGGGGAAGGAGGATGACAGCAAGGGAAGGAGGATCACAGCAGGGGAAGAAGGACCACAACAGGAGAAGGAGCACAGCAGTAAGAGGAGGACCACAGCAGGGAAAGGAGGACCATAGCATGGGAAGGAGGATCACAGCAAGGGAAGGAGGATGGCAGCAGAGGAAAACATGACAGAGAGAGCGAATAGCATATACAAATGTTTGGAGTCAGAGGTGACTATCATTCTCTCAGAAACTGGAGAGAGACCCAGAATGAGGCACTATGGATTTTGTTCCTAGACACAATTCATGGACACAGTGTAAGACACAGGAATTTTGTGATGCAGAAAACTCTTGAGAGTGTAGAATGTGTTTTCTGCATTTCTACAGCCTCTGGCTGAGCATGGTGTGTCTGACATCACAGACAGGCTTGATGCTAGCTTTTTGGTTGGTTTGACTGAATAGAGGAGTGATCGATTTAGCCTTGACCTTGCCTACACAGAGCTGTGACAAAGCAGGTAAACTACTCTTTGTCTTGTTTGCTAGGCACTCCCCCTCTACCCAAGTGACCATGGTGCTATAAAAGCTATTACGGTTACTTGTTCAAACCGAAAGATGATTGAATATGAGCCAAATTTGGGTGGGGAGCCACGAATTATATTATAATATATATAGTGTGGGAAGGCCGTTGCTGTGAGAAGGAAGTCTAGAGTAGGAAGCGCCTTACACCTGTTACCTCTGCTAAGCTTTTCCTCAGGGGCTCACATCTCTATGGGCATCTTCCAGCAGATGCAGTGGGACCACGCCCTCTCAGTTTCTCTAATGAGCACTTTATTTTCCAGGGGATTTTTTGTCTAATGCTCCACTTCCAGGTCACAGGCTCATAAAAGAGCTAGCTTGGGGTCATAAGGAAAGGAATAGACTATAAAGAAAAGTTTGCCACACTCTACCTAATGGACCTAACTTGGCAAGCTTACCTCATGCAGACTAGGCTTTCTCCTGATAGAGCAGAGGCTTGAGAGGTAGATTAAAAAAAAAAACAAAAAAACAAACAAAAAAAAAAACAATTTAGTTTCTTTATTTGAGGAACTAGGAGGGACAGATATTTATTTCTAAACAAAGCCTACTTCAAAGGCTGAAGTCTTAAAGACTGACTTGGGATTCACTAGTGAGAGTTCTCCTCTGGATGAAGTCCTACAGGCTGTTTCAGCCACAAACACTGCAGATAGAAAAATCCAGTCAGGGGAGGAGGTTGAGGATGGGGCTCCTCAGAGGTCGGCATCTGCAGCTGCCAGCATTTCAGACAGGCAGAAATCCACCAGAAATAAGGGGAAAGCTGTGTCATAGGTTCTCAAACCACATGTGCTCATGTCAATTCAGACACTGGTATGGCTTCCTCAACTTTCCTGTGGTAGCTGCCCTAGGCAAACTATCACCCTGGCACTTCTGAGACACCTCTCCTCCAATAGTTTTCTCTGTTTGCTTTCTTTTCTTATTTCTTTGCCCTTGAAGAAGTACTCTGTGTGAAGTGCTTAAAATGGATAGTGACTCAGGAAAGTTTTAGAGTTGACTCAGGAGAGTTTTAGAGTTGACTCAGAAGAGTTCTAGAGCTGGCTCAGGAGAGTTCTAGAGCTGACTCAGGAGAGTTCTAGAGCTGGCTCAGGAGAGTTCTAGAGCTGACTCAGGAGAGTTCTAGAGCTGGCTCAGGAGAGTTCTAGAGCTGGCTCAGGAGAGTTCTAGAGCTGACTCAGGAGAGTTCTAGAGCTGACTCAGGAGCATTCTAGAGCTGACTCAGGAAAATTTTAGAGCTGACTCAGAGGAGTTCTAGAGCTGACTCAGGACAGTTTTGGAGTTGACTCAGGAGAGTTCTAGAGCTGACTCAGGAGAGTTTTGGAGTTGACTTAGGAGAGTTCTAGAGCTGACTCAGGAGAGTTCCAGAGCCGACTGTGAAACTAAGTGGCCTTGTGGCTGGTGATACTGCGGAATCTCCTTGGACCTCAATTTCTTTACCAGTAAGTGAAAGAATGGCCTATGAAGCTTTCTCTGTGACCCCAATTTTTCTTGCGTCTCCTTCTCTCATAAAAGTCCATTTTGTTTCCCCTGCCCATAGGCTCCCATCTTCTTTTTCCAAGTCCATTCTTCATCAGAATCCTTCCCTTCTTCCCACTTTTTCCCCATTCCCTGAAGCAAGGGAAGGATCAGAAGTTGTATTCACTATCCATATTCTTTGGAGAATGATAGAGTAGTTTCTAAAATTCCACTTGGTAATTCACCAGCCAAAACTACACAAATGAGAGTTTGACAGCTTGATTTGACACTTGGGCTTGCCACATCGCACATCAAAAAGACACTAGGGGCGACTAACCTACCTTGGTTCAGGAAAAGGGTTTGGAGGGAAGACTGCTGGCCTTCTTTTTCTGTTGCATAGATGACTGTTGTATATTATTCTTACATCAAGGGTTGGCCCTACAGCAACCCAGGCTCACCGGGTCTTGTCCACGGGCTTCCACCATCTCCCTACCATCCCTCTTCATGTCATGGCAGACGAAGCTGGAGAGGTTCACAGGAACCTTTCTTCCATCTGACCATCAAGTTATGCTTCTTTCAAAGTTGTTTTTCAAAGACAAGACCACCCAGAACACGGCTTCTTCCAAAGAGCAGTTGGAGGCTCTCTGCTAAGCCTGTGGGTAGACTGAAAAGTGGCTTTTTCTCTTTCCTAATACAGGTATTAAGCCGACTTAATATTCACTCACTCTCAAAAATCCCACTTCACAGAACATTTTTTTAACACGAGCCAAAGCATTTCTCCCTAATTCAGCACAATTGTGCCTGGTTTATATCCATTGATGTTAAATGATTTCCCTGTTTAATATCCATTGGAAATGGCTGATTTCCTACCCCAAACAGTACTTAATGTCAATTATGGCAGGCAGGGCAGAGCTGTTTTTCAATTAGCTACAGCACTCCATTTTGTTTGCTGGCGAATGGTTCAGGATACCAGCACACCCACATAGCCACCTTAAGAAATGGTGACAGAGCAACTGGAGATTGACTATATTCCCTCCTCATTCCACCTATGACCTTCTGATTAAAAGGTGGCAGTGATATAGGGAAGATATTTGCCTTTTTCATTTTCCCTAGGAACCGTTCATGGTTTAATGAGAACCTACATTTTTATCAGAGAAACTTTTGGTGTGGTTATGTCCACCACTTGCCGGGAGTAAGTATTGTCAGAACAGAGTTCACAGAGATGAGAAGAGGGATTTAGACTCAGAGAGAGAGGATGCCACTTCTGTAGCTCCTCTAGTTATTCCAAAAGCATGTGGAAATAGATAAAGAGATGAGAGTTTGAAATTCTTATTCATCCTTTAAAATCTGAGACAACATCCATAACTATTAATCACTCTTCTCTTGTTATATGTTTATGACTTTAGGATCTGCTTTCAAGATTAAGTTGGAAGAAGTATAATTATGGATACTCACACTGAGACAGTGGGATTTAATAGGCCCTTGACAGCTTATTGAATCCATATACCATTGGTTGGAGAATAGTAGAAGGTAAAATGTGCACAGTAGTTGCTGGTCTGGACAAGAAAAGAGAGATCAGACATTTGACATTAGGCAGTGTATGTGTGTGTGTGTGTGTGTGTGTGTGTGTGTGTGTGTGAGAGAGAGAGAGAGAGAGAGAGAGAGAGAGAGAGAGAGAGAGAGAGAGAGAGCATTAGTTATGGTATCTCCTAATGTCACAAAGGTAAACATTTTCTTCAGTTCAAACTAGCTCAAGGTGAGAGCACAGAGTGCTGAGAAGCCAGACCTTTGAACTGTTTATTAATTCATACGTTTGACTCCGAAGATTCCCCTGTATCCAATCAGAAGCAAGCCCTACTGGTGGGGAGCTCTAGGCAAAGAATAGGTGTATGGCGGATTAAGGTTTCTAGGAATGGTTACTCTGTGCCTGGCTGCAGACAGGCTTTAAACAGGGTCTCTCAGAGGAACTTCATTCAGCTTTTGAGACCTGACCCTGAGCCCAGTTGGCAGTGCTTGTAATGCCAGGCAGTGATTATTCTGGAGGCTTTGCTAAATGAAACAGGTCTTAGATTGGACCTGGGGATGGCACATAATTGTGCCCATCTTACCTATCTGAGGGGCAGCTGTTCTCAGTCCCTGTGCTGAAATTCTGTAAAGCTGGCTCTGATTACCCCCTGTTCCTTTAAGCCCTCACCTCCAGGAGAACCCAGTAGGACAGCTAATTAAGAGGAAACAGGCAGCAGACAAGGAGTGACTTTTTTTTTTTTTTTTTTTCTCAGAAGGGATTTAAACCTTTGGAAGGTACACAAATGTAGTCCTATTACTCAAGTTAATTTACAATCCCTCCCTTGGTCTACCGCAAGGAATTTATGGACCTGAAGGAGCTGGAGGTCCCTTAGCAAAGTAAACAGACTGTAACTCAGGTTGCAGCCTTCCAAGGGTCCTCCGTCAGCAGGTTTTATTTTCACACCAGAGGTGAAGAGATAATTTGAGGAGCGGCACTCTGTTTCATCGAGAGAAGCCCAAAGGCTGCACACAAGGTGCAGAGGGAGAGGTTCTGTGGAGGTGGCTGGCTGCCGGTTAATACGCTGCAACTGTCCTCATCCTCACGACAATGGTGCTAATAAGAGCTGGCATTTGCTGGGCTGATGCCACGTGTCGGCTGTTCTCCAGGATGCTTCGAAACGGGGCTTTATTGCTCTCCATTGTACAGCTAAAGAAACTGAGGTTTTTACTGATGTAACTGCTCTTCCTAATATATATATATATAATATATATATAATATATGTAATATATTATATATATATCTATATATAAAAACTAAAGTTCTGGGCACAAACTGTTTGGTAGTGTTTGTGACACTTGCTCTCCTCTTTGCTTTACCTTCATCTGTCTGCCCTTTTCCAAACAGACAAGCACTGGGCTGGACTTCAGGGCCTGAGTTCAAAATGGCTGTGGGATCTTGTGCCAACTCCTGCCTTCTGCCTGACATCAGCCTCCTCATTTGTAAAATATGAGGGCAACATGGGTAGCTGGTGCCTAGACCTTTGCTTCTCAATTCAATGGCTTCCCAAGTCTTTGAACCGCATCTGTCAATTCCCCACCCTTACTCATGGGGCAGCAATGGCTCTCCCTCCAACGTGTTCAGAAAAGATAGAAAGTTTTTTTTTTTTTTTAGTGTTCTGTAAACCAGATGACCTTGATGTGATAGACTATGGAATCTGGTGACACTGCACACTCAGTACTATTCAACACTTTGGCTGAAAGGGAGGAAGGAATGGATTTATTGACTTGCGACTTTGACTCGGGCCTGTGTATCAGGGCTGTTATTATGTGGAATGATTAGGCCGCAGTGGCAGAGACAAGCTAAACTAGAACAACAAAAGGCCTCCTTAACCTCTGCCTGGCCACAAGGCCATCCATAACGACTTGCATGATTTGGAAAGCCCAGCCTCTCTCCTGTGGCACTCAGGATTTCTGCAGTTCTACCAAATGAGCAGGGGAGGGGAAGATGGATGGGTGGGGGAGATGAAGTGTACTTCGTGTCTGCATAGTCCTGTTTAGAATTCTGAGTTCAGATCGGTGTCCAAAAAAAAAAAAAAAGCAATGGCAGGGAGATCATCATCATTTCCTTTGCCTGGAAAAAGAAATTTGAACCCAGATAAAATGGTTGCTAGCTGAGAAAGCTTCCAACTATTTGTTAGCCACTAGGGCAGATTGTGCTGTTTCTGAAAGATATTTTCCCCCTTGAAGGAAGTGTGTGCTTTCTATTAATGTGAAAGGAACTGGACACATGGAGCTTACACACACACACACACACACACACACACACACACACACACACACACACACACACACACATTGTATCAAACACAAGGTCTCCTTGAAAAGCCAAAATAGCTACAAAAATCTCATGCATCCTTCCCTTGTAAGATATGCGTTTCTCGCTCCTTGCATACTCAATGAGACTGAAATGCTTTTGATGACATGGCTGCACATCAAGATATCAGGTGGGATACTATTTGCTAGATACTTTCCCCTAGTCTTTCCAGTATTGAGGGAATCACATACAATACAAAATTAGAGAAACAGGATGAATTGTGTCTTTCAGAGACCTTCCATGTCACCTAACTCAGGGGCAAATTGTCCCTGGAGTGACCATGGAGGTAGTATGTTAGGCTATGCATGCTCGACAGACTAGTGAAATCACTCAGTCCTTTGCACACAGGACTGAAACAAATGTATGTGTGTGTGTGTGTGTGTGTGTGTGTGTGTGTGTGTGTGTGTGTGTGTTTGTGTGTGTGTGTGTGTGTGTGTTTGTGTGTGTGTGTGTGTGTGTGTGCGCATGCACGCACGAGTCTGTTTTTCAACATAACTACTTACACAAAACAAATGACAGGCCAGATTTGGCCCACATATTAGTCTTCTGGTACCTGATATAACCTATTGATCAAATAATGGAGTCTGAAGCCCAGAGAGGTCAAGTGGATCTTCTAGGCCAACCCCACCAGCAAGCAACAAATCAAGTATTGAAGATGCGTAGAAGGGAAAGACAAGACACTCAATCTTTAGGTCTCCAAAGACTTCCATTTACTTGAACTTGCTAATCTTTTGAACTGCTTATTATAAAACACTAGCTTAAGTGTTAGAGTGTAGAACTTGTATTCGTTTAGTAGAAACCACGGCTGGGCTAGAGCTGAGGCACATGTAGGTATTGGTGACCCTGAAAGACTTCCTCATGTAACATTCACGCAGTGTATGCATACTCTGCTGCCCAGGGCCCAGGGTCCTGTGGAAATGAACTAACATTCTCTTTAACAAAGGTGCTCAGACACTCATAGTCAATAATCTTGCGAGTCTGGAGTGGAGTTAGGTGGTGTCATGTGCACATGTGAACACACAAATGGTTCACTTCAGCCACAAGACAGGTGAAGGACAGTCGTCGGAACAATAAAAAGCAGCACAAATTCTGTTTCCCCAGGTCGTCTGGGAACACTCTTGAATCCTGGCATACTACAACTGAAAAACTGAACTGGCTAGTAGCCCACATTTCTATGTCCTCTACAAATCAGAGAAAATCTTTATGTATTTTATCCCTTGCTGGAGATTTGTAAGATCTGAAAGTGTTGAATGAAGCAGCATTTTAGTATCAAATGGGCATTAGCTAACAAAAGTGGGTGCCAAGGGGTAACAGAGGCCATGAATAGGTCATGATCCGAATGGTCTTCAGAGTAGAGTTAGCCACTCTGTGGCCTGACATAAAGGAGCAAATCGCAGAAGACCCAGACCCAGATTAGTGCAGCATGGTGATCAGGGACTGAGGCAGAGCGGGAGGTGACATAAAATACAAGACACATTGATGTTGAGCTGGCATTGGTGTGTTATGGCACAAATACCAGAAGCTTAGCTGACCAGAAAGCAGATCTTGGTTGAGGGCATTGATGAAGCCAGTGCCTGGGTCATAATAATAGGTCATTTTCCGAATATGATAAATGAGAGATGCTTGACTACCTGTCTTTTATGGCTATTACACTGAATCTGCCCAGCAACACTACAAGGGAAGTAGAATTATTATGGGATGGCTGGTCACCATTGCCTAACAGGCCCTGCCTTACTCCTCAACTCTTGTTAAACCCACAATGGGAGAATTTGTTTTCATTTCTGTTAGGCTCACAGGGGCTGCAGTTTTCCTCTAACTTGACTCCAGGAGGAAGGTCAACTGTGATCCATTCAAGTTTTTTTCTCATACAAAGATTCTGCCTAGAGGAGCAATATATCCCTATCTTGGAGATAGTGTCTGCATGGCAGCATGCAAGCAACGTAAGAGCTGGCTGAACTTTGTAATTATATTTAAAACTGCTTGGGCTTTGTATGTACTATATCCATGCAGATGCCCCTGGCTGGCACAGCTCACAGCAAGAACTGGCTGTGGGATGGTGAGACCCACTGCCTCCTGGGAGGTAGCAAGCCACATTGCACAGGGAAGAAAAGAATAGTTTTAACTCACATTATCTAAATGTTAGGTAGCTTCGTAAATGAGAGAACAGCCCTTGCATTCCATGGCTATTCACTCAGTCTACTATATTTTTGGAAGTAAAAGATGCAGCTGGTTTAATTACATGGGCGACTTCTTATCTCCTCTTGTCCCTAGTACATACTTATACGTTAGGAAATGCAGGTGAGGAATAGTCCTAGCTGGCAGGTGGAGGGTGCTATGCCAGTAGAAAGAAGGCCCGTGCTCCACTAGATTAGTTTAAGGTCCACTGACTTGAACTAATATTTAGATTGCAGTTTAAAAATAAACTTTATAACACAAACTATTTCTCATTATATGAAAAGCTTTTCTTCAGCTAGACCCTGGCTCTAATTTGTGGAGAGGTTAGAACCGGTTTGCAGAGAACAACACACTTTGAAACAAAGACGCTTTGGGGTAAAATTTGAGGAAGAGTTTCACCCACTTGTTATGAATATCTTTAAATGTGTGGGAAAACTAAAGAGTTTTCATTATGTTTCAAAGATTATTATTTGCTTTATCTATAAATATTTATACATGTACTGAGCATAAATACATGCATGTACATATATTTACTGAACCACTTGAAACTGAATTGGTGACATTATGATATTTTGCTATAAATACTTTTTAATGTATCCTTTAAGTAAGGAGATTCTTCTTCTTCTTCTTCTTCTTCTTCTTCTTCTTCTTCTTATTATTATTATTATTATTATTATTATTATTATTAATTTTATATTTGTATTTATCAAACCTGAAAATAATTTTTTCAGCTTTCAAGGTGTCATTTAAAGCTATAGTTTTTTTGCCCAATCCAATAAGAGTTTGTGGATTGCATTTAGGTGTCATTTGCTTTATGCTGTCTCTTCCCAAAACCTGCAAGTGGAACTTAGCTCTAAATATTTGGCAGGCCTGCCACCACTTCAGCACTGAGAGCCCTTGTGAGGGGTGCTATGTGCTTGACCTTCCTCCTCACAGGGAAGCACGTGGACCATCCTGTCCCACTGTCATGGGTATCAGGCCTGATTATTTGTGGCACTGGCAGACTGCTGTTTACCATGGGGTGATTTTTAAGTGTTTTTCTGAAATCTTATGAAGATCTTTTTTATCATGAACCTTTTACTAAATGGCTTCAGCTAGTGATGTGGAATTGAACCAGCAGTGTCACAGAGTATACACAATTTTACGAACCAGCAAGGACAAGCTACAGTTCTCCTAGGAGAGCTAGGTGAGTTCTTCCTTCTCTCCTTCAACCACCTCTCTGAGGAGGAAAGTGGGTACACCACTTCCAGAGCGATCAGGTTGATAAAGTTTTTTTTTGTTTTGTTCTGCTCTTGTTTATAACACTATGAGCGCATGGATTTCTTTCCTCTTTGTGCTGGAGTATATCATATATATGATATTCTTAATTTGTATACAGTTTTATATAGTTATTGTTTTTCCTGATAGGATCCTCAACTGTTAGCAGAATATCCTTTGAACAGAAACTTGTGTCCTTTTGATTCAACCTTATTTGTAAACTGGTCTCTTTTTTCTAACATAGAAAAAATGCTACAAATGTAACCTGTATTTCTTCTACCTTACACCTGGAAATAATCCTTCTTCTGAGGATCTTGGGTTATATGCATAGGGAGTTGAATTTGCAGTACATAGATCTACTTAAAGATCTCAGCTCTAGGCATCCTTGAAGTTTCTGAGGTAACACCTCTCTATGGATAGCTGCGTTAGTCTCTCAACGAACTAAATTATTTAGCTAGCATTACAGTGTGACATTACAAGCTTTAATTAACTTTCTTTTGTTTGCTATCTTATTCTTGTATTGAAGCTATTGATTTCTCATCCTAATGTATTGTCATACTTGCTTATTTAGTCTATATAAGGCAGTTTCCCCATCAGTTCCAATCATATTTCAATGCATGTATGGATGTGTCTGGATTTCCACAGTTCTTAGAAATCTTCTCTTCTAATCAAGAGCTTTCCATTCTGATGTCCCAGCACCCAAGTGAGTGGGGTGCTCATCCTTGGCCTCACATTTGCAGCTATAAAATAAGACCCCTTTCTGGATGGCCTCCCCTAGGAATTCAGGCTTAGTTAGCTTGATATGCATCCTGAATGTCAGTATTTTAACAAGATGCTTGGGTTAAGGGACTGCATTTCAATTTAAGACTCATTTGGAAGAGTCAACGAATTCATATTTTGTCATTTCAAGGGGTTTTTTTTGTTGTTGTTCTGATGGACAAAGATGTTTATAAAGAGGATTTTTGGTAAGGTTGCCAGATTTAGCCAATAAAAACACAAAATGCCAAGTTAAATTTGAATTTCAGATAAACAATGAATACTTCTTTTGTATAAGTATGTCCCAAATATTACGTAGGGCATATGCATGCTGAATTTGAATTTTTTTGTTGTTTTTCTGAAATTCAAATAGAACTGGGCATCTTGTATCTTATCATTTTATCTGGCAAGTCTAGTCTCTGAGAGCTCAAGCTGGGGTGTAATGGGGGTGGAGTGTTGGAGAAAATGAGGAGAGAGAAAGGTACCAAATGCTTAAGAAACACTGCATAGATTTGGTGAGGCAACCTGAGGACAAGCAGAAGACAGTGCAGAAGCGTGGCAGTTGTGAAGATATTCTGAAGATGTAATTACAAGGTCATGGTGATAGACGAGCGTGGTCCAAAGGATGCTTGTTTTTATGTTCACTGTTGTGTCACTCAGCCCGGGGAAATGAGAGGGAGTAGGGCTGGATGGGAGTCTGTGGGTCTGGTAGCTAGAATACTTCTGTTGGGGCCGATTTCTCTGCTGGATCTCTAACTAGCTCACATACTGGATAAGTGAAGAGCAGAGGGCCAAAGAAACCCAAGTTTAAACCTTGGCAACTTTTAATCTGTATGCTTCTGGGAAAATGGTGTGATACTCCTAAGCGCTAATATTTATCTTTATAAAAGAAGCCAGTCATTGTCTGAAATGTGCTCATCACAATGCCTAAGATGAAGAGAGTGCAATAAATAGTTGTCAGTCTTATTACTATTAACAATACTTTAATATGCAAAGTAACTAGATGCCTCTAAGCCCCTGCATTTTACTATAGTGAAGATCGCTCTCCAATTTAACATGAATTGTACAAGATACAGAACACAAGAGACAGAGGGGGCACTGGTCCTCTTATTCAGAGTATTATATGTCTTTCTAGGAAAAGCCTCCAATATTTTCTAGGAGAAAACAATGACAAAAATCCCCAAAATTCTTGGAGGGAAAGAAACCCTTAAGAAATAGAATTAGTAGTTCCCTTGAGATGTGAAAAGTCACATACAAGAACCAGAGAGTTACAATAAGTAGACAAACATTGGGAAATGTATAACCTTCTCAGCCACAGAGCACCACAGCAAAGGGAAGTCAAATTTATTAGAAACAAATAGCTGTTGACTTTTTGAATCTGTACAAGGATGCGTACATTTCTTGGTGTTGCTGGATGATCTCTGTTTTGTAATGATGATAATTATGACTGGACCAAGAGAAGTACCTGATATGTGGCCAATGCTGTGAGTGTGTGAGCATCTGACTGTAGCTTGAGATTTCAAGTCAACTACTTTGGCATCATCCGCCATTATGAATCGCATTTTAACCACATGACCTTGGGCAAATTACTTAATCATTCTGTGTCTCAGTTTACTCATAGCTAAAAGGGATAATAATTTCCTCATGGCATTCTTGTTGAGTTTAGACATTTAAGCATTAGGATATAATGTTATGTTTAATGAATAGTGCACTAAAGAGCATTGTTACTGATTTCTCCTTTGCTTTGTAACTAAGAGATGATATGAAAGTATTGTAAAATGATGAATGATCAGGCTCTTTAAGCAGTCAGGGAAGCAACCCAAGATGGTGGAGGTTGAACAGGAAGTACTGTGACTTGTGCTGATTGGTTGTATTTCAGCAAGGATAGACAGGTGGTGAGAAGGAGCGCTCATAGGTCCTGAGTAAGAGGTGTGCAGACAGTCCAGAACATCTAGGTAGAAGACTTAACAGGAGATTATTCGGGGAAATTGTTAAGTGGGTCAAGGTGCCTGATTTGTTAAGCTTGAAGGTGAGCAAATTGAACTGGGGAAGCCTAGAAAGGGACTGGGAAAACTGGGGCCTTGGTCCATACAGATACCAAGTATGAAGCAAGTTGGGAAGTGGTTTACTGCCCTTTTAAAATGCAAACCGAGAGGCACAGTCTGTTACACGTGACCAATACATTTTGACCTCCTACTGAAGTCACTTCCTGCCCATTTTCACCTACATACTCCCTGCCATCAAGCCAGCTTGTCTACTGCTTGGTTCTTGAGAGGACGGTCACTTACCTCTGTGCTCCCACACTGCCTATCTCATCATTTCTACATCCAGAGAGATTATTAACCACCAAAACAACATGATCACATGATCGTGTGTCAGACAAGCTTTCCATAATTCCCAGGACCAGTCTAAATTCTTTAACCAGCATGGTCAGTCTCTGGCACGGTCTTCTTCAGCTGTGGTTCTTCTAGGCATTGACTAAACTCTGGCCTTAAAAAACAGTATCCAACTTGACTGGCTACAGGTTTTCCTGTCGGGGTTACTCTTCCTCCAGTCTTTCCAGAATCTTCTTCCTCTTCCAGAAGGCTCATCCTAGAGAAATTATCTCCAACTTCCCAATCACGAAAGTTTGTCCTCCGTCTATTTTGGGTTCTCAAAGAGCACCATGCAATTTTCCTTTGTAGCACCTACACATTTGAAAGTTTTCATTTGCTTGCAACTAATTCATTATTAAACTCCATAAATTGAAGAATTTGTTTGCTGAGCGTTTTATCTTAGCAGGCATATTATAGCATACTATGCATTTAGTGAATGTTTGTTGACTGAATATATGCATTGAATGATGGAATGAATGAAAGTGTGCAGAAATTCAGACATAACTGGGGTGTTGGACTGTCTGATGGCTTCCTGGAACCCCACATTGCAGGAACCATTGGTAGGTGACATCTCGAAATGGCTTAGGTTCCCTAAAGAGACTCATATGTTAAGATAGCTTTTGAAACCAGAAGGGAAACTTTACTCTAGAAAATGAGAATATAGAAGAGTCGCATTCGATTGGTCCATCCTTATAGCCTCTGTGCAGTATGGAAAAGCTGCTCAAGGCACTGTCTTCCATGATGGCATAATGAGGCATTGCCAGGAGGGAGGAATAATTCTTCCTACTCTTTTGCTTTTCCCCATTTTATCTCGGGCATTTGGGTGAGCATGTTTGCTCTCCACAGGGCTAGTCTAGGTTGATGCCTTTGAATGGGCTCACCTCCCCTTGGGAATGTCATGTGTTGATGTTTTGAGCTCTCCACACATGGAGGCTTAGTTCTCCACCCCACTGCTGTCCCTTGGAGAAACAGTGATCTCCATTTTCATTTTGGGGTGAACGTGGACCAATGTTGTCATCTTTCCCCTAGGGTGCTCATTCCTCCACGGTCTGAGGGTAATTCTGCTTTGTTGGTGGCTCTAAGGAAAGAGAAGATGGAAACCTCTGAGTTTTGGCTGCAAGAACATGAGGGAAAATGAAAGCCAAAGACTCAGCTTCCTCACTCACTTTGCAAACATCTCATTCTTTATTTCTCTCGACAAGAAGGGATGACTCTTTGGCAAGTCCTTAGTGTTTAATGTCCTTTTTATGGAGATGGCAGTAAAGGCTGAAGGGCCTCTGCTAGTCAGTGCGGGGATGAAGCCTGGACGTAAATCACCTGAGTGTTGGCTGGATACAGTGACAGATTGCTAGGTTCAGGGAGATTTTGCATTTCCACGTAAATCAAACGCTGACCCATGAAGGTCTAAGCTAGGCCACTTGCCAAGTGTCAGAACTTGGGCTGAGGTTGAAGGTTGTTTTGTTTTTGTGATGGGCACAGACCTTCAGTTACTAATTGAATGTTTGCACCTCTGTTTTCTTTGAAAATTCTGTGGCTTTATGATCTGATTCTTTCAGTGAAATGGGATGCAGGTACATGTAATGGAAACTGAGGAAGAGGAAGCTTTGCCTGATGCTAACCTAAGCTTAGCTGTGGAACATGTTTATTTGAAAAAGATGAGGGGATCAGGGAGAGAGAGAGAAAGAGAGAGAGAGAGAGAGAGAGAGAGAGAGAGAGAGAGAGAGAGAGAGAGAGAGAAGTTTTCAACTTCTTGTTGAAGTTTCTTCATACAAAACAGCAGTGGCTGCAACCTTGTAAAGGATTCATATGTAGGATGACCTTGAGACAATCCACTCCTAGAAGGACTTGGGATTTAGGTGAGTCTCAGTGTCAATTATCTTTCTGTGACTCAAGGTACCTCAAAGACCTGGGGTTCTTGGACATGTACCTTTGTTCAAATGCCCTGTGTTTCTGCATATAACTCAGGCTCCCTTAAGAGGTTCTAAGCAAACTGTCAAGGGATACAAGATGTCCATCGTGGATAACTTAGGAAAGCACTCTGTCTCTCACCTAGGGGCACCACTGAGAATCGGGGTGCACAGCCTCCCTGGGTAGGTACAGTCAGGTAGAATCTTGCCTTCATGGAGACAGCAGAGACACTCACTAATGACCCAGCTATCAGAGAACAGCATATTGCCATTAACAGCAGATTATACACATTATTGGGTAGCTCACAGCTAATGGGACCTGTCACAAGATCTCAGCAGACTGGGCTTATGATCTGTTGATAAATAGATACATGCTACACGTGGGTCAGTCATTTCCTTGTTAAGAAGGGAGAAGGAAATGAAGTGACAGCCTTGGCAGATCCACATGGACCATGGCTAAGTGCCCGGCCTGAATTTAGCATCAAAGCGTGAGTGCTGGGGTGGACTGAGGTGAAGGAGAGTCTGTGTCTCTCTGGTCTCACAAATGCAAAGGATGGATGTGGATCAGACGGTGTCAAGGGGACTTGAGACATGTCTGGGGGAAGGAGAGGAGTAGGGAGATGGCTCAGCAAGTGCTTTCTGAGCAAGCATGAGGACCTAGGGTCAGCATCCTAGCACCTGCAAGAAAACTGAGCTTGGTGCTGTAGGCTTGTAACCCTAGTGCTGTGAGTGGGACAGAGAAACAAAGATGCAGTGAGCTCACTGACTAGCCAGTCTGTCCACTTGGTGAGCTCCAGATTCACTGAGAAACTGTTTTTACAAAACAGAGGTGGAACGTGAAGAATGTCATGGGTCATGACCTCTGCCTCCACATGAGCACACACAGGTGATTGTACATGCTCATGTATACAAACATATGTGTGTTTTACACACACACACACACACACACACACACACACACACACACACCCCACACACACCACACACTCGGAACAGCAGCATCAGATAAGGGTGCTCAGTGCCTCCAGCCTGCTTATAATCCAATTATGGGGTTATTCTGCCCTTCTGGGGGGTGTGGGGGGGTGAGTGTGTAAGTGGTTCATTCTTTTGAGTCCTCACAGATATGACTCTCAGATTTGAAGGAGTAGTTGGCAAATGAGGACTGCATAAGGACAAGACTCTCCTGGCAGAGTAGTACTGATTAATTTAAATAATACTTGAGAAATATGCTTGCCCTGATTTAATATCTAAGGTGATACAAGCATAGATCTGACCTTGAGGCCACACATGCAAGTGTGCTTATTTAACACATTCCGTCTGATTTAGCTCAGCTTGGTGTGAAATGCAATCTCACCAGTTTAAGTGGAAAGAAGGGGTGGGGATGTTTTGTGTGTCCTGTTTGGTGCTAGTCAGCCCCCCGGTGCTGTTAGCACCTAGAGGTTCTTTGTTACTTGGTGAATGGTGTGCTTTCATGGAGCCATGTTCTTTTTAAGATGGGGGTGCTTTTCTGTCTGGGTTCAGATTAGGTCCATTCTATGCACTCAGCCAGAAATCACCTCTCCATGACATTTCTGTGTCAAAGGTGCAGGAAGCCAAGCTCGTTGCAGTCTCCAGGGACTGACAGGTGTTCGTGCGTCTTTCTCTGTGTCTCAGGGATCACAAACTTCCAGGATCTCCTTCTTTCAGCATTTGTACGTAACCATCGAAATACAGTTCTTCCTTCTCTTTAGGAACTAAGGAGAAAACAGAGCAAGAACAAAGGGCACGTTATACCCCCGATCATTGCGCCTCCTTGACGGCGATGGTGGTGACAGTGATGACCATTAGGATAGCTTCATAGTTTCGAACTACTACCTGGTCAGCTCTTCACCACCTGTCAGGAAGGTGTGCCAAAAGGGAATAGAGACAGAGAAGTTTCCCGAGTTGTCCAAGAAATCACAAGGTCTCCTTTGTTGGTCCATTGTTGTTTGTTTTTGTTTGTTTGTTTGTTTTTTTCCCTAGAAGGACCCATCCAATTCCCTGGTTTGAGGCTATCTGAGAAAGTGACTAGAAGTGACGGGGTGCTGCACACCTGAGGTATTCATAGATGAGCTGCTGAGAGCACGGAGCTCAGTAACCTGCCTGTCATGGAGGGGGCGGAGCTTCCCACGGAGGGGTGGAGCTTTCCACACTGGACAGATCTCACCTCCTGGCGGTGTGATTGGTTTCCCTGGGGAAGAACCGAAGTTTACTTTGGTGTTACTGTTCTCCTTTGCATTTATCCGCTCAAGTTCCCCTGCTCTTCTCTTTGTACCACGACTACCTCCGCCTCATCACCCTGCCAGTGAACGTGGTTAAGAACGCATCAGAGGACGCAGGAAAAAGAGTGCCCCAGAAGAAAAGAGCAACGTTCTATTTTTTCCAGGGAGACACGGATTTATTTCAGTTTTAGTAGCTCTTATTCAAAATCATCTGAAGTAATTAATGAAAGAGAGCTGCAGCCCTGTGTACGTATACGCGCATGCACACACACCGTCCTAGGGTGTTTTCCTTCTTCCTTGAATTATTTCGAGCTGCTTGGTCTACTGGTTCAGTACGCCAAGCCTAGTGCAGTATTGTCATCCCTTGCTTTACAACACAGTCATTATATCCCTAAACCACATTGTGATACACAGTGCCTTCTGTTTACGACTCCCGAAACTCCCACTCCATATATCACCTGCCATAAAACCCATCAAACGGCTGCTACTAAAGTGGTGCACAGTGGTCTAAGCAGGAGCCAGGCAAATTGTGTGATACCCTACTGTGGTTAATGAGAGTGAAAATGTGGTTAGGATTTTATTCAGGCGATGTTCATTTGCAGGGCCATTGTAGTGAGATGGCAAAGAACGATTCTTTTGTTAACTTGAATGACAATGTATTTTCCGTCGTATGGAGTGGTCTGGCACAGAGTTTGCCAAGTTGTTTGTCAATTGTAAATAAGTCAAACTGTGACCTTGAACTATGAAATTTTTATTGCTTGGAGGTCTTGAAAACTAATTAATATACTGAGGTTGGTGGGTTGAGCATTAGAAACCTGTTGCCAGATATTAAAGTGCCCCAGTATGATTTGACTTTAGGAAGTGGGGGGTGGGGAAGAGTTAAATAGAAAGATCTGTCTCTGGAGAACAGATAGCATTTACTGTGTTTGGTCCTGACGACTTTTAGGAAGAAGATGGAGGAAAGGAGAGATAGTATTGTTATTTTTGCTGGTGTTATTTTTTCTTTTTCTTTTTTCTTTTTTTCTTTTTGATCTTTATTTCTGGGGAAACTTCTTAGTAATGTCTGCAATCATTTACTCACATACAGAAAAAAATGATTGCAGGTCTTCACTCAGGAATCAGAGCAGCTGAGGGATCGGGTGGCTCAGCAGTAAGAGCACTGGCTGCCCCTCCCAGGTCTCATACTGTGGCCACAATGTCTCTAACTCTGGTCCTAGGGGGTCTACTGAGCATGTGCGTGACACACATGCTTACAGGCAAGCAAAACACCCATGCAAATAAAAACTGAGAGTGACCACCACCACACAAGCAAAAATAGCAATTTCATGACCTTGTTCCTTAAATAAAGCTAACTATGGAAATCCTTGACCCCTGACTGCTCTCCTCAGTTTCATACCTGGAGTCAAAGCATAGTTTTTTTTATCTCAGAGAAATTGTGTCTTTAAAAAGTTTAGTAACTCCAGGAATATTACTCCAGGCAACAGAATGCCAATTTCTTTCTTGTTAATCTTGTTAAGATAGTCATGACCTATCTTCTTGTCTTCCAGTTCATTCTTTCTTCTACCAGCCATGGGCCATTTATGGAAGCCTTAAAGACCATGTGTGTCCAGGCCACGTGTGTACAGCATGTCTGATCCCATTGACTTAGTCGTTCATCTCAGAGCTCTGAGCATCCCCAGAGCCCAACCTGGGCAGTGGCACGGAAGGAGCAGTCATCCCCCACTTGTTCTTGCCTGTGTTCTGAGCGTCTCGGTTGCTTTGCAAAGATGATTGTGTAAATCCTGCAAGAGCGTTGCTACTGTCAAAGGAGCTGTGGGCATCCCAGCCTGAGAACCAGAGCCCCAGGTCTCTGTGAAGTACTTCTCATGTATATTCATTTGACATGCAAACAAGCTTGCTATAAGGAGGGCCTTTCTAATATATCTCCCATTTTGCAGGCTAAAACAGAACAGAGACCCCTGGCATCAAAGTCATTGTCCAAAGGTTAGTTGAGTAGGAGAGGAGGAACTTACTGTGAGCCCTGTGTTCTTGAAACTTCTCTTCTCTGATCACCTTTTCCTGGGGTCTCTCCTCTCAGGTCTTAGCCCCAAAATGATGATGCTTCTCCACAGAATTTTACATCTTAGGTTCATACAAGAGAATCATTGGCAGAGATGTACTAAACCCACTTTATAAGCTCCCTCCCCCTAACTCCCTGGCTGGCCTTGTCTGCAATGACCTGATTTCCTTAGAGATTCATATCTCTGTATTCATGTCTTGGCAACCCCAGTCATGGCAGGAAGTAGTGTTAATATTATCAGGAAGTACTAAATAGGGACTGAAGGACGCATCCCACCCACAAAGCTTTTGCAGATGAAAGAAATAACTTCTATGTACTTTTAGGAGACTTTGTTCATGAGTACCATGGCTTCACCACTGTAAGACCAGGGCAAACAGATCATTACGATAGACAAAGGGGTAGCAAAGGGGAAAACGGTTCTCCATGGTATCACCGTTTTCAGGTTGAGCCGTTCTGTGATCTGTGCTATTTCTTTAGGGGAAATCTGATTTCAATTGAGTCATATTGCTTTAAAAAAAGTTCCAACTCCAAACAGCACCACAAAAAGGAAATTAAACTATAAAAAGTGCATTAAGGTAAGGGTAGGGATCTGAGTTACTGGCCCAGGAACAAGTTAAAATCAAAGTTAGGAGCAGAACCTCTAAGTTACTCTGGTTAGACATTACAGATGCCACCAGTATTTACAATTGCCTGATATAAAACAGTCTGCCTTCCAGTGGATACTGACGTCACCACCATAGCACTTAGGACTTAGGATCTCCATGTTCTTATAAGGATCCCTTGCTGTAACAGTTCTTGTGGAAAATCAGAGAAATAGAAAGTGCCATTACCTAGGCCCAAGGGATGGGCACATTCTACTTCATACAGTTTCAGTCAGGGGGCTTAGTGATAACCTGGGCTTTCACAGGGGCTCTTGATGGCTTTCAGTCTGTTTGGATAGTTTCTCTCCTTGACTCAGCTTCCCTATTCTTTGTAACTCAGATCTCTTTTTTAAGGAGATAGGCATTAAGGTAAGCAGTTGGGTAAAAGCTGGGCTTCTTACCAGGCTCTTCTACCCTGGGCAGTTGCTTGCCTTCTGTCCTTTGTCTACTCCCCAAGGATGTCAGGGAGATCAAGCAAGCAACAAAGAAAACAGAGAAACTCAGAAAAGAACAGAGCACAGAACATTCACATTATCATAGAAGACAAAAGAAGAAACAAACCAACGATGTAACATAGAAACAATGTGGGGGCTAGGCTGCCCTGTTTTGCAGGCGTGTAGATGTAACACCGAGTTTACTGCAATCATGGCTGTCCCCTTCCTAATTATTCCTTACACCTGGATTTGGCCCATGGGAAAATTCTCTCAGAGGCCATGCATTTAGGGTCTTGTATATTTTCAGGTTTCCTTATTAAGTAGAAACCAGAAGCCTTTTTATGTCTCCATGGGGACGCCCTCAGAGCTTGTATCAGCAACAAAGAGACTATAACCTGAGGTGTTGAGGTTAGGGCAGAAAGCCTGAAGGGGCTCAGTCATGGAGACTGGGATACCGGGGACCTGACTGTCCTTGCTTGCTGCTATGGTCATCTCTTTAACATTGAATGGTTGTCATGCTGAAAAGAACCATTGCCTTTTAGAAAAAAAATTAAAGGGAACTATGCTTTAGGCCTGGCCATTAACACTGAGGAGAAAAGCAGTGGAAAGGAAGGATGGAATGTCTTTTCTGGGTGGGAAGAAATACTGGGCAATGGATATATGGATATTAATTGAACACCTGGAGATAGAATATTGCACAATCGTTATCTGTGATCACCTCTTTCAAATGAGGTTGGCATGCCTGTATTTGTTATTCTCCATTGCTAATTGTTTCCAGAGTCATTCGAGTACACCTTTCGATAGTTTCCCCAGCAAAACTGGCCACTTTGGAGATGTCCTGGTAAGAGGAAAATGTCCGGATCTTAGTTACTGGCATGGAGAAACTTAAGAACTGGTCACACAAGAGACAGAACACAAGGTAAAAGGGTTTGCCGTTGAGCGCTATGCTTCGTGGGCTTGTGAGGTGTGGGGTTGAGGTTCAGGGAGGTGGGGAGATGTGCGTAGGCTCACCTTCAGTCACACCTCCGTTCTGCAGACCCGGGACCAGCAGGGGGCGCACAAGGTAACAGACGAGTGTTTGAGAACTTGACTGCTCTCTGGAGTAAGAGCAGGAGGTGTCTGTTACCAGCCATTGTAGGAACTTGGCGTTGCCTGCTGTCCTTGCAGTCAGCCATGTTCTGCCCCCTGCTTCACTCACAAAACATATTTCATGGTAATGAAGAAACAGCCCCATACGAAGCTGGCCCAAAGAGGCCTCAAACAAACAGGCAAGATGTAGACAAGGAAGCAAGAGGCACAGTGTCTAGTTATTAATTTTTCTTTGAAACAACTTCTTCAGTCCCCTCTTCTTTGAATAATCAGGTAACGTGAGGAGAATATTGTAGCTCAGAGACCTGTCACTTGAATATTTCCAATGCCTCGGGAAATGGGCCAGTTAACAGAAGAATTCAGCAAGTCAGTGATTGTTGGAAGAGATTTAGGGGAGCTAAGTCAGCCTGAGGTTTGGTGAAATCACAGCAGCTTCAAGTTTATTCTAAGCAGGCCATTACTTTTCTAAGACTGGGCAAATGTGCTAGCGGTTTTTCTCAGGGGAGGTTCCCACCTCACCAGATCGTTCTGCCTGCCTTTCCACAGCCAATCTCTCAAAGAACAATACAACTTTGCCTACCCTGGGGCCTTCGCATGTAGTTGTCTCTATCTGAAGGAAGCCCTACTTTCTATGTCTTCCCCTTTCCTTCGTCAAGTTATTTCCAAATTACTGAGCTGGTGTTTCAGTCTCTGTCCAGACTTTCAGGAGACCAATGTCACTCACAGACTGAGTCTGTCTGTCAGAAAGTCGCAAACACTTCTCATTGTTCTTCATCACACTTAACGAAGTTTACAAAGGCACACGGATTTTTGTAACTATTTCACTTAGCTACATTCTACTAGACAGAAGAGATGGGAGCTCTGTCTTCTCTACAGAGTAGTGTGTCTTCAGCATGGCTCTGATAGTGCTACCTGATGTGGTTCTTTAACAACTCATTTGTTGGATGAAAGAAATATAAGATTATTTACCAGCTGTTAATTGCATATGTTACCCTGGGCTAAGACTGAGGAAGATGTGGGATTCAACTTTAGATCAACCTGGACAGGAAACCCTTGACAGATTGCAGCCTTTAAGAAAGGAGAATGAGGTGAGAAGGAGCCCAGGAAGAGCTGAGAGAGCAAGAGGTTTTGTGAAGAGCTATGGCTTTACTGGTCAAGAGCTGCATGGGGAAATAGAAATGATGGGGACTTTGGCACTGCACCATAGGTGGGTTGAAGCAGCAGCCACCACTCAATATTGGGACCTAATGGACACTACTACTTTGGCTAGTCTCCATGTGTTTCTCACTCCTAAGTCCTCTTTGCCTCTTTATACCTTCTTTGGGTCCTTGGAGGTTGGCCCTAGCTCCAAATCAGATCCAAACGAATGGTGGCAGAGAGAGAAGCCAGGGTCCCTTCCCCCAGCTCCCCCAGCTGTGCGGGCTGTTGGCAACCTTCCTTCCATTTCTCTCTCCACTGATGCTACGTGATCTGTCCCACTTTCCCTGCCCCATGACCTCCAAAGATGACTCCAAGGTAAAAGAGAAAGCTTGCCAGGGAGACAGCATCTTTTCCAGCCTAGATCCTGTTTCAATGTTATTGGCTAGTTACATTTTTCTCCCTAGACATATTGAACATGTGCCCTCAGATCTATAAAATGTCCAATTATGAAGATATTCAGGAACCAACTCAGTGCTCAGGCACTTAAAAGATAGAAGACAATATATGTTTTTAAACTTATAAAACACAATTTCTCCTTATATTCTCAGTTCCCCAACCAAATACTTAGAGTGGAGAAATAGTGACATTGAATTTCTAAGTTAGGAAATTGAACAGTGACCATTTATAGCAAGTCAGAGCCTCTCTCACTTTCCAAGTACCTGAAGAGACTATACAGAGGTATCCTTTTAGAATCTGCCAAGGAATGAGCTTTGATTCAAAGGATCTTTCCCTGAGGAAGTCCCTGCCCCTACCTTAGGAGTAGGGTAATGGGAAAGAAGTCACAGGATATGGTCTTGCATTAAACTTAATGGGCCTGGGCTGAGGAGCCACTCAGGATTTGGTAATCTGGGGAATGGAAACCTGTTGGAGATTCAAGGTGGAATGACAACCGGAGTGTCCTCGCTGCGCTTTGGGGTCATGTTAAAGAACAATCCAATGTCACACAGCCGGTGCTTTTCAGCGAACAGACTTCTGTTGTTTGGAGACTCTGCTGTGATTTCTTCTGTGTTCCTGGGAGCAAATCCTCCCATAGTCACCTTCTGTAATCCGAGGCTTCCAAGGGCAGCTGAAGTGGCTGTCCACTCCATAAGCATGCTCTTTGCCGTCACTCCTGACACTGTAGTGGAGATGAAGAAAGATAAATATAAAAATATCCAGGCTGTCCCTGAAACACCCCTCTGGCGTTTTACTGAGCTGTACTTCCCTGCCTGTCCAGGAGCTGTTTAGCTGAGGGAAAACTGGGCTTTTTAACAATGACCTTGGAGAATGTGTCACATGTAAAGGACTGTTTAGAGGGCTAATTTATAAAGTTGTTGACTGATTCACAGTAGAAAGTCACTTAAATCATAATTCCAAAGCTTGCTGTGTTGGTGTCCAAGGTAGCTTGACCCACTTCCAGGAACATTTATGTTCAACTGTATTTTCAATCTATAAGGCAACTAGTTATAGCTTGACTTCGGTCCTAAGTTGGCTGTACAAATTGGGACCATTCCCTTCATTCCTCTATGCTTCTGCCTGGGGGTGAGAAGTTTGGGCTTCTGCACTGCACCCTGCAGGGGGCGCTGCTCAGTCTGGGTTTTACATGGGATTTCAGGGTGGCTCTGTTTCTACAAACCGCGATAGGAACAGTGTATCAGGTTTGGCTTTTAACCCAAGAGTGCCTGATGATGAGCCCTGTCTGCTTAATGTCCGTAAGGCAGGTAGCAGACAAAAGGCACAGTGCAGAAATGGCGAGGGAAGGTGGCTAACGAGATGAGAAGCACTTCATTCACCTGTTGAGTGATTGCCATAATGCGCATGTGTTAAAAATGTACTAAATGCCAGAAAACTGTGAAAGGCTAATAATACATACATGCTACATATACATACATATACAAACATGCACATACATACTTATATGCATACATACATATACAAACATGCACATACATACATATACAAACACACATACACACTACATACATACATATACAAACACGCACATACATACATACTATATGCATACATATACAAACATGTGCACACACACACACATGCACATACACACACACACACACACACATACACACACACACACACACACTTTTTCCTTTACCCAATAAAACCTCGTTTCTTTGTGAAGACTCACCTCTCTTATTAGGACTTCGTTGTCACATTGGAGAAGTGACAAATTTTGGCTATAAGAACTTCTGAGTTATCTGGTGTTTTAACTTATTCCTGTCTCTTTGCTCTGTTAGTGACTAATTGCTACAATATCTTTTAGCTGACATTCGTCGAGTGGCAGAAACTGTGGAGGCAGGTGTGTGTAATAGGTGCTATCGAGGAATAGGCAAGCTAGGCAAATTTATAACTGACATGAAGGGACTTTGCTGTGACTATTACCCTGTACTGTAGGAGTCTAAGTGCATGTGTGTGTGTGCGCGTGTGTGTGAGGGAGAGAGAGAGAGAGAGAGAGAGAGAGAGAGAGAGAGAGAGAGAGAGAGAGCATGTATCCATAGCTTGCAGAATCAGCAAAGCGTCTTAGCAGAAGGTGCCACTGAGTGTGACGTTCTGGTTCTCCCGGGCCAGGCCTAGTTTCCCTAGCTTCCGCATTTGTAGCTAGCCCTTTTGGCTTGATGTAATACTTGCTGTACTTCCAGTGTGTCTATTATTTGATTAACATCCCAGACAGTGGACTGTAAGTTCCTCATTATAGAATCTTGAATGCTAATGTTTAGAAGGCAGTACAATATTTAATGAATGAACGGATAAGGGGAAGTTATGGAAGAACAAGGGACTGAGGAAGTGGAAGGCCTCCTAGGTGGGGGGAGAGTCGGAAACACTGCCAACGTTAACCCTCTGTTAAAAGTGGCATCGTGTATCCCGTCACCATCAGAGAGAAATTCTCACAGCTGTGTGGAGTATCTATGGCGTCTCTTGAAAAGCTCCAGAGGAGGATGGATCACTTCTGATTTGCATAAAACTCTTCTTGTACCTAGTAGGTGCTCATTAAATATTTGAGACTCAAATGGGCATATGGATGGATTAACTGATGCTTCCTGTCCTACAACCTTTTGGAATAACAAGCTATCATCCCCCCCTCCCCCTGCTTCCCACTTACGCCTGTATCTCACTTAAGTCTTTATGCTGTGAGAAAAATGAAGCAATATGGGGAGGAGAAGGCAGGGCATCTGGTTCACCAGATAGGCATATGGCCGCAGCATATGGCAAACCCAGGGCATTTGACCATTGTGCTCATTAGGAAGAGCCTGCAAACCGGGTGCCTCACGCTTGCTCAAGGTGTCTGAGTCATCCCTTCAGCATGCGACCTGATGCTAACCCTCAGGACACTTGCCTTTCAGAGCAAGTCTTTCTCCCTTTCTTTTCTTTTTCTGTTTCTCACAATTCCCTCCTCTTTTGTGTCTACTCTCAATAGGCCTGTCACCTTCAAACCCCCCAAAATGGGTCCTCTTCTGCAGATCCCAAGAAGTAAGGACTGTTTACAAATTCCAAACAATGACCCCAGCAGCTCTTCCTGGTCTCCTCAGGTGGATGGAAAGAAAGTACATGGTTTATTTACATGCGGTTGAACATAGCCTAGTCTTTGCACAGACAACAAACGAACAAACAAACAAACAAAAAACAATAAAACCTAACCCACCCAAGAGCCCCTGGTTTTCACTCAGGGACACCCCTACTTAAATAATGCCGGAGAGAACACAACCCCACTCCAACCCTGGAAGACAGAAGAGGAAATCCAGCACCTTCAACCACTCAGACTGAATGGATCTTCAAAAACAAGAAACTTTGCTTGCATATCGTCATTTTGCTCTCCCTCCCCTAAGCCCCAGGGCCTGGCGTTGCCTTCCCGAGCCCCAGGGCCTGGTGTCGCCTTCCCGAGCCCATTGAACGTTTATGTGTGCTCCCTTTCCTCAGAAACTTCCTCCTCCCACTTCACGAAGAAAATCCCATTCACTTTAGTTCATTTAGTTTATTTGCATATTCGATTTCTGTTCAGGTTGTTCTTCTCACTTCAAAAAAAATGAGACATGAGATCAAAACTCATATTAACCCTGGTGGCGTCCCCTTTGCCTTTCTCTTATTGCTGTCCTTTGTTTATCATCTTTCAGCAAATTTTCAATCCACATGACAATACTTTCATACAAATCAATTAGAGCCAGTTTCACCAGCTAGGCTTATTGGGGCTCCGACACTGCCCTGCCTGCCGGCTTGCACCGTCCCTTCCAGTTCTCTGATTGCTAGATATGCACCATTCCTTTCATCTGCCAGTAACTATCAAAAACCAGTAACAAATTCGTCCGGAAGGATTTATTCTCCACACAAGTCCCTCTATTCTTTCTTCTTAAGCATTGCTGATGATTTGATTGAACCCAAAATAGTTGCAGATTTTTCTCATTTAATACCCACTCCATTATGGCAAGGTAGGAAAAAATGCAGACTCCTTTTTTCCCCTCTTTTAAATAGTTTTATAGACAAAGTGAAAGATTTTTCATTCTTGCTTCAAATTCATTGTGAAAACAGAAGGCAGTTTTCCCAGATGGAAATCTGTCATATCATTATGGAAATGTCAGATTTCTACCCGGGGCATATTGACAAAAAGCCATGGTTTTTGCCCAGGGGGTGGAATTTCACAAATTTTCCCAAGAAGAGCTGCACTCCCTGGTAGAAGACAGAGGCAACTTCCTTTCCTATTGGGGCTTGCAAGACAGAGGCTTAACCAATGTTTTAGGCAAACCCCTAAAAGAGAAAAGAAGACCAATATCCCCTTTACTGGCTACAGGGATTCGGCTTTTATTTTGTGTGGGTCCAGGTTGTATTGTGGTAGTGCTAGGGTTACCCTCAGTGGTCATATCAAACCAGTGTCTTATCTTATCAGACGGAGGGGAGGGTTCATACCTAATTCTACCTATAACTATCATTCCGTTAGTTAATTGATGTGCCCTCCTTAAGGTGTTCCTTAATTTTGGTAATTGTGTTTTTCTCCCCTGGGATGCAGCATTTGGAAGCTTTGTTAGCAGAATACCCCTGTGTGCATGGGAAATATTTGCAAATCATGTCCATGTTAATGAATGATAGGGCATTTCAAGGGAAATGAAGCAACCCCAAACACTTTCATCCACTTATAGTCACGAGAATCTCACGCTTTAAATAGATGAAAGAGAGTTTGAAAGGCCCAAGTCAGGGCAGAAATAGCCCCGGGACATAAGTTACTCTATTCTGTTACGTAAAGTCTTGCTGCCTTGTGTAACAGCCTACAGACTAACACAATACAAATGGATCTAAATATTTTTCTTAAATAAAGATTTGATATTCTCAACCAAAGCCTCCTCCAAAGATTACATTAGGACAGGCTCAAAGATTTACTAATATAAATATTTTTGAAGCACAAATACCTGCATTTTTAAAAAAATACCAATAACTGCAAACTTCAAAGGTCTGAACTTCAAAAGGTTTCTTGCATTCTGCTTGATGGGACAGCATCTTATGCACACATGCTTCCCCCCCTGCTAAATGCCTTCATAATGAGCTTGGGTTCAGATTTTGTGAATCGGAGCCAAGTAACTCTATTTTATTATATTTGCTGGGAAATGAACTAGCTCGGGGTAATTAGGAAAGCAATTTTATTAGCTTCTATTTCATAAAGATTGTTTTTTAATCAGAGTCAGAACTTACTAGAAATGATTCTGTGCTCATTGCTTGGGTCTCAGGAAATGAAGGGAGGCCCCGTAGGTCCTAACCCACAGTAAAGGCAACTCCATGAACACAGAAGCTTTGCTCTTAATCTCCTACAGTGCTGTAAAAAGAAACCCACGCTGACGATGCTGTAAATAAAAGGGTCACAGCTAACGAGTACCTGTGTCTAGTTTATTATAGGCTAGAGCCTTGATAACTAATGCACTGAGAACCTTCTTTTAATTGACTGTGGAGCCTTGGATTCAAGTTGTGAACCGGCTCGGTTCGGTTCGGCAGCCAAGGAGGGGACAGAGAAAAGGAGAATTGTATTAGATGAATTTATCAACAAGAGACAAATGAGAACAGGAATTGGGCCTGACAGTGTGTGTATTCAGATAACATAGTGTAGGAGCTAGAAGACAAACGCTCTCCTAGGCAAACAGCATATGCGGGGCAGGTGCTCAGAGGAAAATGGAGATCCCAGCTCATGTTTCTCCTGGCAGTCACATCTAGAGCCCAGCACACTGTTTGGGGCACCTCATTATAAAGAGAGCATCAATACTGTAAATTGAAGAGAACTCAGAAAAGGGTGACCACAAAGATAAAAGGATTAGAAGAGATGGCCTGTAAAGAAAGGTTAAAGGAGCCTAACATTCAACACTTGCGGGAAAAGGAGCTGGAGGGACGGAGGCTATGCTAACGCTCTACAAAGCTTTGAGCAATCATCATTTGAAGGAGGACTGCGCTGTGCTTGAGAATGATTTAATAAGAACTCAGGGCTTGAAACTGAGGAAAGGGGAAAATGTCTGTGCGTGGGCATTAGGAAAAAGTTGTTTCCAGTAAGGGCAATTAGGCTATGGGGTGAATTGAACTGCTGGTGTGTGTGTGTGTGTGTGTGTGTGTGTGTGTGTTTGTCTGTCTGTCTCTCTGTGTGTGTATGGGTGTGTGTGTGTCTGTCTGTCTGTGTGTGTGTGTGTGTGTGTGTGTGTATGTGTGTGTGCACCACAGGTGTAGCAAGTATAGAAGGAGAGGAAAATTGAACGATCCAGGGATCTGCCCTGGACAGGACAGCCTAGCCTTTCTAAGAGATATTCCCGTCGCTAGGGAAGCCCGAACTTTGTTGAAACCTGCCCTATAACTGAAGCTTTTAAGTGAGCATGTGGAGGGTGGAGGTAGGCATGCAGCTGCTGTCCAAGGGAAAGGCCATCGTATTTATGTGGAAAACGTCTTTCCAGAAGGCTGTTCTTTTCTGCTGTTGGTCATTAGAGCTGATATTCCTCGTCCCCCTCTTTCTAGCCCTCACACATTTACATAAATCACCACCCAGCACCCCTATGTCAGAGCTAGAGTGGAAAGGCAGGGTGCTTCTGACAGGGCAGCTCCCTAGAAATGAATGCTCTCAGGTTGTGCTCATCCATTTCTGTGGTGCAAGCACGGGGAGGTAGAGCGATGGCCGTGTTTCTCACGTTGGATGGACTGGAGCAGGCGAAACTGTAATCAGATGTGCGTGCATAATCATCCTCCCCAGGTAATCACCATGTGGAAGAATCCCCCCCAAATCTTACAGCTTCAACTTATTCTGTACACCTGACTCATAAATCTTGGCCTTGAATGTGAATCAAGTGTCCAAGCTGCAGGCTCAGGGGTTTGTTGGATTTATTCAACTTTAGGCTTTATTTATAGACATAAAAGTATATTATTGGTTGTAACATCTAAACAAAACAGATTGTAAACGTACATTAATGTTTTCCCACAAGGGAAACAGCACATTCTCTCTTTCTTGTAATATTAAGATGATGTCATAAACTTCTAATTACTTTGTGATGCTCTCGAGCACTTTACGTCACTAGGTGCAGAGACAAATTCCCTCTCTGATCAGAACACACTGAATGATTTGAGCAGGTGAAAGACAAGTCTTTGTGGCTTGCAATTTAGAAACCTGTGATGTTTTTAATTCATACGATTAAACTCTGTTGTCTTGGGGAGAACAATACAGTTCAAATCAAGGGCATTGTGTTATATATATACAATGAAGCATTAATCTTCTGGGTATGTTATTCTTACTACTGGAAAGGGACATTACTTGGACTAGCAGATGTATGGAAAAGCTATGTGATAAACTATTATTGCATTTATTAATAGAGTTGTTAAAAATTCACTAATTGTATGCAGGAAAACAAGATACTTTATAAGAAGGATCACTTATGCATCCTATTATCAGATCACTGGCCTTTATAATGCCTTGTTACATTTATTTATGGATGTTATGGGCACACGCTGTGTATGCTGAAGTCAGTGGACAAGCGAGAACAGTAAGTTCTTGCTCTAACTCTATAGGTCCCTGGGATTGAACTCAGGTTGTCAGGCTTGCTGGCTCATGCTCTTACTAGCTGAGTCATCTTCCTGGCTTGGGTGTTTGGCTTTTAGGTACTTGCTCCTTTGGGATAAGAAGTTATAACACACAAAGCTGTTAGAGAACAAGGGGTCACCAGCTGCTGCCTCTCCCAGCACAGCCCTTCAGTTCTGCAAGAAAAAAGCCATAAAGTCTCTACTTGCATGTCCTCCATAAAGTCTCTACTTGCACATCCTCCTGAAGCTTGGCTCAGACTTGGCGTTGCTCATCCGGAGGCGCTTTCACTTCCCCCTCTCCTGCTCCACCAGACCGGTCTACTGCCTTTTGGGTTTCCAGTGCAGATTCATGTTGTTGCCAGATCCCTAACACATCCTAGTATCAGCTCTGCAGAGAAAAGGGGTTTCTGCTTGAGAGCTTTATGTTTCCTAACAGCTGTATGCTCTGGAGACAAGAGAGTAACATTTCTCTGAGTGGTGGCGTTTGGGGCAGGGCGGAGGAGCCAGGATCTTGTGGTTCCTAATCTGATTGGTAAAACTGTTTACTTGTTTGAGGTCAGTCTACTTCTTCTGCCTTTGGACTCAGAGTCATCATTCTGCTCTGATTGGCAGAGCTCTCATGCTTTGTTGTCCAGGGCTGGGGAGTCATTGCTCTACTGGTAGGGACCAACAGGGAGACCAGTGATGCTGGCTGCTGTTTACTACATTTGCTGTTGCTGGCAAAGTTTGGTTCTAGGTCTTTGCTTTGCTGATTTCTTGCAAAGTTCTTTTTGTATGTACCTCCACCCTGCCCCACCACCCACTTCTAGTCCTTGCTCCATTCTTTATGCTTTAGGCCTCAGCTAAACCACCCCCCATGTGTGAGTTCTGCACACACCAACCTCTTCTCTCTCTGGGAAGGCATGTGCTATGTGGTAACACTGTTCAAACCTCAATATAGATGCTGATGAGCCTCTTTGTCAGAGTGTGGACATGTCCCACGCCTTGACCATCCTACTTAGCTATTTGCATCTGAAAACTTAATCATACGCTCTAAGAAAATGCTTTGATAAAGAATTTTACTCCTGCGTGTTCATTTAAGATTTAGACTTGACATATTAACGCCAAATTTAAAATCCTGTCCTCCTTATTGCAATCCTCTGTAGTTACTAGGTTCTAATAAATATTATGTCCTCCCATCATGCAATTAAAATTTTCCACTTCATTTCACAATGCAAAACATTCACATGCTGTCAATCATTTTGAAACATGATTTTTTGACATCATATAATTTCACTTCATCTTGCAGACAGACATCGCACCAGAAAATTATTTAAGAAAGAATCCTATTCTATCTTTATTTTTTCACCAAATTTAACCGTCAAATGCAGTCATGTGTGTACATTTCAGTAGTCTCAACAATAAACTTGCAAGGAGAGGGAATGGCAGTCCTGAGGTACCTATGGATTTGGCAATCAGGTGGGCTGAGACTCAGTTGCTAGGACCTGTTAGAAAACACGCTTTAACCATGGGAAGTTTGCAAGCCTTGCTGCAGAAAGCAGAAAGGTTGCTGCTTCAGACAGCGACCACCTGGGAAGCTGGGAGAAAACATGCCTGGGCTTTTGAACTCTCCTCTGTTTAATAACTAGCAGACACTAATGATTTGCCAAACACCCTGATTTAAAATGGCGGGAGTGGGAAGCAAGGCTGCCTGCTGGTTGTCAGGTAGCCCACCTGTTCTCCATACCAAAGTTCCCCTGACCTGTGCCAGTGGAAAGCTGTTATCCTTTAAAGCGCTGCTAGATGTGCGTGTACATATTGTTGGGTTCCTCAGCTAACATTCTGCTCTGCTGTCAGCCAGGAGCTCCTTCCTGAAAACTCCATGTTGCCTTTTTAATGAAGGAAGATCCTTGGGGATGATCTTGTGCTCAGCCTTTGGAGGGGCTGGAGTGGGCAGCTGGCTGGTGTGGGGAGGGCTTCTCTCATCTGAGTAGGAAAGGAGAGCTAGTGGAAGTGTGGCCATGGTACTGCTCTCTGCAGAATGCTTCCTAGATTTACTTTTTTTCTAGAAGGGCCAACCATATTATCCAGGTCCCTTTTTGGTGTTTGTGCGAGGGAAATGAGAACAAAACTAGGCCTTGAGGGATCTGACTAGAGGAGAGGTATAGAGATGGTCACGTCTGGTAGGACAGGAGACAAGATGGGTCAGGTTTAGAGCAGAACACATTTTGTGGTGCCAACTTGTGATCATTTGTCAGCCCAGGGAAATTAATTTGGTTAGCATTCAGCCAGTATCATGCAGATCTCATATTGGTCTGAGTCATGGTTTCTAGCTAATCACTTAGTGGCAAGAACACAAGAACCACTTACTGCCCCCTAGGCTTCATCTTGCTTCACATTCTAGTACTTGTTTAAGCTATTTTATGTTTAATGTACATACAGTAATGTTAAGCATCAATAAATATATCAAAGTGAAAGTCTTGGTAGCTTACGAAACAATTTTTAAAAGATGGTTACATTTGATTATTATATTAATTACATTCATGGTTTTGTTAATGGTTAATTGGTGAAAGTATATGGGATGTGTTACAATTTCACAGGGCATTCTTAAAACTATGTCTCCTAAAGGACACAGTGACTCAACGGATTTGATATATTGTCTCTGTTTTACACTGTGAAATCCAAATCACATGACTGGAGTGGCAGAGCTCAGAATCAAATCTCCTGTATCCTAAATGTTTGTTCGATGATTGCTGACAATTAAATCCATACCATATTCATTTATGGATATTCATACATGGTTATCCATTAATTATACCCA
The DNA here is from genome assembly GCA_028551405.1 of Uromys caudimaculatus. Classification (NCBI taxonomy): domain Eukaryota; kingdom Metazoa; phylum Chordata; class Mammalia; order Rodentia; family Muridae; genus Uromys; species Uromys caudimaculatus. Next base: position 5,432,481 of record CM052712.1, on the reverse strand, counting down.
TGTGCGTCAGAATTCCCATCTGCATTTTGATGGCCTCACTTGAAAATCAGAAGATCCTTCATGATTAAAGCACAGGGCACTGCTTCCCCCATCTCCCTTCTATTTCAAGGCCCATGTAATGCTCTTAAAAACCGGATCCAGAGGGTTGTCTCCAGGGATCAGGGGATGCTTAACTTTGTTCTCTAAAGCCAATTGTGCTAAAATGAAGATAGTAATTAGCATTCATCATCCTTGGTGATTTTTATCTCCCTCTCTGGGGTTACATAGTGCTTATCACTGTGATACCTAAGCGCACTGACAAGCTTGCTAACTTCTCGTGCAATGAGATGGGAGGCAAAAAGCCTCTTCCTCTGAAATGCGCGATGCCTGGCCAGCTCACAGACAACCGTGAAATCTTGTCAGTGTCTCAGCTATGTCCTCCCCTGAACTCCTGCGTTGTCTCCTTGTGCCGAACACTGACGCAAGCAAGTTTGTATGTGGTAGCAAGTAACCCTTTGAATTGCAAGAGATATTGAAAAGTAGAGCTGTTGTGAGTCTACTTATTAACTGTTCTGGCAGGAATTACTTGTTATTAAGTAGAGAAGCTGTTCCAGTCAGATTTAAAGAAAGTATTGACAAAAGGCTTTGTGAACGTTTCATGCAACCTACTTGTACTAACAGGAATGAGGAAATGAACAAGGAGATCCTCTTCCACATCCCTCAGCTCCTTTCTCTCTTTCTTTTTGTCTTTCATTTTTTGAAAGACTATTTTCTTTGCTTAGGTCTTACCCATCCTAGCTGCCTTAAAATGGCAGCCCGAGGCCACAAATTCTATGATTTTTCAGTTCCTATTCCTTACAAAGTAATAGCAGTTCTCATTTGTCTTTTCAGATTCCTGAGAGAAGGCTTAAGCGTTTAAGCAGTGATGACCAGAGAGGGTGGACAGAGATGGACGACATGCATATAGGTAGGTTTTTATATACTGGGCAGGTCTCATTAGAAATGAAACAAGGAAAGACAGGTTTGTATCTTTACAATCAAGTCTAGTAAGGATTGAATGTGGATAGTGACCTATGAAGTTTTTGATCACTTCGTCCACTCCTATGAACCCGGGACACTCTGAAGGGCTGTCTTGTTCACCCTCACACCTAAACTGTTCATATATATCCTCAACTAGCACCAGCAAGTGTCATGTTTGTGTGACTCACCCCAGGAGTCTTTCTGAGCACTGGAAATCTCAGCTCTCTTTTCTTTTTCTCTCAGGAAAGTAATCAACTTTAGAGGAATCTTGAGTAGGTTTCTGTGGTTTACTAAGGAAAGATTAAATTAGACTTGATGTTGGGAAGATTGAAGGTCAAGCTCTCTGGGTCATAGTTCTCTGGGTCATGATATTGTCCTATCTAACTCTCACTTCACTAGACTTCAATTGGAGCAAAGTCGCCAGTTCATTCTTATGGGCTAAAAGTATGTCTATTCCAGCTGGCCAAAGCACCAAGTGTCTGCCTGTCATTTTTTGATTCCAAGCAATAGCGTTATGCAAATTACAGGATGACCAGGGTGGCCCGTTGAGTGAGAAATAGGATATCACTTCTCATACCTCATTTGCATATTTTCTTTCCTTAACTGATTTTTGCTCCTAAAAGTTGTGGTTGTTTCCTCTTCTAAATTGTTTTACACATCAGTCAGAGACAGGCTTACTGAGAGGTCCATGAAGCCTGTGTTTTAATCCTACCAGGAGAAGTGCACTCACGAAGAGCAGCATTGCGTTTTCCCCATGTTTTAAAGACTACATAGGTATTTGTCTCAACACTGTTAGTCTTTTGTCTTCTAAGGGACTTAACCTTGGGGTGATGCTGCTGAAAGATGGCCATTGTACATACCATCTAACTGCTCCATGGTAAAATACAAAAATACAGTGAACCCCAACCTGACTGTAACCACACAGCAGCATGAAGAGGCACTTGCTTTTGAAAGAGCTACTGGCTTATTTGTTTTTAGAATTGTTTCACATGGGCAGAAAGAAGAACAGCCCTGAGCCTTTCAGGACCATGTAAAGAACAGAAATAGCAGCATCCACTGAGCATCTATTAGAGTAAATGTTCAATATGACTCAGACAGATCAATTTGACTTCATTTGATTGACTCTTTTATTTTATTTTTTTTGAGGTAGCCTTTTTATTATCTTACCTTGGATGAAGAAGTTTAGGTTCAGAGACGTTAAGTAACTAACCACTGAGATTCATAGGACATCCAAGAATTTGACTAGAATCTGAACCTCCTGTGAGTCTGAGACATCATATGCATAACCGTTATTATTATATTGCCTTCTGGGTAAGACTCAAGCCAATCCAGTGCAAATGTGTGTTCTGAAAGAGGCTTCCGGTCATATACAGGTGCCGGCCTCTCAGGCCTGATGGTGTGTCCGTCTATCACAGCAGACAGTTGAAGGGAACCAGCCGAAAGAAGGGGACAAGCTCAATGGAGAGGTAAACTGTGAGAGGAGGAGTGAGAAGGGGGCCAGGAAGCCTGAGGAGAGTGAAAGAGAGAGACACTCTATCTCCCCCTTTTTAAACTTTGCCTGCACTCCAGGGGCCCAGTGGTTGATGACAAACAGTTCACCACAGGGCAGCCTAGAAAGGTAGAGAGAGCTGCTCTGGATTTGGGGAGATCAACCTCACACTAGAATTTCCCAGAACGCATCTAATGCTCAAGAAACTGCCAGTGCTGGAGAATGTGGGGATCAGAGTCTGGTCCACGCACAGCAGGGGGAAACCAGGGTAGGACAGTCATGAGGAGGGTTTTCAGAGGAGATATGTGGACAAAATCGAGTAGGACAATTAGAAAGCGATGAGACAGCAAGGGGACAAGGCACAAGACCCTTCATGGACAGGCATGACCTTTCAGACAGAGCAGAGGGCCAGCAGACTGCCCTCCCCTGTCCTGTGCCTCCCAATTCTCCCCAAGCTTTGAGTACTTCTCCCCTAATCCCTTCTTGCGATGTCAGGCACCACCCTGTCTCTGATTTAGTTGTTTGCCCCTTCCTCTTGGAAGGAACTCTGCACAATTAGGATTTGTTTGTTTTTGACTATTTTGATCACATTTTGAAAGTCTTATTTCATGCATAAATAGTGTTGAGTGAATGTGTGTGCTGTTGGGTGTCCAGCAGGACAGTAGCCTGGAAGTAAAGTATCTTTGCTTCTTTGTTGACAATGTCCCCCACTCACTCTTATTCTTTACTGTATCTGCTGCAGATGTTTTATGTCTCGGTGCTAACTCCATGTGTGCACTCTTGGCCTCTCTTGGCCTTTGGTCTGCTCTGCTTTTAGCTCTGCCCCCCCCCATTCCTACCCCTACACTTCTAATTCTGCCTAGTATTTCTCATCTTTATTTCAAGTTTCTCTTTATATTTTTGTCTGTCTTTTCCAAAACCCTTATGGTCATTCTTAGGGTATAAAGTGGTATGAAAAGATGAAGATACCAACGTAGAGTAGACAAGATGATGACCAGACATGACCAGGAGACAGAAGAAACTTTTACCGTCAAAGAAGCAGACCCCAGAGGCTGCAACCCTCCTGCTCTGGCTCTATAGAACACAGTTTCCCAAGATACAGAACAAATGCCACTGGCATCCACCGCAGGCTGCAGGTTAATGTTTTGTCACCCTAGAAGCATTCAGGCATAGTGTGCAATGTGCTTTTTAATGGGAAAAAGCCTTCAAACTTCCCTCCTTTGATAACACTTTCCATATAAATACTATGTTTGTGAGGATGTTTTTCCTTATTTATCTAACAAACATTTCCATAGTGCTTATTATACACCAGCGACTGTTCTAAGTAGTTTTAAAACAAATATTATCACTCCACTTTGCAAATAAAGAAAGAGGGAAGAGAGCATTGGGTACCTTGTTGCAGGTGAAGCTGTCACTGAGAGCTGCAGCTTATGCCTGGGTTGGCAGATCTGCACCACCACTGCCTCCCCACCACAACCAACTCACCGCCTTTGCTCCCAGCCATCAGCCAGGATAACGTGTCTGAACTTGAGGATATGTTTGCGAGTACTGGTTGTGACCTCATTAAGAATCCTTCAGCAGTTCTCTGTATCCTTACAATGATGTCAAAAACATACAGTGGGAGAGAAACAATTGTTTCTACTTCAGAGAGATAAGGGTTTTCTATCTGGTTTGTCTTAATATATTGATTAACTGCTACCTGTATGTACATAAATAATACTTACATATATAAACATATACATATTGGTATGTGTGTGCTTATACATATATATTCAAATCTACATGAATATTTTTGCCTAATCCACAGAAAGAGTCATCAATATTTCTTCTTTATTCTTTCGTATGCCAGCAGCTTTCTTCATGCATTTTCATTTTATACATTTTTCAGAGTGATTGGATTAGGTCGCACACACTTCTCCTGAAATATTAAGTACACACAATTACATCCACACACTGGGCCTGTAGTTATGATCTATCATTTCAAAAACCCGCACGGTAACAAAGAACACAACAGGCCTGAGTGTGGTGAAGTATTAGGTCTAAAGAACCACCTGCCATCCATCTTCTGCTAATGTGGGGACTAACAAGGCCCTGGAGTTCCTGTCCCATTGGCAGACTCTTTGTGCTGGAGCTCTGAAACTACACACCCACGTGTGCACAGACATACACACATACACAGTCAACACAGTCACACACACGCACACGTACACACACACACTTGTGTGCATGTACATACTACACTGCCTGCTTATATAGGCCGTGTACATGTTTATGAAGACCAATCCATTTAATTGAGAACTACTGTCAAGCCGGCAAAGGGTAGCTACCTAATGCACCATTCCTGGATTTTTTTTACAGGTGAGAAGATATCAGCTTAGGCGTCCATCTAACTTGTTGAGAATTGTCCTCATATCTAATTTTGGAAAAATATACTATAGGCAGAATGGAATAGTTGGGCCAGACAGACACCATTTTAAGCCCCCAGTTGACTCCACCCGACAACTCTCTACATACTGAATTCCCTTGGGAGCCCCTGGGTTTAAAGTTGCATGTCTAGGTCTCACCTGGTTCTTTTCATCCTTTGCAGGGTTTTCTGTGTGTTTTAGACAACTGTATTCCTGCTTCACAAACAAGTCACGTTTATTACAGCAGAATTTTCTGGCTGGTAGATCTCACTCTGCCTACCTCCTGGCCACCTCCTTGGCTCCATCAGACCACTTCATTTTATTCTTTGCCATTTCATCTGGACATGCTCATGCTCCTGAGCATGCATTAGGCTTTACTATCATCTTCCTTTAAAGACCAGTGTTTAGAACGTTCGAGCCCTTGTTCTTTGCCTTGAAACAGTTCACAATTGGTCTAAAGTTGGATCTATAAGTAGAAAGAAAAAAAAAATCGCTCCAGTATTTTCACATAAAATTCATGGAAAAATACATTTAAGTTAATTAAATGAGTTTGTTCCACACGGAGAAAGGTTGTGTCCTGCGAAGACATGGCATCAGTCACTGAGTGGTCCTGTCCTTAGCTATTTATGTCATCTACAAAACGCAAGCATCCAGATTTAGCTGGTCATTTTGTGCACACGGTTCACCATCTAAGGACTCTGTTCCATATGTACAGATCCCTGTGCTTAGCACCATGGATCAAACATCCTGATTATTTTGTGAATTTTTCACATTTCAGCTGGATGCTTTGGCTTTGTGCAGACAGACTGCAGGATGCTTGCCAGGATGCATCCTTCTGCATCTGCTTTATTGATGTAGAACAAAGTTTCATTTGCTTACCGATTTTAATTTGAAAAAGAAAAGCTAATGAATGTTGGATCGCATTCTTCAGAGAAGGTAATAAGCCTCATATGTTTTATAAAAAGCTACCTCCCTCTGATTGTCAAAGTTTACTTCTTTCTTTCTGGGTTCTTCTTTGTATTGTTTTACAATCTAGGTATATCTGTTTAACATGAAATGCAGAAAATGACAGGGCTCAGACAGCTACTGCATCCAGTGACAAAGATTACTGTCATCCTGGCTCATCAGTTAATTCATCATTGGCAATGGTCCATTCCATTTCCTGGTAGCTTAGCAACAGCCAATGACGGGGAGGGCTGTTTGCCATGTGACAATGGTATGTGGTACTTTCCAGAATGCTTTTACATAAAAATAGGATGATAATTTATAAATTTACATTTTTATTTTAATAAATGGGAATATTTGGTTTTAGGAGTTGACATTCACACGGGAGCTGATTTTATTGTGCAGACCATGACTTTATAGCACTGGACTGGTGGCTGGAAAACAGAAATGGAGTTATCAGTTTCACACATAAGCGGGGCTTAAAGTTCAGAGCCCAAATGCTTTACTTTACCTTAGTGTGAGTTATGTTTCCCCACAGATGAAGCACACAAAAATAATACATTGAAACGAGAGCTGTTCTTACAGCAGTTCTTATTGCTATTCTTACACACACACTCACACACACACACACACTCACACACACACACACTCACACAGGCACACAGATGCATGCACATACACACACATAAACACACACTCACACACACACTCAAACAGGCACACATGCATGCACACACACATACACACACGCGTGCACACACACACAAGCACAAGTGCACACACCATGAGATTTTTTTTAACTCTGATATCCAGCATTTTCATAATTGATTGTAATAATAATAATAATAATAATAATGAACAATAATAAAAGCAAAGAAAGCCTGGAGCCACAACAACCGTTGCCCTCACTACTTAAATTCAGTTTCCCACAGATCTTCTAACCTCCCACTGATGACTCAAGCCTCGGCAAGTCATTTAAAAAACCTGCTCATTTGTTCTCAGTCCTGATTTTAGTGTGTATGGGTGGGCTAACAGCCATTGAAGCCATCTTCTGTTGAAGAAGTGATAGAAAGTCCCATTTAAATGTCATAATGCCTTTCTCTTGTTATGACAGCATCATTAAGTAAATAGTTTTATTTTAGTGCTATAGTTAAGAAAATATATAATCACCTCCATATAATTTTTTTGAACAATCTAGATTTAGCTCCATCTGCCGAGACAGGAGTGGAAAATAGGCAACTCCCTCAAACATGGATTCCGTTAAATATTAAAGAGAACTCATCAATGATTTTATTAGTCTCTGAGCTCAGTAAAGGCCTCACTGACATCTAAAGCCTAATGATTTTTTAAAATATATTTAAAGCCTTGCACTGCACCTTTAAATATTGAACAATATTGAAAAATATTGAAGGCCTTTTTCGTATATTAGCTTTCGGCAGCTGTTGTATGGTTTCCACTCCTCTCATGACATTGTAATGATGTTACCACATACAACTTTATCTTGCATGAAAAGGTGAAGTCATGAGTGATTTCTCCAATTTAAAAGCACTCAACCCTCACAGTGCTAGAAATGAATATTTTGCATATATTCACGCAACAATGATTCAATTTAAGATTTCTATTTTCAAACATTGCTTGAAACCTTCAGTATGTTCGCAGTAAAATTGCCAAAATGTGTAATAAGATTTATTATAGATGAGTAGCATTTTATTTAGTATTTCATGTTAACACGCTTTTAGGGTTACCTGCTTTAGCAGGAGAATCCATCTTTCTAATAAGAGATAACATTTTATTGTATTTTAAAAAATATTCCTGCCCAAACACACACACACACACATTATGGCACAAACTGATGTTTTTCTTTCTGGCAATGCAAATCCAAGCATTGCTCATGTTGACACTCAGCGCCCTCACACAGAGCTGCTCTGGCTAAAGAGAAGGGAGAGAGGCTTCTCGGCCTGCCCGGTCTCTGAAGAAGCTCCATGGTCCTCTTTCTTTCACATCCTTAAAATGGGTAAAGAGTTTTGCTGTAGCAGATCCACTCGCCAGGGGCTTGTCCCACCTCAGTCTATCGTGAAGATGCTTGATGCCATAGAGAATAACGATTTCTAAAATCCTCTAAGTTACCACATCAAATCATCGCATAAAAAGTACAGGTTTGTAGGAGCCCTTAGCCGAGGGACCATGGTCTAGGAAGAGGCCTGCCCAGATGGATGAAGGAACATGTCTAAATGTGGTTGTAGACTCTCGGGTGAGAGGTAAGGAGCTGTGTCATCGTGTCACAGCCATGCCTGTGACCGTGGGGCAAACTTGTTCCCTTCCTGTGGCCATGGCTCACCTTAGGCTCTAGTCTTGTTTCCATTCAAGTTTTCAGTCACTTCAGCAATGAACAAGGGGGCCTTCCACAGCCTGGCTTTGTGGGCTTTACAGCAGCAGTATCCGCCTCAAGAGTTTCCACACACATGCACAAGCATGTATTGTCAAAGCAGAGCTCTACACACGTGTGTGAGTTTCTACCACTTGACTGGGCACAGGAAGGACATACTGACTGATTTTCATTTAGATGACACGTAGAGTTGCTGGCAGCTAATCATACACACAATCATTCACAGGCAACACTGTGATGTGGGCACAATTTTTTCTTTGATTATCTATAATTTCACCATATAAAAAAGTTACTGCAAACTGGAGAGGCATCGTGGCAGTGAGTGGCTTGTCCTGCATTCCCAGGAGGGAAGACAGTAGTGATCTTATTAGGTCCCTGGGTGGGCCAAATTTTCCTAATTACATGGAAATCAGAGGCAGCCCTTAGACTGTGCTATCTTTTACCTGTGAGAAGTAAACCCTCTCCTGCTGTCAGTAATGCCCTGTAAACCATGTTAAAGAGAGGCATAATTAACATGTTTGATCGAATCAAGCTAAAGCTACAAAGTGCTTCAATGAATAAAGCCACATTCCCTAGTCCACTGTGAATAGACTCTCCAGAAAATGACAATATTTGGGGTGTCTTCCTGCCTCCTCTTACTTTCCACCCTTTAGACACATGTACAAGGTGAGTAGAGTCCCTCACTGGCCCCTCTGGGCCCACAGCTCTTGGGTACAAAGGGTAAGAGGAATGACACAGGGAGGGGACAGCCACCTTGGGTGGGTCCAAGAAGAAACTTTGTGCTTTCTGTGAATGAAAGCTTATCTTTTCTGGGCAGGGCCAAATTAGTTCTGCTTGTAGTACACAAACCATCTAGACAGAACGGTGTTCCTGGTTAAAAGACAGGTGGCTTGGCACAAACTATTCTCATCTTCGTGTTTTTAAAAAAGGTACATTGAAAAAACATTCATCCAATTGCCAAGGGCTAATTAGAGACGAAGCTGGTGTGCAGATGAGTGCCCAAGTGGAATAGCTGAAAGACGTTTCAAAGGCATTTAGCCCCGGAAGCACACCATCCAGAGGCAGCCCCTGGAGTCTGCATAGGAAACAGTGGTGCTCTTCCTTTCAAGGACAGAAGAAGGAAGAGGGCTTGGAGGGGTAGAGGGGAGGGAGAAAGGAGAGGAAATCAGAAGCCACCTCCCCAAAACGTCGGTGGCAAATGCCCCCTAGTAGCTAGCAGGAAGCTTGCTCTCACACTGGATTTTAAACAGTGTAGTCTGGGGTTGGCTCTGGCTCTGGGGAGTCAACAAGAAGCATCATCAATATCAGAAGCAGAGACAGTGATGGAGTCCACTCTTCCCTTCACATCAAGTGAAACAGAGACCAAGTAATTGTTTTCAGCTCCTTTTCCAGGTACAAAGGGGGACTTTTCCCAGTGACATAGGGGATTGGAGTAATGGTATCTTGCCTGAGGCTCCTTCTACAACTCTTCTGGTTCCTTCTGAAACACAGGGTGTGAATTTGCTTCCACAAGCCCAAGACCCAGTGTTGCTTCAGCCTTGGGTTGAATGAGACTCTCAGAGGAAGTTATTTTGGTATCTGTTGGTTGGTTGTGTGACTAAGGAAGGGTGTTGGGGGTGTACCAGGGACTAGATTATACTAAGACTACTTATGGGAATAAATAGAATAAGCAAGAGCCCAGTTGCTGTATAAATTCCAGAAAAGAACTGTATTTTTTTTTATTAGAACCATGCAAATTATATTATTTTGACCAATATATACATTGGTGTATAGAACAGAGGAACCATTGAATACCATTTATTGATGTAGATATGTAAGTGTTCTGTGTGCAATAAAATGTTCATTTTTTACTTATATAGTTATAATCTTTTTATGAAGTGAATTTTAAAATACAAAGATGAAGAATGCTGTTTTATATATTTGAAAATCCCAATTCTTTATTAGCCATGACTTCTAAATTCTGACTTAAGAAATATGGATAGTGTGGATGTGTCTACTGACTATATTTCATGGGCTAGAATACTCAGAAAGATGTGTTAAAGAGACAAATGTGCGGCTGGAGAGATGGCTAAGTTATTAAAGGGCTTGCCTTGACGGTGGGCGTGACCATAGGAGTTCAAATCCCATGAGCAGATGTGGTTGCCAACCTGTGATTCCAGCTGCAGAAGACTGAAAAGGAGGATCCCTAGAGCTTTCCAGCTAGGAGCCAATCCAGAGGAGCTCTGGATTTGACTGACAGGAAGGGGATGATTTTCAATATCAATGGCAGGACTCCTTTAGACTCTTGTGCACTTGTATGACTATACTCACATACGTGCATGATCACACATGTATAACACACACACATACAAACACATATATGAGGGGGGGCACTATGTTGGAGTCAGAGCTGTGTTTAAAAACCCGATCTAGGTTTCCCCATACCCCCACCCTGATGGAGCTCACCTCAGCACTGTTGCTTTCTTATTTTGTTTTGTGCTGTTTCTCCTGAATCAAGACCAACTGATTTATGTTTAGAACAAAGCATGGTATACTAGTTGCCTTATTCTGAGAAGAATGTTCCTTTCCTCTTCGAAAAGATGAAGCTAATCAACTTAAACACAACCCCAGTGTCTCCACCATTCTTAGACTCCTCTGATGATGGACTCCTACCTTCAGGAAGACGCTGTACCAGTTTGATTATTTCTGTACACTCAACTGATGGCTAAGTTTCAGTCTTAATAGACTGAGGGTCTTAACTCAAATAGCATTATCCTGGGGAGGTCTTTATTGACCACCTTACTTTAAATTGCATAAAAACCCACAATATGCTTTCTGCCTTCTTTTCTGTTCATTTGTCTCTAAGGTACAAACTACCATCAGATCTGACTTTCCCTCCATTCATAAAAGTTTGATAGGTGAAATACTGTTTGTCCATTTACTCACCAAATCCCCAGGGTCCAGACTTGCATCTGGTACACATAGGTGATTGAGAAATACCCAGGAAATAAGTGACTGGAATGGATGGGGTTGACTTACCAAGTAGCTTATAAAAAAATACGTAACCCATTTAATAATTCATCAAGTTTAATTTCCTTGTTTGTTCTCTGTCTCTTCCTTTCTTTTCTTTTCTATGTGCTGTTCCTTTTGGTAATTTATGTGGCATCAAAATGTGGGCAAGGGATAAAATATCATCATTTAAGTTATCTTCCCTCTCTTGCACCAAGACAACAGGCTACGTCAGCAAAGGGCTCAAGTTCTGACTGGTTGGTTGGACACAATGAGGACATTCTCTTCTATCCCCAGTGCTGTGCTCCAGTCTCTGTAGTTAGTTTCTTGACATGGGAATTTGATCATAGGAAACTTGAGCCGTGACCTAAACTAAGAGAACTTGCGGAAGTAGCTTCCATCCCAGGATTCTGTAGCAATCGTGAAGTCTGAAAACACTGGGTTCTGCAAGGTGTCATCTGTTGATTCAAATCTAAACATAGCTGTGGGCTTTCTATGGCCACTCTACACCTCCCTCCTGTGCATGCCCCATCTTCCTTTCTTTCTCATGATATTACACACACATGCCTCTTTGGAAATTATCACCTGTCTGTCTGCCGATCTAACCATAGAGAGAAGAGAAGAGAGTAGATAAAGAAACGATCGATCAGCCGGAGAACTGGGCAGGAGCAGAGTTCTGCTCCTTGCATTAGGCTTCTTTTGCAGGAAATGGGATGCAAGCATCACTTTCACCTGCCGGAAGGCTCTGGGGAGTTGTTTGGGATTTTCCCAGTGCTTCCACAGAGGAGGCTGTGTTTCTGCACTGAGAGAATCTGCAAAGCAGCCTACAGCCTGTACACACTGGGCAATCACGAGGAATTCTTCAAAACAACCTCAGGTTGGTAAATTTTTCCACCCAAAATAATAATAATAATAACAATAGTGGAAACAGCTACAATAAACAAGATATGCCCTGTATGCTTCCACCCAATTATTAGCTAATAATGCATAATTATGATTAATTCCACTCTTTAAATGCAGATTCTAAAGAGCAATAGCCATTTCTTTGATGTTTTCACGTTATTCTCCCGCACGCCCTCATGTCAATTATGTGTTGTCAGGCACATCTGATTGTGCTCCAGTGTGGTTTGGTAATTGTACATTAAAAAAAAATAACAACACGTGTTTAGTATAAAAATTAATTACGTTAAGCATTGCTACTAATTTTGCCAGGCGAAAAAACCTGTCATCCCACAAATTTTGTGCATAAAGCTAGTGGCCAGCCTACTTAGGGGGCTTTACTGTCTGGGGCTCGGTCTGCGAGGGAGCTGTTTCTCAGAGCTGAGACAATGCAATGGACGCAATCTGCCACTGCTCAGGTCCCTGTGTTCCCTTAAAATTTGTCTTTGGCCTCCGCCTAATCAACCACTTCCCAATTTCAATTATACTAACACTGCTGAAAATATCTCTTTGAAATGATGCTGCATTCCACACTGACAGAGCCGCTGCCAGCAAGTTGGCTGGTCAAGGATGAAGCTCCCTTCTTGTAGTTCGGTCTTGTTTATAAGAGGCCGATTCTAGGTAATAATTAAGACATACAGTAGCTGTGCTGTAGAAATCTACCCCGAAAATTCTGTGAGCGCAGGGAGGGAAGGTAGCAGAGCGAGGGAACGGAGAGGCAAAATCAGGTGGGATTGGGTGGTACAAAGTCTACTCAATATTGCAATATTCGGGGAATATTTTATTGTAGTGTATTAAAAATATCTGGTTCTTAAAATAATTTTCTGCTCTTGTAACTCAAAATAGTGTTTGGTAAGAGGAAAGAGAAAGGGAACAGCTAGTTGGCTTTATTTCCAAGGTTTTATTAGTCTGATTCGTTTTGATTTAATCAGCCACGAACACAGCTACCAGCAGACGGTGACTTTTCTCTGAGATATGCTTCCTGCCCAGAATGCTGCATTGTGATTGTAGGTTAATGTTAATGAAATATGAAAAGGTGGGCCCTTTTTAGGAAAATTTGTTATTAACAAATAAAGGCTCGGTAGCATTTAGAATCACACCAGGAATCACACTGTCAGAAATATGGCTAGAGCAGATTCTAGAAGCAGCCTGCCATGCTCAAGTGATAAATTTGTTTACATCCCTGAGAAGTTCTAACTCAGTACAGACGAGGTGACGTCCCTACTTTTCACATTCATGTTCAATTCGCAAACATAAAGAGACTCTGAGCCATTAGGGAAGCTTTCATTTTGGCTCAGGAAGGACGAAATGATAGTGATAGTGGCTTTCATAGCAGAAAATAATTGTATACTTTTCTTATTATTATTTTTGGCAAGGCACGCACATTTCGGCTTTCCGGTGTATTACATCATTACATTGTGTAATGCATCCTAATGATAGAGTGAGCAGAGATGAAGAAATGCCAGTGTCTGCTCTAAGCTTAAAGACAGAGACACTGCACGCATTTTCAGCCGGGGAGCTGCTGCTTGGGAAGTATTCTCTGAGATGAAGCAAAGCTGCCTTCGAAGCCACTTGGCATTCACATTAATTGTGGACTTGCCAACCGGCCAGTTTCGCTGGTGCATAAATTAGTGGGGAATGATTCCACTTGTCTTAAGAACCAGATATCAGAGGACTGATTTGTGAGCTGAAGATGATGGCTTTTGCTGCACCAGGGAACCGCCCGCCTCAGGATCTTTGCTACACAAAAATATCCTGGGTTCACCCCTAGCATGCTTGTCTGAGGGCTTGCAGTGGCCATCAGGACAAATATAATGTTTTCAAAAAATATTATTTTCCACAGTATATTTATATATTAAAGTAAATCGGCTCTCGGGTCCTCATTATTGTAAAATGAAAGCTACTGCAGCCCCCAGAGAAGAAATGTAAGCACTCTGGTGATTAGTGGGAGTCCTGGAAATGCTGAGAGGCTGTGACCATTGGAGCTCCCACGAAGGCAAGCCGATGGTGAGCTGATGTAGCTGGTTACAGGACGAAAGGAAATTTTGTTCAACATATTTATTCTATTTCTTTGTGATTATGTTGTATTATACCTTTTTCATAGACTATTTTTGAAAAATGTATTCTTTTTCTCATTTTATGGATATTCTTTATTTGCATGCATGTGTGTCTGACACCATACGTGTGCATTGCTGTGGAGGCTAGAAGAAGGCTTTGTAGCCTCTAGAGCTAGGCTTTAAGCTGGCTATGAGCTGCCATGTGGATGCTGGGAATCAGACCTCAGCCCCTTTTTATACACACATGCACACACACACACACACACACACACACACAAACATACACACATACATACACACACAAGCACATACACCCACAAACACATAGACACACAAACACAAACACATACACACAAACACACACACATACAAAATCACACACACAAACATATACACACATACACATATACACACAAGCACATATACACACAAACACATAGACACACAAACACATACACACACACAAACACACACACAAACACACACACATACAAACACACACACACAAACATACACACACATATACACACACAAACACATACACACACACAAAACACACAAATACACACATATACACAAACACACACACATATACACACACAAGCACATACACACACACAAACACATACACACACACAAACACATACACACACACACACAAACACAAACACACACACACATACACACACACACTCAAACACACACACACACAAACACATACACACACACACACAAACACAAACACACACACACA
>CM052712.1:5380453-5417019 GCA_028551405.1 Uromys caudimaculatus | reverse complement strand
ACACTCAAACACACACACACACAAACACATACACACACACACACAAACACAAACACACATACACACACACACTCAAACACACACACACAAACACATACACACACACAAACACACACAAACACAAACACACACACATACACACACACACACATACACACACACACACACAAATACACACACAAATACACACACAAACACACACACACAAATACACACACAAACACACACACAAACACATACAAAAATACATACACACACAAACACATACTCACACACACAAACACATACACACACAAACACATACACACACAAACACATACACACACAAACACATACACACACAAACACACACACACATA
This sequence comes from Uromys caudimaculatus, assembly GCA_028551405.1. Taxonomy (NCBI): domain Eukaryota; kingdom Metazoa; phylum Chordata; class Mammalia; order Rodentia; family Muridae; genus Uromys; species Uromys caudimaculatus. The sequence continues at coordinate 5,416,660 of CM052712.1, read as the reverse complement.
TATTGTGATAGACAGATAGATAGATAGAGATAGAGATCACAATAAAACTTATTTGCCCACCAAAGCATTTTACATTTTTTTGTTCTACAGCAGTGAACACAAATATACAGATTATTTAATTAATGTTTTCAGGAATTTGTAGCCCAGGCTGGCCTTGAACTCCTGATCTTCTTATCTTGGCCTTCTGAATGTGGGATGCAGCCCACACCCTGCCTCCTTTAACACTCTATAATGAACTGTATGAGAAGCGTTCACCCATTCATCCTACCTGTGAAACCAGTGTATGCCTTGCGTTCTGCTAGCTATGAATAGGGAATGAAATCAACCTGGCTTCTTTTCTCCCCACAGTTTAGAGGTCCAGATTTTACTGTATCAAAATTACATAACGATTCTGACCATGCCAGGGTTTTAATGTTCACATAAAAGCTATCTCAAAAGTCATTTTAATTGGGTCATTTAGACTCAGATTTATTGAGAAAAGCCACACTGGCTTAATTTTTTTGTTTAGTTTTAAATCTTAGAAGACAAGGAAAAAGAATGGAGTCGAGTGCCTGGATGCGTTTGGCTGGGCTTGGCGAAATATTAGTGTTTGCATGGACATACCCTACACAAGGCCCTGAGTTTAATTCCCAGCACCAAAAAAGAAACAAACAAACAAACAAAAATCCCCCAAAACAAACAAACAAAAATTCTACCACCAGTACCATCAACAGTAACACCCAGTGTTTGGATGACAGAATATTTTATGTTTTCTCCACTTCATGCAAAGCAAGGTTCACTTAACTAAATAAAAATTAAAATGGAGATATGCTTCGTCATTGAGAAAATTCCATCCGGAGTTACCAGGCAGTGAGCTGCTTGTTTTAGTGTTTATCCTCTGTGTGGTTGGCTACGATACAGCTGCTCTGCCCTTGTGCCACTGCTGCTGCGTTACCCTTTACAAAGGTAGATATAGACTGTGTTGTTTAGCAGTTACAACCAGAGGCTTCTGAGCTACGTGAACGACCTGGGACATTCTAGCAGATTCTAGCAGCTTTGGCAGCACCCCTAGACAGGTAGAATCCTTGTCATTTTCAGGGTTGGATGAGTCGAGGAGATATCCTTTAAATCAGCTGATAGGAAACACTCAACTATGCTTTAAGGATTTCTAGCATTACCAATCAGTCCACTGCTGATTCCATTGAAGACTTTTGCCTATGTTTGATCTCTGCATGGCTACCAAGCAGGATCCCTTCTCTGGGATTCCTCCACCAATTCTCCATTTGAGTGTTTCCCACTCATTTCTTCGAGCCCTGTTCTGGGTCTCTCTTGATGTCAGTACCTTAATTCAATGCATTCACTCACCATTACTGTTTATCCAGCCTCACTCACTGTAGACTGCTGGCTACTATGTTAAGACAGACAGACAGTGTCACCATAGGAAAGTCATGGTGCTTGTCACCAGGCAGCTTCCATGTTTACACAGGAAGTGAACCTTCCATCAATACTGCAAAAATGGCTCTTGCCTCGCAGCAGGTGAAGTGCTAAAAGGTGAGGTCCGGGCTAACAAGAGGGCACATCCCTGGGCACTGGCACAGTCTGAGTTGAAAAGATTTTCTTGAGGAGGTGGTATTGGGTTCACATCTAGAAAATGATGAGGTAAGATGAGAAGAGAATCTATCATGTTCTCTACCTGCGCTACGCCCGGAGGAGCCCAGCCTGTCTCCTAGGAGCAGCTGATTTCAGAACACGTTTTCTAACCCCATAGTGAACAGTTAGTTGCCACTTCTTGGCAGCTTACATATAATTACTGTCAAAAATATTTATTTGACTTCCTTCCAAATACACCTCATTCATCTATCCGTTCATTTAGGCAACAAACATTTACAGAACATCCAGGGAGGTCTCTTTCATACTTTGCATATCAATTCTGTAACCACACACCTCTTCAGTGCGCTCTTCCATTTCTAGATCTGGTTTTATTTAACTATATGAACTATATGCTGTGGTTTCTATGTCAGCAACTTAATCCCTAATGCCCCAGTGCTGAGAGGTGGGAACTCTTGGGAGTTGATTGGGTCGTGGGGGCTATGTCCTCGGGACTGTGTTAATACTGTCTTTATGGGGATGAGTAGGTAATGGCAGGAGTGGTTTGCTGATAAAGGACAAACTTCCCTCTCTCCTCTCATGTTCTCTTTCCACACATTCCTCTGCTGTCTGACACTGTCCACCATGCTAATCTTAGACTTCCCAGCCTCCAGAAACTTGAACCAAATATACTCCTATTGTTTATAAACAATCCTGCTTGTAGTCTTCTGTAATGGCAACATAAAATAGTCTAAGGTGTCATGTTAAAACTTTGCAAGTAGGTGACATCTTTTGTCACATGGAGTCCCACTAAATGACTTGTATATAGATGCCACTCTGGAAGCTGATGATCTTTGACCTTTGTGCAAATCTCTCTCATAGCTATCATCTGCTGCCCCTTATAAGTCCCTGGCAGTATCCTGCAATGTTGAATGTTTCTAGCCTAACAAAAAGCATAATTAGGAAGGTAAATCTGCTGAAGCTGAAACAAATCATTTAATTCATTCCACAAGCCAAATGGAAAATGATTTTGAGATTATCCACTGTATTGGGTTATCTGCTCTACTGCTCTGTACCATTAGCTCAGGCAGTTGGGAATTGCTTGCAATTCACAAAGAAGCAGATTGTGTTTGGTTTGCATTGGCTGTGTATCCTTCTCTGAAGAGGCTATGAGTCCTCTCCAATTCTGTGAAGGCAGCCAGTCAGGGTGGCCAGCAAGCCAAATTGGGTTCTCCCGTGTTGGTGCTTCTGTGTGGTGTAAGTATCTGCACATGTAGACAGCCTTTCTTCTGTCTAGCTCCTTATTGACTGAGTGGGGCTGGCCTGAGAGTAGTTCAGTCATCTGGACTTTTCGGTAACAGAGATTTCTCTTAGGATTCTCCCTTTCTTAGAAGGGGTAATTGACTAGACACTTCCCTGTCTAGAGTCCACATAAGGCAGATGCTGCCTGAGTTTCTAAAGGGGTCTACAACCTCCTCACTATAACAGATTTTGGGATACTGAACATCTCAGTGGTCAGGTTCTCTTGGATGCTTTAAGGTAGTTTGTGCTATTCAGAAGATGCCACTGTGTTTGGTTGGGCAGAGTAGTAGGGCCACCATAAGAAACTCTATACAAGTTTAGAGCGACTCTATCCTGAGACATACTGCTGTAAGTCAGAGATGACATTTAAAGGAGAGTAGCTGAAACACCGTGACTATGAAGCAGACCATGAAGAAGTTCAAAGGCAAAGTGGCCAATACTACAGTTTTGAAGAGTTTGGCTCTTTGCAAAGCCTAAGAACAAGTCTTTCAGAAATACATTGGCAGGGAGAGGATGCAAGAACATATGGATGGGTGGAGAAGTAGAAGATTATTGGATATGTAAGAATTAGGTTTTCTTGTTTGCTTGCTCCAAGTATGGCTGGATAATCTTAAGAGATTTTCTTTATCATCTTCTCCAAATTAATTTGGAGGTACTTTCTGTTCTCTGGCATGGCATGGCTGCTAGTGATAGGCCCAGCTGCACTTGGGGTCAGTGTGAGCCACCCTGGCCATGTTTGGCTTCTTAGGCAAGAGAGGCAGAGTCAGGCATTGGAAGGTATCACATTTATTAAAGCACTTCTTAAGAGTTGGGCTCTACTTCCTCAGAATAGGAAGGCTGAAGTCTTAGGGAGGAAACATTTAATAAAAAATGTAACACCTGATTCAAAACAGATCATTTAAACTGATTAGGCAATTTGCTAATATCACTTTACGAATGATCTTTTTAATGCTAACTCAGATAAAATAACACAATGGAGGATATATTATTTTTAAAGTACTGTCATTCTCAGATTAAAAACATTACTTTTAACATTACTATAGACTAAATACAGGACTTTGTCATCTGTATTAGCAGGTTGTAAAAAAATAAGCAAAACCTAGGTGTAACCACATGTTTGAAATGATAGCTTAGTACTTTCACCCTCAGGAAAACCTAAGCTGTTAAAAAATTCCCATTAGACTCTCTTGATGCCAACAATACCTAAGCATGCTAGATCCACTCTGCTGTCCCCCCATGACAGTTTCGTCTTCTTTCCATCCCTACTCGAATGCTCATTGCGAAGGTTAAGGAATGACTCTTTAGGGCAACTGATAAGAAAATAGCCACACAAATGAGAGCAACTGGATTCTGCCAAACCCCAGGAACAGAGCCTCTCTCTCTCTCTCTGACACTGTAACTGCAGACCCATGAGCCCCTGCTTAAAGAGCCCTCCAGCTAGTGTTCCCAGGTCTCTGCCTGGCAAACACTGAGATTATTATTGTATGCCGCTTTAAGTTTGTGGTCATTTTCTACCAAGCAATAGAAAACTAACATAATTATTCTTTCTATAATAATATTCCACAATTACACTTTTAAATGATCAGGTCTATATACTCTTGTAGGATCCAGTGCATGAGGTTATAATTTGGCTACACTTTCCAGCCTATACACATTACAATGTAAAATTCATTGTTTTAGATTTAAGTCTGTCCTCCTGTTGCCACCCAGGTGCTTCTCCCTCCAATGGAGGATGTCTGAGAGTGGAGGCACAGCAGGTACTCAGGATCATCTGCCATGTCCTACATCTCTCAGCCCATTCTTCATTTGTTTACACAGACAGACTTGGTCCAGGCAGGACTATCAGCTCTGAGCGGCCGGAGAACGACTGCTGGTGACAACTCTTCCTCTCTTAACGGCCCTACCCAAACTGGAATTTCCACTAAAGCTGTTCATCGACACTCAGTGACAACCTAGGCAGCCTTTCACGTTGGTCCTTCTCTGTTCTGCCCCAGGGAGAATCCGACCAACTATATATTCATTGCTATTTTCCCCATTATTTATTACCTAGACAGAATAGCGTGATTAATTATTGATCATAGACCAGTAACTGATTAAAGCGTGGTTCTGATCAGCAGTCAAAAGTCATCTGTTTCCAGGCATTCGTAGTTCTGTATAGACAGTGACAGAAGAATACCTTTCTTCCTGCATAAAATATGACACCTGTGGACAGACTGGAGTTAACAGCCAGTGTCAGAGCCCTTCAATAGCACTTTGTCTTAATAAGTGTGAAATAAGGATTTGCCAAAAGAGAGAAACTGTTTGGAAGATTTACATGTAGCAAATATGATCTGAAATATAATAGGAGACTTCTAATTGGAATTTGTTTCTCTTATGGACTGGATGCTCAGCTGAAGAGAAACTCACTAGGAATAGCTCCTGACCATCTGGGAAGCAGGTCGGAGTTTGGCTCCCTCCCTTCTCTCCTTCCTTCCCTCTCTCCCTCTGTTCCTTCCTCCCTCCCTTCCTCTCTCACTCTCTTCCCTGTGTCTCTGTCTCTCTGTCTCTCATCTCTCTGTCTCTGTCTCTCTGTCTGTCTCTGTCTCTCTGTCTCTCTCTGTCTCTGTCTCTGTCTCTCTCTCTCTCTCTTTCTCTCTCTTTCTTTCCACCTTGTTGAAAGTTGAAAGAAGACAAAACATGGCAGAGAGGAGCATGGGAGTTGTCCTTTGTCAGGGTCTTTCAGACCTTCCCAGATATTGACAGAAGGTACTGTTTTATCTTAACAGCCTTTGTCATTGTTGCTCTGATAATGGCAAATGGTAGTCAGTTTAAGGAGACCTCCACACAGGACCAAGGACAGCAGTGGTCTTATTGTGTCCAGCAGTGTTGCTTCCAGAGAGAGGTGTCCCAGCAGGTCTGGTGTCAAGCCCTTCCTCACTCCCCCTGTTTAAGCTTCTTCAGTTCCTTCCAGAAGCTTGCAGTCATTCTGCTATTTCATTTTCTCCCCCTAACAGTTGCTCGAACTCCAAGTGGCCAGTGCATTCCAAGGACATTGTTTCTGTCCACTTCAGATGCTTCCCAGGCCTTGCAAACAACGAAAACCCAATTAAGAAAATCAAGCTAAGACCAGAAGCCAACTGTGTCCAATTTGCAAACTCTTTATCACGGCTGAAATTGAAGCTGGTACCAGTTTGCATTCTACAAAAAGGAACAGTAGAAAAATGTTGTAAGTTCCTTAAAATACATTTTTAAAAATCATGACACAAGTCTTTACCAAGAAAGCTAAAATTCACTCGAAATAGGTGAAGCCTTAAGAATCAATGCCCAATTGTTAATTTGTGGGAGGAGTTTCATTGAAAGTCTCCAAGGCAAAAGAAAAGTGCCTTTATTGAGTGGAAACCAAGAGATGGAAGGGTGGGTGGTTGATCTTGACTGTCGGACACATACAGTGAACTCTGGATAGACTTTCCTCTCTGAAGCTGTTAGGTTCTCTAATCCAAGAAGTGTAGAAGCTTCTGGCATGCTCAACAAAGATGATGGTGTTGAAGCAAATGCCTGAGACATGGGCCATCCAGACTCATACCTGAGCTCCCATTCTTTATTTCCATTCTTGATTGCATCATGGAACTGGCCACCATACATGAGTGCAATAGTAGTGAGATTCAATTGTGAGATTTTCATGAAGCAACATGCATAAAAAACAGTAGCAGCATTCCTGACACATAAGAGGTGATGGATAAGTCTTGGCTAGCCATTTTTTTCCCAGATAACTGTTACAGAAATTTGATTTCCAGTAGATGTGGGCTGGAAGAATGATTAAGACTTAGACTCATACGTTTGCCTACATATTTTCAGAATGCATTCTCTAGTCAATTAAAAACAGAGTGGTGCTTAGAGTGAAGTTTTTGAGTGCAGATTTCTAAACATCTGTTTGAGGCATGGACAATAATAGGACAATAGAATCTTCAGGAGATAAGTCTATTTACTGAACACCCATTGAGTGAACATTATGTGCTAGGCACTGGGCGATGGCTTGGGAGACAAAGATAAATAAAATGTTGTTCTTTGCTCAAGATTTTATAGTCTGGTTACTCTATGGACATATTAGCAGAAGATTATGTGTTTGGTGAAGAGAGTGTTGTTATGGAGACGATGGGATTCGGATGACTGGGGGTGGGGGACAGGAGATACATGGAAAAAAGAACATTTGAGCTTCAATTCAAAGAGCTAGGTGAAGAGAGGACCTTCCAGGCAGGGGGAGCCATGCAGAAAGAGAAACCATGGAAGACCATAGAGATTCAGTTCCATTGGAACGCAAAATACATGGTGGAGGGAATGCAGCAGGGTAGTCTAGTCAAGCCTGCCCACTATACCATATTTTCAGTTTGAACCTCGTAGATGAGAGGGCGTAACTGAAAGATTTTAAACATTTTGACCGTAGAGTCCAATATCTGATAGTCTAGTTGGCAGAATGTAGGACTAACTGGAGGCAGGAAGCAGAGAGATACATAGTTATGAGGTGATGGCAAATACCCAGGCTAGAGATGTGGAAGAACTCACGGGTCCAGGCATATGGGAATAGTCAGAGGAAGAGGAAGAAGGGCCCATGAGTGAACCAGAGGTGTATGGGCTAGCGTGGGCTGCAGGTCAGTTGTACCACTGTTGGACATCTGAGGTCCACTGTGATTTGCAGTGGCATGCCACAGAGCATAAGCTCTTGCTGGACTTTCCTGGGAGCCCTTCCTCGGCCAGCTCTTACTAGATCCTTGAAATTCTAAACAGACCATAGTCATGGTGCTCCAACCTTAGTGATTAATGGTGTGGCTTTGGCCTAAAAGCTTAAGGAATGTCCACTGTCTGTGAACTGCAATTTGTCATGGAAAAGGTTTGCAAAAATGGACACAACACATTCCCTAAAACTTCTGGCGTCTTGATCACTTCAAATCTCATATGTAAGTATCAATTCTCATGACTGTCTTCCCATTCATCTATCCATCCTCCATCTGTCAACTGTTCACGATCATCAGTGGAGAACCACAAAAGCCACTGCTGAGTTATAACAGATAATGTAAACCAGTTAAGCAACCACTGGATCCTGAAAATAGCTGGGCAAATTTATGATACTATTGTTGAACCATCTTTTATTTATTTATTTATTTATTTATTTATTTATTTATTTATTTATTTATTTATTTATTTATTTAAATCTCAACCCCTTCTCCCAATCCATTTACTTGCTCTCATTATGCAAATTTTGTGTTTTAATATCTAATATACAATTTTATAAATGCAAATGTAAGTGTTTGCACATATAATTTTTCTGTGTGTGAATAGAATGTTTCAGAGAGTTCCTTCCCAATAAACTAATTATTGTGGACATAGACTTTTGGTTGATGCATATGTGGATAAATATGTACACCTTTGTTTGTGTATGTGTATATATACATATACTTTTACCATACACACACACACACACACACACACACATATACACTATAAAACAGATAATATTTAAAGCACTTTAAGGTTCTATCATTGTGAATTCATTTTGTATTCATTGTAATAGCATTGATCAAAATGAATTCATTTGGTATTCATGTAGATGTCACGTGGACTTCCATAGGTATTTCTTTGTAAATTAGCATTTCTCAGAGGACACTTAAAATAAGTGTTACTGAAAGTCTTCATTACACATATTGCTGAGATTAGTACATTAAGGACCATGTACTTACATAATGCTAATGCATTTCTGCCACTTAAAATACTACATTACCCATTTCTGATATCTAGCAAATATCTCAGGCAATTTTGAGAATTACTGACATCTTAAGGAAAGAAGTACTTTTATGATCAAGCAGGTTGCTTGTATTTTGTTCTGATTTTTTTTGAAAGCTAAGGTTATGTTAGACACAAATAAAAAGAGAATTTAAATGAAATTTATATGATGACCTCAGTGATATTTAAATGGCTCTCACAGCCAGGCACCCAAAAGGAAAAAAAGAACCCACAAAACAACAAACAACAACCACAAAGAACCTTACTTATTTTTTATTTTTGACAGAAGATCACCTTGTTTTTTTAATGGAAATGAAGTGAAGAGGTTGTGGATTATGTATTTGCCCAGAAAACATTGAATTCCTGGATGCACCCTCTTGGAGCTAGATTCATCTGAAAAACAAAAACAAATAAGCAGACAAAAACCTAAAGCTAGGGCCATTGCTCTTACCTGTCTGCACCTCCCTTCCACCTCTCCTCCTGCTCTCCGGAGCAGAACTTTGGCTGAGATTCTCATGAGTTTCAGCAGGGAACGGAGGCAGCTCCTGGACAATCCCATTGCTAGGGTGAGTGTTCCAGAGCAGGGCATGGCTATTGCTCCTTCTCAGTTGCTTGAGAATTTTTACAGTCAAAGGTCTGGTGCAGAGCCAGAGCAGGGCATGACAACAGGCTTGCAGGTCAGTGAAGTAAAGCTTTGGGGCACAGCAGGGTATTCTAAATCCTGGTGGGATTATTCTTAGAACCACACTTTAAAGATGATATGTGTTGAAGAATGGGGTTTCCTGGTACCCTGTTGGTGGAATGCTAAACAGAACAGCCACAATGGAAAATAACATGGCAGCTTTTCAGGAAATTAAAACTAGAACCACCATATGATCAGGAAATCCCACTTCTGGGCCGGGTATTTATCCAAAAAAAGATAAAATCTGGATCTAGAAGGGTATTAGCTCATGTATTCATCACAACACTTCCCACAACTACAAAAGCGTGAGAAGGCCCGGAATGCCCACAGACAGATGAACTGATCAAATTATACCACGCACACACAATGGAAAGTTATCCAATCTTAATACAGTCATGGCTGTATGCACCAACATGGATGGTCCCTGAGGGCATTCACAGGCTAAGTGCAAGAAGTCAGTCAGTAAAAGACAAATATTACCTGGGAAATGTAAAACAGTCAAACTCCTGGAATGAAGATGGGGTGGTAGTTTGTAGAACTGAAGGGGAGACCAAAATGAGAATCACTAATCAAAAGGATGTAAGTTTCATTCACCTAAACAAGCAAATCCTAGACATCTGTGGACAGCACTGTGTCTGTAGCACCGATCAACATCAACGTTGGCCGCTTAACAGGTTGTTGAGCAGGCGGGTCTCGTTTTATGGTTTCTCATGACAGTACAATAACTGAATAAATGTGTTCCTGGATTAAAAAGTTTGGCACTCAAGAACTTGGGGTCATGCATGGGAGATCCTTAATGCTTCTCAGATGTGTGACCCATCAGCTATAGAACCCCAATTCTTCCTTTTTGTGCAGATTTCCACTGTCTTTACCCTTCCTCTGTGTAGATTATCTACCCCTGTCACCACATTCAAGGGCTATCCCTCGATGGGCGGTCTCCTTGCAGACACTCTGTCAGGACACATCACCTTACGTGGTGCTGACTCAGTGGGAGCCAAATTTCCAGCAGTCTACCAACTCACACCTGCAGAATTTGCAGGCACATCCGTTTTGCAAACACACAAAATGGGTAATTGGGCACACAAATGCCTATTTGCATTGCAATTTGGCATTTGTATACACAGTGATGGATTTTTTCATGTGCAAATGAGAGGGACACAGTGCAAAATGGATGTCCTCAAGTGAGAAGGGTGCCTTTAAAAACACACACATCTTTGCAGAACCCTGCTAAACATGTGTGGCGCGCCAAGAAAGCGTGCAGGCAGTGGATACCGATCACCTGCCTTCTCAGGTAAAGTCCCCAGGGAACACAGCTCCCTCAGAGGTTTTCTCCCCTCAAAGCAGGGGGATAGCCAGAGTTTTTACCATAACAAAGGACTTGGGGAAAGTACCACAAAATCAGCTAATAAATATTAACACTTTGGCTGTCATGAGCGTAAGAAGCTTTTACATTCTTAGAGAGTTTGGCATTTTCTGATGATCCTCATATGATACCAAACAGTTACAATGGTTTTGAGGTGTGACATTTTGTTTTAGCAGTAAAATTATGCACACATGTATACACAGAAACATTTGGAAGCTTAGATTTCTGAAAGTAATTAAGAAGAGGCAGAAAAATACCGATGGAGTTACAGCAGGCATGGGTGCACTGTTGACATGCTTCCTGGGTTCTAGCTCGTTCTCTGGTTTCTCTCTACTGCTGATCCTTGACTCTTTAAAACTCAGTGCTGCTCCTGCAAACCTCATCATGGCCAGAGAGGCTCAGGAAAAGAAGTCGGGCTCACCCATACATCCCAGGTATGTACGGCCTAGGGGGCGTGCCCTCCTTTGTCAACTCCACGCCTGTTCTGCCTGTCACCCTAGCCCGACCCCATTCACTGCAATCCCTGGGGTCCTCTGCTCCATTTTTGCTCCTGGCAACCTCAAAGACCTCTTCTCTGCTCTTTCAGATTCTGATTTCCTACTCTGCCTTGGCTCTTCTTTCTTCTTTTGTTCAGGCAGATCATGTGACACTCTAAGGAACCTGCTTCCAGAAGGGTCCACTTATAGCTTGGTTTGGGCTTTCCCAAGGCGCATTCCCTTGCATTGTCTCAGTCTGTGCTCTCTCCAGATACCCATGCTGCCTCTGCACTGACCTATGCACCGGCTGATTTGTGTGGTATCTCCGTGCGGCCACCATCTCTGACGTAGCAAATACCTACCTCACCCCTTCTATGCCCTTGCTTTTTTCAGCTTCCTCCTCCTAGTGTCTGACTTGCTTGCTCAGCGTCCTCATCTCCTCCCTTCCCACTCCATCCCAAGGCCAGCAAGTCCTATTTGTGAGAGCTAAGGATCCCAGCCTCATTCCTTACTGCGGCGAGCACTGTGTTCCCCTCTGAGTAACTGGGACTCCCTATGCTAGACAATTACTCCATTCAAAGTCTCTTTTAACGTCGTGCTAGCCTGACTCTGATCACATGATCATGGTCACCATTCCTCATACAGTAAGAAAGGGACAAATCTTTAAAGAAACTAAATCTTTCTCACCCAACACAGTATTGCTGACTCTCTGGTCCATCATGAGGAGGGTCACTACAGCAGCTGATGCAGCCTGGACGTGAACTTAAAAAAATTCATATATACACATATATATGAATATAATTATTGTTTATAGATAGAAATATGTAAAGCATATACTATGTACACACACACACACACACACACACACACACACACACACACACAGACATATCCTTTGTAATTCTTAGTTAGTCATACAGTAATACAGAAATTCTAGATGAACCCTAGTTGAAGTCCTTTGCCTTTACATGGTAGAGATCTGCAGGTCAGAAGAGATGGCTGCAGAGTTAGCGGCTGGGTAGAGCCATGAAGCTCATCTGGTGTTCTGCTTTCACCGTGAGCCAGCACACCAGGTTATTATTATTGTTTTATATTTAAACTCTGGTTCCTCCCCTTTCCGCCTCCTCCAGAGTAACAAGGGCCTAATAGGCTTCATGTACAACTGCCCATTTTTATTAAAGACAAGTGTAATCTTTTGTAGACCAAATGTCCCTATCATAAATGCTAACGGAGAAAAATATTAGGACTCATTTATTTATGAACCTGTTAATAATGAGGTGCAGTTATGAATAAAAGCTTCCTCAGCAGAAGCTTCTGAACAAACAATGCACAGTGGGGGAAATGCAGCTAGTTAGCCTTCTTGACTTAGATAAAGCTACGGAGAAATGACAAGTGCCAGTAATTAGCACAGCCTCTTCAACAAGATAACCCTATAAATCTTTGTCTATTTCAATCACCAAAGACTCCGATCCAGTGTAAAATTAAACCTGGGATACCATCAATTTCTGTTAACCTCTTTATATTGTTCTGTGTTCGTGCCTATGTGATAGATAGATTTTGTCATGTTATTAAATGGTGACATCTCCACACACGTGACCTAAAAATCTGTTTGCTCCTTAGTCAAGTGTTCTTAATCATCCCTGTGTGCTTCACAATAGGACAGCTACGGATATTCCCTTGCAATGCAGGGGAAGTTCTGGTTGTTAGGACTCAGGGAGTGTTGGCTGAGCAACCAAGACCTAGTTGCAACACTGGTCCAGGTCTAGGCTGTGGACCAAACTGTCTGTAATATTCGCACAGCATTAAGGAAGCCACGATTGACAGCTTCTCACCTGGCACATACCTCCAGCCTGTTTTATAGGCGCCCAATTATCTCAGTAGTTACTTTTAATCTAGGTTCTTTGGAATTGTTTTATTGAATGTTCTTCACTACCAATGGGTTTTCATTCATTTACGGTTGTTATTATCAGAAATAACAACAAAGACTACCATCCAAATTGAGGTATAGTTGGAAATGATACGACATCCTGTTGACCCGGGTTCAGGTTCAAATGTGGGAAGTTTGGTGCAGGCTCGAGAAGACCCTGGCAGAGCCTCTAGATGCTCTTTAGGCACTGGCCCCGTCGTTGCATTGCTATGTGAGAAGAAAATCATTAACTAGGCAGGATGGGGGAATGATCGCTTACCTTAGACCAAAGAGCTACACACAGCCTAACATGCTCTGTGCCCCCTTTCCCCTCACTAACTTAAATAGGGTTCATTCGGATGTTTGCTACCAGGTCTAGATTTCCTCTTTGTCATAAGTCCCTGGGAAACATTAAATATTAGTTAAATTGGTATTTACACAATATTTAAAAGTGCATATTTTCTATCCAGTCATGCAAAAACAGTTCACAACAAATAAATGCAGTAGAGCACATTGAGACGCTGTTTAGAAGCACAAGTTCGCTTTGTGGTAAATAGGGGGGGAAGAGAGACTTAGAGGCACGCATTGCTTACCAAAGAGCTCCTGCCCCATGAGAGATTCTCTGTTAGAATAGAGTAGAGTAGAGTAGAGTAGAGTAGAGTAGAGTAGAGTAGAGTAGAGTAGAGTAGAGTAGAGTAGAGTAGAATAGTCCAGACCAGTTATTACTCTGATTTTTAAACCTGGGAAATGTCAGTAGTTAAGAAAGATGGTAACAGATGGTTATGGAGGGCAAACAGGGAAGGGAGGACAGAAGGAAATCCAAGAGGCACCCACAGACACTCTCTCTTTCTCTCTCTCTCTCTCTCTCTCTCTCTCTCTCTCTCTCTCTCTCTCTCTCTCTTTCACGCGCGCACTCACATGGCAAGTATACTTGTGCCCCTTGCTGGTATGTGTTTATGACTGGGGCTGTTTGAATTACTGGGCAGCCTTACTGAAAGGCTGGTTAATCACAGAAACCTTGATGCAAAGCAGGTAGGAATTTTCTTTGAAAGCTCCATCAAACAAACGAAATCTATGACAAATGGAAGATTTTACCTTTTGGGGAAAGTTGTTGTCCACATGAATGCCAGGCATTGAACCCTTTACAGGATCCCATGCTCCAGATTACAGTCAAGAGTGCTGCCTGGGTCCAGCCCTTCCCTGCCTCCCTGGCTCTGCCGCTGAGGCTCCAGCACCGCTGGGATGAGGCTGCCATTTCTGCTCAGCAGTTCCCTGCTGGCGTTCCCTCCTACCTTTCCTTTCCTGTGGCTTGGGCTTTTATATAAAAAGTTTAGGTGCATCTGAGTTCCCCTGTTCTAAGAAGGAAGGAAGAATGAGAGAAAAAAGGAGGGAGGGAAGGAAAGAGAAAAAGAAAGAAGAATAAAATCTCGTGTAGTTTAATTTCCATTATTTTTAGGTGTTAAGTTTTTGATTAGCATACTATGTCTTAAGCTACTGTATTAGAATGCTGCTTGACTCACTTCCAAATTGAAGACCTTTTAAAAAAAATTGAAGCAGTCCAATAATTTTAAATCACTCTACACTGTGCATTGCAATTTAAAATTATTGGAGTGCTTCAAATTTTTATAAGCCCTTGAATTTGGAAGTGATCAAGGTTCTAGGCATACTCAGTGTAGAGCAATTTAAAATTATAAGAGCTGTCAAATTTTTATATAAGCACTTCAGTTAGAGAAGGGATTTGGGTTCTGGGCATGTGCAGAGAAGAGCCATTTAAATTATTAAAAGTACTTCCAATTTTTCCCCCCAAGCACCTGATTTTGGAAGTTTTGGTTTGTGTAGCTGAAAGTGACAACTTCTTTGAGAGAGCCAGTATAAAGAGACTTGGAACCTTTCAACTAGGCCTGCTCTGTAGGGGAGTGAAGAGGCGGCTGGCTTTGTGGTGTGATCTGGGGGACACCAAGTCTCCTTGACAGTTTCTTCAATGGCTTCACATCATATCACTATCTTTCTTTTGGGGTTAAAGGTAGTTCTAGAAGACCCCAGTTGAAATGTCATTTGTGTGTGTGTGTGTGTGTGTGTGTGTGTGTGTGTGTGTGTGTGTGTGTGTGTAAGGTTACATGCATTTAATCCCAGCAGTTGGGAGACAGAGGTAGGTGGATTTCTGTAAGTTTGAGGCCAGCCTGGTAGACATAGAGAGTAGTTCTAGGCCAGTCAGTCAGGGATACATGGTGAGACTGTCTCAAAAACGAAGTAAAATAAAATAAAGTGTCGATAACTTGAAATAACTCACAGATGCAAATGGGCTTGTCATAGTTTGGATCTGAAATGTCCCCTACTGGCTCATTGCTTTGGGAACTCTGATGTTGATGTTTGCATTGTTTAGAGGCTGTGTGGCAATGGGGACATTCTAGCTACAGGACATTGAGCACTAGACTGAACCTTGAGAATCCTAGTCTGGCCCCGGACCATCCTAAGTTATCTATTTCCCCGAGTCACCAAGATGTGACTTAGGGACACCCTAAACTTCTGTTGCTGTAAACTGCATGGCCCCTGCTGTCCCACTGCCTTCTCCACCAGGATAAGGGTAGCAAGTCTTTCTTCCTCTAAGTTGCATCTGTCACCTGCTTTGTCACAGCCATGAGGAAAGGAATAAACACAATTACCATATGGGATTGGCATGTGGCTTTACAATAGGGATAGTGTGTGTGTCCGTGTGTGTGCGTGTGCGTGTGTGTGTCCGTGTGTGCGTGTGTGCGTGTGCGTGTGTGCGCGTGTGCGTGTGTGTCCGTGTGTGTGCGTGTGCGTGTGTGTGCGTGTGTGTGCGTGCGTGTGTGTGTCCGTGTGTGTGCGTGCGTGCGTGTGCGCGTGTGTGCGTGTGCGCGTGTGTGTGTATGCGTGTGCATGTGTGCATGCGTGTGCGTGTATGTGTGTGCGCGCGTGTGTGTGTCCATGTGCGTGTGCGTGTGCGCGTGTGTGTGTGTCAGGGGCAGTATTTAAAAGCACTTTGATAGTAAGGGGGAGAGAGATGGTTGTCTCACATAGTCCTGAACAGGCAGCAGTATATTGGCTCCTAAGGGTGTGGCTGGGAATATTCCAGATGGTAGCATCGGAGGAAATGATCACAGCTCACAAGGCCTACTTTATCTGTGACAACATTTAACTGAGCGCAGAGCCCTCCCCAACAAAAACTGATCACTGAGAAGAGTAGATTCTGACACCTTTAATGGTCATTTGCATTAGGGTTTATGTGATGCCAATACTTCTCTTTTCTGAGAAGGGAAACATTATTCATCTGAAACATTTTAAGGCAAAAATTGAAAGTCAGGTGGAATCAATAGGTTCAGCTGGAAGGTTGATTTTCTTCATTTCATTTTCGGCCAGCATTCCACTGCTGTGTAAGAAATGGGGGGGGGGCAACTATAACAAAATGGAAATAATGTTCACCTTATAAAGGTTTATTTACAACAAAGGAGAAGGAAAGATAAATGGTATAGAAAGTAGACTCTGCACAACTGTGATTTGGACTAATTGTTCTCTTTGATAGGCCTTGGGAGGCCATTTCAAATATTGAACTTTATCAAAAATGAGACAATCACAGTGTCGCATGTGACTTACTATTTAGAAAATGTCTTGGGATAGACAGACCTGATTCAGAGATCTTAAATATTGGTAATAATTTAGTCATTTGATCTTCAGTGACTGCAAATTTCCCCTGAAAGTTGACATAGTCATTTTCTGTAGAGACTGAAGCTCTCTCTGTCCCTGGCATTACCAGAACTCCATGTGTCCCTTATGTTCTCCTGTTCTCCCTCAGGAACCCACAGTCAAGGCAACATCCTGTAGAGACCCTGTCCTTCCATGGACCCCTTCTACAGGCTTCAGAAAAAAAGAAACACCCTGGCTAATTGGAGTTGGGCCCTGAACAATGTTTGGAAGATAGGAACCATTGATTTTACTAAAAGGTTTGCACTTCCATTAAAAGGGAGATTAGCATGTATCTCTACCTGTGTAAAAGTCAGTGAATACTTCAGGGTCTCACAGGGAGCTTGGTCAGAAGCCAATAAGCTCTCTTCTGTCCTGATGGAGTGTCTGTGGGGCTCAGCTTTTCCAAGTATAAGAGCACAAGGCTGACTTGTTTACTCTCTCTCTCTCTCTCTCTCTCTCTCTCTCTCTCTCTCTCTCTCTCCCTCCTCTTTCTTTCCTTCCTCCTTATACTATTGAGGATTGAACCCAGGACTTGCTGTTCTTTCAGAAGAGAGTTCAATTTCTAGCACCCATATGGCAGCTTTTAGCTGTCTGTAACTTAGTTCCAGGTGATACCTCTGCCTATCTCAATGGGCACCAGACATGTTTATGGTCCAAATACATACAGGCAGGCAAGCACTCATAAACATAGATTTTTTTGAAAATTAAAAAATGTTGAGATACTGTCTTCCTAAATTGGCCAGGCTGCTCTTTAACTAGTCCTCCTGCCTCAGTTTCCCACATAACTGGGCCTGTAACATTGGGCACAGTGTGAGTTGCTATTTAGGAGTTAGTAATGTGGGGACAGCTTTCTGTTTCAGCTGGATGAATTCAAAGCTAAACTGTCATTCCTTCACATTAATCCACAATTAAGAAATTATTAAGTATATTAATTAACAAGTTACCATCTGTTTATTGAATACAAGTCATTGTGTTAGGTGCTAAAAGATACCATGATAAATGAGAGGCTTATTCTTAAGAAACAGCAGTAGGAAAGTGGGCACACATGCTTAGATTCATAAGATATATTTTATTATAATGCATGCTTATAATCTAGTATAAAACATGATAAAATATAACATATTCTATAGTGCTGTTACTTTTTATAGTGGGCCTGATTCACTGCAGTGTCTGCACATATAGCACAATTATTTTGCACAGGTTATTTGTTCAATAAATATATGTTAATTAAATGGAGAAAGTAGAAAGCTCCGTTCTTGAGCAGAGCTTTTCAAACTTGGGCCAAATGAAAATAACCTGGGAACGTTCGAGGAATGCTGGTTTCCCCAGGGCTTCCTCCAGAGTTTCAGATGTAATTGGAACAGGAAGTCATTGTTTTGTGAAGCTTCCCATCTTAGGTTGGGAATTTCAAAGTTGGTCAAGCGCTTTTCTAGCATGAAGGCCCCAAGTTCTGTTCCTGGCACTAAAGAGGTGGTCCCAGTACTTGGAGGTAGAGCCACGGAGGAGTTCAAATAATCCTTTACTACTCAACAAGGCCAGACTGGGTACATGAGACCCTGTCTCAGAGCAAACAACTAAAAAAAAGCCTCCTGTAAGAGTCTCCATACCTGGGGACCTCAGAGGAGGAAGAAATGGATTGTACCTGATGAGAAAACAAAAGTTACCTATTAGAGGAAGAGATTTCTGAGCCTGAAAGGTGGGAATCACATGTGCAGGGGCTGCTGGGAGTTGAGGTAGAAAAACTGGAAGTCTTAGTAGTCAGAATAACACGGGCAAAGGTAAAATCATGCAGGGTGTTGTATTCTCTGGAAGAAGCTAGCCTGGGTTAGCACTGCAGTCCTACTGTGTGACCAGGAGCAGTGGGGAAAGAAGCTGCAGCGGCTGAGTTAACTTGCAGAGAAACCACTGCAAATTTCTCCAAAGCATGACTTTCTTCTTCTTCTGAGGAAGCTATTGGACTTTGGAAGCTGAAAATGGTGTCCTTTTCGCCTTGTCTTTGGGAAACACTGGGGCACCATAGAAAGTGACCAGGGACATGTTAAATCAGAGGAAGGAAAACAAGTCAGAACTTAGGACTTCTTACTTCTGACTTCTAGACTTCTAGAAGGGAGCCATTTAGAACATGTATACCTTGCTCTGAAAGGAAAGATTTGAATAAAAGCCAGTCCTGGAATTAAGGCAGGACAGAGTGGTGTCAGGGGTGAAATTCAAAAGACAATACATAATAATTGGTTTTAAAACAGGAGCCAGATAAATCAGAAGGTCAGACATATGAAAAGAAAAAGGTTTCCTGAGAAGACTTGGGAATGAGACTTCAGGAGCTGTCAGGAAGCCAGTGATTGTGGTGGGGTCTGGGTGTGGCCTATTTCTGGGGACTCGCCATCTGCAAAGATCTGAAAATACCATGGGAAGGCATCTCTGCCTCTCCTGACTGTCCATTGTTTCCACAGAAAGCTGTTTCTACTGCATGCATTGTCACCGACTGATTCACTCCCAGAGGCTCCATTAGCCAGGGGAAAGAGGAACGGTCAGAACGTCACTGTCTTTGCTGGAAGCCGCTGGTCACTGATGGGAGGACTCGCTGGACTGGAGTAGGCCATCCTAGAGAAAGACATCCATATTTGAACAGGAAAAGATGATAAAGATGTTGCCTGACACTACAAATTCACATTGTGGGTGAATGAAAGATAACAGGCTCAAAGGAGGTTGTCTTAGTCGTGGTGGTTTTAGGAATGGGCTCCCGACTTCCAGTCCAGAGCTGGCCTTCCTACCTCTTCCAAAGAAAAGGCCACTCCCACGAGCATACGTGCGAGGTCCTGGAGTACAACCTAACATGTAACTACAGGCTGTGGTTTTGATCTCTTGATCTCTTAATCTTTGCTCCAGTCATTACTAGCTTTAACTCTTGTCTGTTTCAGATGGCCTCTGGGAATCAGTATGCAAAAGGCCAAAATGTGGTGTTTCTGTCGGATGCATGTGGACAGTTATTGTGTAGCTGCAGATCCCTGTACTCTCATGGTTGTTTTGCCGTTCCTTCCAAGACCTTCTTCTTATGCTGCTGGTAGTGAGTACTAAGAGATTTGTTTACTTATTTATAGATTTATTTTATTTTGTGTGTCCGAATGTTTTATCTTCATAGATGTATGTGTACCCCCTATGTGTCTGGTACTTATCAAGTTCAGAAAAGAATGTCAAATCCTCTGGAAATGGAGTTATGAGTGGTTGTGAGCTAGGGAAACCATGCTGGTGGAGTTCTCTGCAAATATAGCAAGATTTCTTAACCACTGATCCATTTCTCCACCCCCTAAAAGAGACTTATCTTTTAAGTCAAAGTGTTGGTATGAAAAATTGAAACCCACTAGGATCCTCTGGATCAGAGCCATCACCCCCAAAGCATCATGGTCCTTTTGATATTCTTCCCTGACGATGGCCAGAACAGAGCCAAGAGTGGTAGCGTCTCCTCACACTGCCACATGGTACTTTTCTGGCATTGGTAAGTGGGAGAGAGTGGTTCTCCTTCCCCAGATTTATATTTTGGTCAGATCAGTCTTAGCTGCTGACAGCAGAGATCCTGGGACTAGTTGCCACGACTCAAATGTCAGCTCCATCATGCCCTAATGGTTCAATCTTAGTGAATTAATTTCTTTTCTATTGCTGTGATCAAACACAGTGACCAAGGCACCTTATAGAGTAAGTTTAACTGAGCTTATGGTTTCAGAGGGTTAGAGTCTATAATGGCAGAGGAAAGGCATGGTGGCAGAGACAGCTGAGAACTTTCATCTCAAACCTCAGGCAGGAAGCAGAGAGCACTGCTAGCGGAAAGTGGATTAAAAGCCTCCAAATCCGCCATTAGTGACACACCTCTTCTAACAGGGCCATGCCCCCTGATCCTTCCCTAACAGTTCCACAACTGGGGACCAAGTATTCAAAAATATGAACCTAGGGGTTGGAGTGGGTCATTCTCATCCAACCTGCCATGCTTGGTCACATCTTTCTGCTTCAGTTTGCATAGTTTTAAAAATGTAAATAATAAAATAATAAAAACAAGTAGTAAGAATAAGGGACTTCCTGTGGTCAGTGAGCCCATGTCTTGTGCTTAGGATGGAGGCAGTACCTGCGAGTGCTGAGTACTTGCTGTTATTTCTTGTGATCTTGCCATTCTGGTGCTGATTGAGTTTGGCCTGCCCTAGTCACATACATGTCCTCATTTTGCTACTACAGAGCAATCATAGAAACTTTAAGAGGCTGAACCTAATGCAGTAGAAGTGTTTTTCCCATGTGTTGCCTCCTTAAAGGCTTTGCTGACACTTTATGGAGCCCTGGCCACATCTGGCTTTGGCCAGTTCCATCTCCATCAGCAAGGGTTCATCTCAGATCAGCCATTACTCTGATCCTAGAGTCAAACTCTGTGAGAGAAAGACATAGCCATTGGGAGGGTGTGATCACCTTCACAGCCACAGTTTCCCTGCCAGCACAGCCCTTCCCACTTCTTCTGCCTCCACCACGGACCAGAGTGCCTGGCACATAGCAGAGCTCAATCACTTTGGATTGTGGAACTCATAAATGAGACAGTATATGATGGGCTAAATGGCCAGGCAGGGAGAGTTTATGAAGTGAGAGAGAAGGAATGGGCCCTTAGGGACAGGATGATATTTTCAGGCTTTGGTGTCCCTGGTGGAAGTGTCTTGTGGAACACCTTTTCAGCTGTAAATGTGTCCCCTTTTACCTGTGCAGTCACAGACCTTCTCCACTTCTAATTATTAATTTTAAAATGTCTAAAGTGACGGACACAGGACAATCAAGATTTGTACTTACATAGATGTATTATGGATTTTATTTTATGTTATTAATAAAATTCATTCATTCATTGCATTTTAAATTTCACGGTTGCTCAGGGTTTACATGCAATATCTACAGTGTGTGGGAGCCCTCCAAAGTGTAATCTGGTAAAAATGCCCTGTATTTTCCTTCTGTTGTCACTAGACTGGAGAAGGAAGACAGTCTGTATCTGCCAGTCAGCCTCTAACCCTCTGACTTTTCAGTGGAGTAATATTCAAATCATTTAGGTTCTCATGCTTCATGGTACCTGAGAAAGAGACCAGGACTTTGCTCCTGAAGAAAGAGCTGGCTGTACAAAAGCCTTCTGCCCAGTTTTCTGAGCAACCATCTGACCATCTCCACGTTGGGCCTCTGGACCTTTGCAAGGGGTTGTTTTTTCTCAGAATCTATAGAAATTTTTGGAGTTGAAGGAAAGAGGTATTTGTATGTCCACCTATCCGGAAGGAAGCCCGGCCTCCGTGAGGTGAGCACAGCACGCCCATTCCCATAACTGAATCTAAGCCTCCTGTTACTTCAGACTTATCCAGTCAGGGAAATGGAGGCACTTTTCAACACTTGCTTCATTTCATTGAAATGAAAGGGGGGTAATGAAAAGAATTTTTGTAGCGAGGCTCCTGGCTCGGCCTTCTGCATGACTTTTCATCCACCTTTGTTCAGTGGCCCCTCCATGTGCCCAATACAGATGCTTAGATGCACCCGGAGACTGTCAGCGGACGACACAGGATTTTTGGAGCCAATTTGTACTGTGAAGAATGAGAGCAGCCAACGATTGTCCCCATGTCTCATGACACACTCCACAGAGAGACACTCACAGTCGCCAGCTTGCTTTCCCCCTTGAACAGAAACTTCCCTGCTTGCCGCTCTCACTTCAGACACGCGTTCCCTAAACCTTTTCGTGGCTGGAATCAGGCTAATGTTGACAGCTCTCCCCGCCCCCATCCCCTTTGTTACCGCGTGCAGCCCAGGGAGAATGGGAGGTGAGCTTGTCGGAGGAGATGAAAGATGGCAAGAAATGGGTGTTTGGGGACCAGTTCTTTGGTGACATGGCTCTGCAATCCCTTTTTCACTCTCAGCGCGCCTCACTCCTCTCTCGCCTTCCCTCTCCCTCGCTCCCCCTTCAGCCCCCTCTCATTCTTTCTGAAATGGTGTGTGCCTCCAGTAATTTACATAATACTCTCCTGACACCTTTACTTTAGTCATCAATCACGGTACCTTCTCTCAGTCTATCTTTTGTCTGAGCATGTCTCTTCTTTATCAGGCCATGCACAAAAGATTAATTTCACAGTTTTTCTCCCTTCTTTCTTTCCTCGCAAGATACAAAGCTCACGAAATGACAGAAGCAAGATAATGAAAACAACAATGCGAGCAAGATTTTTTTTTTTTTTTTTTTGTTCTTGCAGGTTGGATCTCAAGATACTTTTTCTAACTTCATTGTGTGCCATCTGTCTTAGAAAAGGTCTGCTCTGTATTTTTTTTAAATACCTTTCTGATTCTGCTCAGTACCTGGAGCAGGATGTAGATTCCATATTTTAAATCGGGTCAGAGGCTTTGGTTTTCCTAATATCAGGGACAGTTAAAGCAAGGGGCCCACCTCTAATGGCAAGCATGGGCTACTGCACAATGCCCACACCCCAATTAATATTAATAAGGCCTTATGCATAGCCAATTTATGACATTTGATTGACTCACCAACTACCCTTCCACCTGTCTTATAAAGTGAAATATATGGTGAAGAGAGTCTTGTTTGCATATGCATATGTTCTTAATATTAATTAGGCTAATGGGTCTAAGGACTTGCAGATAATATGGGCAAAGAAGAAAAAAAATGTACCACCCACGCGAGACAGAAAATTGTTTCACATCCTGTCCTTGCATTTGAACAAAAGAAGTTGAACCTGAACTTACGCCAGTCTCTCCTGTTTTCTTTCTTAGATTCTAAGGGACTGCTGATCTTGAGAACAAAACCTTCGTGCCACGGGCATTCATATGATTTCCCGTTTTCTCAGTTAACTGTGGAACAACTTTTAACCATAAAAGCCTGCTTCCATGTTTGCTGCAGCTACAGGTCAGCTCTGTCAGCTAAGGAGATTCAAAGTCTCTCAGGCACAGGACAAAGGTTAGATCAGGAGGAAGCATGTCGTAAACCATCTGCCTTAGCACATCACAAATGACATTTATTCCCTCAGAGTGGATGATAGAAACCTTTTGGAATAGTCTAATTAGGCCTAGGACAAACAAGTGTGGAAACCTCATAGAGTTTACTGTTGGGATAGGGGAAGAACAGGCTAATGCTATTTTTGCATGTGACAGTGTTTGGCTGAGGATGGAGGATAGCACACATTTGAGGCTAGCCTAGGTTGTGTAGTCAGTAATAAGCCAACTTGGGTTATAGAATGATGCCTGTCTCAAAAAAATATCATTTCTTTCAATACTAGCTCACTCTCTGGGTACTAAATAAAAAGACATTCACATGGGCAAGTCTTGGTTCTAGGATCTGGCTGGCTTCATGGCAAACTTGTTTTATACAAATATTATGGAAAGAAGATTGCACATTCTCTCTTTTGCCAGCTCTGTAAAGGGTGACAGTAGAACCCTCCTTGAGAAATCCCTGTTACTGTGACTTGAATCCAAGAAATCTCATGCAATCTGTTGAAGGTTGCACAGCTTGTAATACCAGGTCTAGGACTCACACCAAGGTAAAGACATTTCAAAGCCAATGTCTTTACCCACGTCATCCAAGGTCAAGGTGGCTCAAGATGATTGTGGACTAGAAGTAGCTGAGTCCAAAGTTGATAAAAACAGAAAAAGACACATCTGAAGAAAGAGACTCCATGCTTCCTGTTAAGATAACTGATGACTTGTCTGCCACCATGGCATCCATGTGAGTAGTCACCATCAATGTGATATAAGGAAAAATCCTCCCTTTACTGATGGTCAGCAGGCAGCTTAGAACAACATACAATGCTCTATTTACAGTTTATAAACGTTTATTTATAGCCAGCACTTTAGAGTGAAAACTCTGTAGTCTCACTGGGTAAACATCTTCTGGAGCTTCCTTAGGCTGCTCACACATGGAGAATCAAGAGAGCTTAGGGAAGAAAGGATTTGCTGCAGCCACTGTGGGAAGAAATCCAGGAGGCAGCATCAGAGGCAGGGAAGGAAAGGAAGCCTGAGGGACCAGACAGGGTCCTGTCAACCCTTTGTATTTCAACTGCCCATCTTCTCCAAATCTTGGCAGTTGGGCACAGCTTGATCTCAGAGCTCCAGAAGATTTCTATTGATGTTATAGTGTGCTATGTCCCTCATCTAGCTCTTTAGTCAAAGTGTGTGTGTGTGTGTGTGTGTGTGTGTGTGTGTGTGTGTGTGTGTGTGTCTATGAATGTGAGTTTTTTGGTAAGGAGAGAAGGGGAAAAAAGAGGAGGAGTTCACTTACAAGAACAAGAGGAATAGGCACCGCACTTCTCAAAGCCCACAGGTTGAGCTCAGCATCTGCAGCACTGGTGGGGGCCATGATGGTGAGTCCTCTCTGATAACCGTTGATTCTGCTCAGGCTTGTTCCCTTTTCTCTTTTAAAATAATCTGTGCTGCCGAGAATGCTTTGACTGCATTGTAAAGATGTGACAGGTAGTGAAAAAGAGTGTGTATGAAGCAATCACAGGGCTGATGTGCTTTATTCTTGTCTCACATTAAATATGTGTTCATTAAACAAGGGCTTGTTTGCAGAGACAGTGGAAGAGGGAGGTAGGAGGAAGGGAAGGACGGAAGTGTGCCTGGTGCTGCTTCTCCACGGCTCAGCTGTTTGGCAGGAGCCAGCCTAGCGGGATGGCAGTGTGTGGGCTCCGGATCCAGCATCCTGCGCAAGCTGGGTGCTTTTATGTCTATGACTTAAGCTCTCTGTACCTCAGTTTGTCCTTCTGGGAATAAGGCTCAATAAGAGTAGGGCTGTCTATGAGATTGTGATCAGTGTAGATCAAGTTCCTGGTCCTTGTTAACCCTCCTTATTCTACTTCCACCCACTGAATACATTAAACTATCCTATTCTCAAGGAGTCCTGAAATCTTTTCAACTATTGTTCTGTTTTAGCGTTAGAGTTGCCAGACCCTCTGCTAGCTTCTGAGCACTAGGAAGATAAAAGTAAGTACTGTCTTCAGAGAGCTTAGCATCTAGCTGGCAGGAAGGTATTTAACTACTAGACACAACAGAATAAGTGGAGTGTTACGAGCAAAGACTGACAGACAAGACCAAAGGGCAGAATAGGGACTGAGTGGCCTGAGTTCTCGTGCCCAGGAAGATTCTCAAGTGGAGAAGTGAAAGGCGGGTCAGAAAACCACGGCAGGACATCAGAGAGAGTGGGATGGAGGTGGCGAGGACAGCCACAGGAAGCTTCCAGAGGTGCACTCATGGCGAGTACTCATTGCCAGAGCTAAGCAGACCAATCACACGGCTAACGTGTACCTGTCGAGAGGCTGGTCAGACTGGAAAGACAGAGGGAGAGAGGACATAGCTCTGCATAAGGAGGAGTCAGCTTTTGGGGTAGGGTGGGTGAGAGACAACTGTTCTCCCATGTCCACTGACAGGCTAGACAGCTATCAGACAAGGGCTTCTGTGAAGTCAGCCTGCAGAGGGCAGGCTTCATGGAGGACTTTTCAAAGGATGGATGGAGTGAGATCCAATCACCAGCTACAAATCTGGTTTTATTCTTCATTAGTCTTTGGTTCCTGCCCTGATCTGCTGAAAGGAAAAGGTATCAGGAGCTTTTAAGGAGAGAGAGTGGAACATGCACCAACAGTGAGTAGAGCTGCCATGTTCGTTATGGGAAGAAAGGGCAGAAAGTCAGGGGGAAATGTTTTTCTTCTTCCCCACGCTTCCTTTAGGGGGATTTCCTCCATGCGAGGGAGTAGACTGGAGTCTAACCTCTCTTTTTTCCTGAAAAGGAACAGGAGTTAAGGGTTCGAGGAAGCTTTCTGAAATTGCTAGCCCCATCTTCCACCCTCCCGGGTTTATCAAGGTAAGAGTGGCCAGGCATCTACAGAGAATAGAAATAACACCCGACCAGCTCCAGAGGCCCAGATGGATGCCATTTGAGGCAGCTGTCTGTCACTCCCTTAGAGTTCCCAAGTTTGCAGGTTGCTATTTGGTCCAACATGTGGGAACCAGAATGCTTATGGAATCCATTTTGGAATTGGCAGCCAGAACAAAGAATCCAGGCTGGAATGGAGCAAGGAGGTGTAAATGTAGCCCAGAGCTGGGGGCTATCTGGTGTCTCCTAGCTGACCCTGGTGTGGTAGGCAGCATGGTGAGAGTTTGGGGATCCTCTATGGAAGAGGTCATCTAAAAGCCTACAGGACAGAAGGGGATGAGGAGCAAGCACAACAGAGATCTCTGAGCCTGTCATTGATGCACAGACCAAGCCTTGTTTATTCCTCTGTAGTTCAAAGGGGTGTGGTCCAGACACACCCTGCAAGATGAAATGTGAGGGCTATTTTACCTATCCAGTGGAACTCTGACCAGTGCTCTTAGCCACTACTGACAGAGTGTACCCATTCCGGGAAGGGCCTGCTAGGCTGTGGTCTTGCCTGCATTCTACAGGATAGGGCACTTGTATTTCAATCACTGGGTACTATCTAACACTCCCCAAACACACACACACACACACACACACACACACACACACACACACGCACGCACGCACACACACACACACACACACACACACACACTCAAGTGAGTCTTGTTCTGCTTGAAAACACTCTAAAATATTCTCTGTCCTTCATATATGGGGAAACCCCTTTAGGCGTTAGATACTGCAGTAATTACTATATAATGGAGTAAATACTATACTATAATAATTAACTTGTAAACCTTGAAATAACATTTACTGTAATTTAGACCAAATATGAACTGTGAGTAATGAAGCCCGATCCAACATGAAATCATTTGCAGGGTGCTTTAAACATATGCCCAGGAAAGAGAAAGCAGCAGTTTGACATCGTTACAGAAATGGGCCAGAACGAGGCCCTCCCACACTGTTATTCTCAAAAATCTTGTTAGTCTCTTTTTCCCTTTTAAGAAACTTGCTTCCCTCTTGCCTCTCCTTAAACTGTCCTTTCAGGCTGTCATAAGACAAGCAGGGGTTTGTTTTGTTAGGAATTTAGTTTTGCCTCAATTGATTGCAAATGCTTTATACAAAACTAACATGTAAAGCCCAGGCGCGAGTCTTAGACTCTGGCAGAGGGGAGATAGTTTTGGGTTGTCTATTTCAGACAAATAAACTGTGGCTGCTTCTGCAATGTGCATCTACAGTACAAAGATGATTTTGATCACCATGGTGCCAAGGTCCCTTGGCCCCTGGAGTAAGGAGGCGATGTGCTCATTTGGCACAGCATGGCCCCTTTTCTGAAGTCCTTTGCTCTCCATAGTCTTGCTTGTTGTCTTCTGTAAAACTCTGGAAGGTATGTAGAGTTCTTCTCCTATCCCAAGTAACTTCTCACCTGGATAAGGAAGGGGTTTGAAGTGCATTGGTCAAAATGAAGTATTGCTCAAAGTACATAGCCACCGCTATGGCAGGCAGTCCTGTTTGCCTCTGCCCCACATCTCCCTCCCCAGTCCTGCCTTGTCCACAACTGCCATTTTGCTACTTTTCTGCTTCCCCCTTCTCCTCCCCCAGCTTGTCTTTGCAGTTGGCCTGACTCATGAACTGTTTCTATTCAACATTCCCAGTCTTGACACTTAGCTTTCTTTCTATTCTCCCCCAGAATCCTTTTTTTTTTTTTTTTTTTTTCTGATTTGAATCCTGTTCTGCCTTTCTGATCTGTTACCTTACAGGAAATAAGAGTATTTAGGTGGAAAGCCCAGCCAGCATTTAGGGTGCAGTGCCTAGGGACATCCCAGACTTACTCCATCCTTGCCAAACCCAGATGACAAAGGTTCGATTTCTCATCCTGTTTGAGAGATAAGAGAGCTGACAGGCACACCTGAGCTTCGAAGTGTGTCTTGGGTCGCAGGCTTGGCTTGCCAGGAGATTGTCCTTTGCTTATCATGGTTCAGAGTCAGTGATCATACTGTAGAGAAGAGCAGTCTACAACACCTACCTCTACGTACTCTGCAAAGCCATCCAGGCCGATGGAAGAGCGAGCTTGAGAGGTCGGCAGACAGTGCTGAGCAATCTAGGCAAAGTTCTGGATTCCTTGTCCCTCCCCAGGCAACTCCAAGATCCTCTGCCCTCTGTGAGTGACAGGCCTTACACGGTGTGTATAAACCCCAGCCTTCTCAACCCCAATGCTCAACTCTCTTCTCTGTTAGGCCATAGCTAAGAAATCATGCTTCCCAAATTTATTCAGGTTCTGCTTGGGTGATAAGAGAAACAATTTCTCAGTGAGTGTAGACCCCTCTGTACCACTGTCAGCTAACCCACTGTTAAATTCCCTGCTGCACTTCTGTGGGTAAGGTAAGAAGATGATGATACTGGGGGTGCAGATGAGCTAGGGTAGCATCCTCCACCATGAAGGTCCGAAGAGACAAATGACGTCTGGAGCAAACCCATGTGGGGCCAAAAAGCTTAGTTAGCTTGGCTGTTGTTTGCTTGCTTTTTAATTTCAGGGACGTTCCAGTGTGTGACATCCCCTTTGCTGTCCTTAGAGCTGCCCACATTTTGACTGTCCCTTCTGGAGTCACCTGAAACATTTATACCTGTCCTCTTTCTGTTGAAAGTCACTGGCTCTGGCATCCACAGATGGGTTTTCGTCAGCTCTGGACCCCACCGTCGCAGTGTGGGCATCTTGATATTTAACCCAACAGCTTGAATCATAGTTATTGTTTTCTTTTGCAGAGCGGGATCAGAGATGGGGAAGTTGAATGCTTTTAAGCAGTTTTTCCAGAAACAAAAGACTCCATTTTTGAAATGCCAGTTAGCCCACATTGAGACTCTAGGAAGAGGTGTGAGCTCATGCCCCTCCCTCCAGAGAACAGGGCAGAGGCTGCACTGAGATGTGACCATTGAAACAGACTCAAAGTCAATGTGCATAATTACTTACCACCAGTGGTTAATGTGCCCTGAAATCTCCCAGCTCCCCTCAGCCTGAGGCTCTACGTTTGATATTCAGATTTCCGTGATAAATGCTTGCCTGACACCATTTCCACCAAATACCTCTGGATTGCACACGTGCCTATTTCCTTTGCATAAAGATGTTGGGCCAAAGAGGAAAGAAAGCCCCAGAAATCTGTCATATCACAGCTGTGGAGAGGGATAAATCTTTCCCTAGAACTGATAAAAAGAGCCACAACAAATTTCTCCCTTAAGATCAACATACTCATCTTAGAAACAAGGAAGCGGAGAATCACGTAGGGAGAAGGGCTTGCCAAAGGTCACACACTTGGCTAGTTGACTTAAAATTGAGAGCCCAACTCTACGGAGTGATACTGTGTGGTGGTAGCTGTGGGCTCCTTACCCACACTGCGTAAGGAAAGGACTGGTGTGGTGTTCATGCCACAGCTTCCTGCTCCATGGATCATTCTGGCCATCCTCAAATAGTCTTCTCTGAAGAGAGATTTTTCACAGATCTTTTCTTCCAAGTGCCTTGGGCACGGGTATAACAGGAAGAATGAATTCAAACTAAATTTTTTTTTTTCTTGGCCCTTTCTTCTTGGGCTGTCTTGCCCTCTCTCCTGGAAGTCTGAGCTCTGATCCTAAGCCTGGTTGGACAGTCTGCATGCCATGCCCATTACCTACTTATGTGTTATCAAAGCTCACCTGCCCTCCCTCCTGTCCTCCCTCTTCCCCTCCCTCCTGTCCTCCCTTCTGCCCTCTCTCCTGCCCTCACTCTAGCCCTCCCTCCTGCCCTTCCTCCTGCCTTCCTTCTGCCCTCCTGCCTTCCTGCCTCATTGCTTTGAGTTGGAATTCAGCATGCCATTGTTTAGACAAACTGACTATGAAGTCAAGCATGTTGTCACGAATAAGTCTTCTAGCTTTATGCCAAAAGAGCGGCCATGATGCAGGGTCAGTGCACCACGGACAGGAGGGCAGGGTGAGGAGGCAGGGGCATGGGATTTTCATAGAACAGGCAGAATTACTCTAAGTTTAGAGGTCAATCTGATGAACTGCCATTGTTGTTGTTGTTGTTGTTGTTGTTGTTTTACCTCCATCCAAGACATGTCAACACCTTCATGAGGCACCAAGTCTAGGCACCTGTGAGTACAGACACTGCTCAGAAGCACACAGCAAGGGACATTCTAGAGCACAGGAGGAGGAGCGGTGGAGACCCTTGGAATCTAGAAGCCTTGGCCTAAGATGTTGGACTGAGTTGAAGCTGGGATGGAGTTGAGTAAGTGTAGAGAAAAGAGATTGTGTACAGAAAGGAACAACGTGGGAGGTGCACAGGCAGGGAGGCTCCTGTCTGCTGAGTGTGACACAGGTAGTCTAGTGTGACTTAGGCCTTGTCTTCACAGGGTGACCTGTCTGCCTTCTGTCCTCCCTTCTGCATCTCTAGATTTGATTCTTCAAGCATGCAAGTCACTGCTCTCTAAAAAAAAAAAAAAGTGTTCAGAGTACACAGAAGAATCCCACCATGAACGCAGGCATATAGGTAGAGGCTGGTCATTTCATAATTTTCTCTCCTTTAATGATGATGATGATGAGGTGGTGGTGGATATGTGTGTGTGTGTGTGTGTGTGTGTGTGTGTGTGTGTGTGTGCATGTGTGCACGCGTGCGCGCACGCGCTCCCACACAGGCATGGTGTGTGTATGCATTCAGCAGGATGTGTGGAGGTCAGAGGGCAACCTTGCGGAGTCTGTCCTCTCCTTCTTACATAGGGGTTTCCTCGAGGAATCAAATTCAAGTTGCCAGGATTTGTCAGCAAGCATCTTCAGCCCACTAAGTCCTCTTACTGGCTCTCTCAGAATTTTCCTCAGATCATATTGTCTCTGCCTCCACATTCTTGTCTCCTCAGCTGATGATAGACTGGTTCTCAGTGGTCATTAAGTTTAGTCTTAGTTCTAGGAATTATCATATATGCTTTACTGTGGCTGGTATCCAAAGGTCACTCTGTCTTTCAGTCCACCTGGTCCCTTCAGATTGCCCTCCCTTCAAACCCATGTCTTCCCTTCAGATGTACCGTACTGTGGCTGGTATCCAAAGGTCACTCGGTCTGTCTTTCAGTCTGTCTGGTCCCTTCAGATTGCCCTCCCTTCAATCCCATGTCTTCCCTTCAGATGTACAGCTGCATCTCTCTGGCCTTGCCACATATGGAAAATTTTGACCTGGTGTGGACAACTCATTGCCCAGAGTCAAGCCTTATGAAGTGAGGACACTTCAGGAAGGATGTTGTCAGTCACCCTTGAGGACTCACACTACTGAGGCCAGGAGGCCAGGCACAGGAGGCTAGCTGGTTAGCTAATCTGTTCTTTGTCTCCGTTTTAAAGCTGACTTCTCTCTGCAGCTTCTTTCAAGCCCTGTGGCCCTGGGCTTGGCATAACCTCTTTAGTGACTTTAGGCTTTCAGGAAAGAGAGAAGAGGGAGTCCAGAACCTTCAGCTTCTGCCCTGCAGTGCAAACCCGGTATCAAGGGAACATCAAGGGCCTAGTCTCAGGAGGAAAGGTAAGAATCTATGTAAATCATGGAGAATGACACAGGTAATGAAATTCATAGGCAAATTAGTATGCCAATAGATAATCAAAGGTGCAATCTCATCTGCACTTTCATTTTCAATTTATATATCTAGAAAAACACTCTCTGATACTTCATTGTCAATAATAATAATAATAATAATAATAATAATAATAATAATAATAATAATAATAACTTTCCAGGGTTGTTACAAGAATTAAATTACTTAATACCTTCAAGTTCTCTAGAACAGCACCTGGATTGTAGTTATGCTCTTACAAACTGTGAGCTGCTTCATTAGTTATTATTCATGCGACCATTAACATGCCACAGAGGACTGTAATGATTTCATCATGAACATGGGTAGGCAAGCACACCATTAAAATCTCTTGCCTGCTGCAGCGCTCAGTACGTTCAGGGTGATTCTGACATGACAGAAGGAGCAGGATTTGTCCCACAGATCCCAGAGGAGAGTCTGCACCCTGAATAACTGTTCCAACTATTGCTTGCCATATGTCCACCACCAAAAAAAAATAATTTTAGAGGGCAGGAAATGAGCACACATGTGCACGTCTGCAGAGATAGCCTGCTGAAATCGACACGTAAGACATATTTACCGCTGAGGCAAATGCCTTCATGTGTTTGTAAGTAGCTATTTCTGAACCTCCAAACGGGAAGGAAAGAGAAGCCAAATTCAAATGGCATCATGCATTTGTTATTTTGGAGCAAGGTTATGTGGAAGGAGAGCTTCCCTTACGCCTGGAAAACTTTAAGGGGGAGAGATGAAGTATTTAAAGGTATTTTAATGATCATGAAAGGCACTGGCTTAATAGGGCAGGAAACTACAGTTCTCTTTTTACTCCCAGAAGGAAAATAACGAGGCTGTAGCGTAGCCTTCCCGGAGGAGTCATAAACTGGACTGCAAAGAGGCAGCCCCTGGAGACCCCCTCTCTGGGTCTCTGTGGTCCCTTAACTGTGGGTCTGTCTGCCTTCGTTTTCAGTGTGCTTATTAATTAGTGATCTTGCCACTGTGCTTTGCTAGCTGTAACCTGTGTCTGGTTAGGGGGGAAGTCCTTGCCTTCTTGCATGTAGGGTTAGGGACCTTGCTAAATGAGCTGACCTCTCTAATCCTGTCTTCTCCTGGTTTTGCAGGCCTCTGCTAAGCGGAAGATTTCTGCGTCTCCATCCCCATCCTTTCCTTCTTCCTTATTGGGACCAGGAGCTCGGCAGTCTACTCAAAACGTGCATCCTCAGCATCACAAGCCTTCGAACTCTGCACAAGCAATCCTTGCATTCTACAAACTCACCACGAACAATACTGAGCCAGGGGATGCTGAGCCGTGGCTCCTGCAACTGATCGACATATAAACATGCACTTGAAAAGCTACCAACTGACCCATGGGGGTTCATCAAGACTGAAGACATAACGGAAGGCAGGGCCAGGGCAAGCCCAGGCAGTCTCCCTTTGTGAGCAGCCTCACAGACTGACTTGATCACTAAGGAGATTCTCTTCTACTTTGGGCTTGGTTCAGTATAGCCAATCTATTATCTTTATTGAAATATTCTAAAATTTCTTTTTTCCCAACATTTCCCACACTGAGATGGAATCACTCTTTTGAAGAGCTGTGAGTTTAGCTTGGGAGCCCTGAGTGTCCTGAGTGGCCTGACTCCACTGGACAGAAACATTCCTTGGAACTGTGGTGGGGTCCTGAAGCCAGCCTATTAAGGATACGTGCTTCTTACGTAACGTAAAAGGCGTCGGCAGGCTATGAGCCCGCTGCTTCAGCTTTCTCCTGACCTGTCCATTAGCCATTCCACAGATACATAGGACGGGGAAACAAGCCCAAATGTTGAAGGAGATAACATCTTTGTAGAAGACGAAAAGACTGGGGATCTCCAAGAAAGCCTGACATGACAGGCACTCCAGAATGTTGAGCAATACACTCATAGCTGTGACATTTTGTGTCCAGGTTCTAAAGAGTTTTCACACTAGAATCAGGTGATGGCTTCTCCTTCTTTTTTTAAAAGATAAATATTTATTCAATGTATAGAAGCACACTGTAGTTGTCTTCAGACACACCAGAAGAAGGCATTGGATCTCATTATAGATGGTTATGAACCACCATGTGGTTGCTGGGAATTGAACTCAGGACCTTTGGAAGAGCAGCCAGTGCTCTTAACCACTGAGCCATCTCTCTAGCCCCCAGGTGGTAGCTTCTCGAGGAGAGATATTGATGTGTTCACGAGTTCCTTTACTCTCTTTTTGTGCATCTGATTATTTTTGGCTTTCATTTTATCTCAGCTGCCCCTTTCCCTCTGTTTAGATCACCCAGTCTCACTGCTGTATGTTTCAGGGACTTCCCTCTCAACCTCTCTGTCCCTCTCTCACACACAGAAGGGCATGTGACCACTCTGGATTGGAACTCAATGACAATTTTCTAAATATGTAGGAAACCAGTGTTGGCAACGGCCTTGCCTGGTGATTTGTTTTGGGGTTCAGTCTGTGAACATACAGGGTATGTGGCCTGTTCTTCAGCTTGAAAGGAATTATCAGCAAAGATTATCACGTTGTGAACTAGGATGACAATCTGCATGTAAGAACACCACTAGGTTCACAGGGCAGCTTGAAGTATCATACGTGTCAGTTAGGAGGTTAGAGTGGAGGAGACTTGGTCTCCAACAAAGGACAGAGGTAAACTGGAAGTGCAGGGATGAGCAGTGACCTCTCACATAGATAGGAAATGGTAGAATGAAGGGTGAACACACATTCCTGGCTCAGGAGCCAAGCCTGACTAGCACATTTCCCTGTGACCGTCATGCCTGGAGGAAGCTCTTGACTCCAGGGACTCGTGTGTTACACTGGCCTCTTCAGATGTTCCCTCTTTAGGTGGCTGATGGGATCCCTTACTTTATGACCAAGAATGCGAAAGGTTTTAGGCCCCAAGCACTCTCACAGATGTAGCAATTATAGGGGCTCTAAACTGTATCCTGGCCCAAGGAGTATCTTTGGGAAACCTGCCTGTGAGGGGTTGATCCAACTGGATCTTTTAAAGGTACGTTATCATGAGTACATCCCACCCAGCAGGAAACATTTCACTTCATACTCTACATCTCCCCCCTCACATACACTCTACCCCCATCTCTGTTTTCTTGACGTTACAAGGAAGAGTTAGTGTGCTCAGGACACAGCCATCTCCCTTCTACCTTCTTAAAGGCAGTGAGGAAGAACACAAACTGATTTATCTCAGCCTCTCAGAGGTTTGGAGGACATCAGCTACACAGGGTGCCAGGTCCTCTCAGTCCTCAACAGGCTCCCAGCAAGTGCTTCACTCTTCATTAAAAGACAGAGAGTAGCTGTTGAGAGCCTCTGCCACATATGCTGTTTTTAACTCATCCCTAGGACAGAAAGGTCCCATAGCCTTAACTTCCAGGCAGGCAGACCCTCTTTTTTTTTTTTTTTTTTTTCCTAAATTTTACCTTTATTGAATTCTTTTTTTTTTTAATTTTTATTTTTTGATACTTTATTTACATTTCAAATGTTTCCCCCTTTCCAGGTCTCCACTTTGAAAACCCTCCCTCCACCCCTCCCCCCACCTCTATGAGGGTATTTACCCACCCACCCACTCGCCCACCCACTCCTTTCTTCCCACCTTGGCATTCCCCTATTCTGGGGCCTCTAATACCCAAGGGCCTCTCCTCCCACTGATGGCCAACAAGGCCCTCCTCTGCCACATATGTGGTCTGAACCATGGGTCCCTCCATGTGTATTCTTTGGTTGGTGGTCCAGTCTCCAGGAACACTGAGGGGTCAGGCCAGTTAACACTGTTGCTCCCTCCATGGGACTGCAAACTCCCTCAGCTCCTTCAGTCCCTTCTCCAACTCTTCCATCTGGGACCTCACACTCAGTCCGACGATTACTGTGAAGTAAAACTTGCTATTCCGAACTTTTGGGCTAATATCCACTTATCAGTGAGTACATACCTTGTTCCTTCTTTTGTGACTGAGTTACCTCG
>CM052712.1:5335082-5379953 GCA_028551405.1 Uromys caudimaculatus | reverse complement strand
GAGCTAAACAGAGAATTCTCAACTGAGGAAATTCGCAGGGCTGAGAAGCACCTAAAGAAATATTCAACATCCTTAGTCATCAGGGAAATGCAAATCAAAACAAGTCTGAGATTCCACCTCACACTAGTCAGAATGGCTAAGATGAAAAACTCAGGTGACAGCAGATGCTGGCAAGGATGTGGAGAAAGAGGAACACTCCTTCATTGCTGGTGGGATTGCAAGCTGGTACAACCACTCTGGATATCAGTCTGGTGGTTCCTCAGAAAATTGGACATAATACTACCTGAGGACCCAGCTATACCTCTCCTGGGCATATACCCAGAAGATGCTCCAACATGTAATAAGGACACATGCTCCACCATGTTCATAGAAGCCATAGTTATAATATCCAGAAGCTGGAAACAACCCAGATCTCCTTCAACAGAGGAATGGATACAGAAAATGTGGTACATTTACACAATGGAGTACTACTCAGCTATTAAAAACAATGACTTCATGAAATTTGCAAGCAAATGGATGGAACTTGAAAATATCATCCTGAGCAAGGTAACTCAGTCACAAAAGACCACACATTGTATATACTCACTGATAAGTAGGTATTAGGCAAAGAGCATGTAATACCCACAATACAATTCACGACTACATGAAGCTCAAGAGGATGGAAGATCAGAGTGGATGCTTCAGTCCTACTTAGAAGGGGGAATAAAATAATCAAGGGAAGTAGAGGGTAGGAGGGACTTGGGATGAAGAGGAGAGGGGGGATGGGTAAAAGAGGGGAAGAATCAGGTATGGGAGGAGATGGAGGAGATGTACAGAGAGTCAGAAAATTGAACAGAGGTGTGTAGCAATGGGGGATGGGGAATTGGGGGTAGCAACCAGAAAGTCCCAGATACCATGAAAGCAAGAGCCTCTCAGAACCCCACGGGGAAGACATTAGCTGAAATACCCCACAAAGGGGAGGGAGAACCTGTCAAGAACATATCCAGAGGTTAGGCATGGCCTCCTGGTTGAGGGATGGGGCCACCCACCCATCTCCAAAATTTTAACCTGGAATTGCTCATGTCTAAAGGAAATACAGGGACAAAGAATGGAGCAGAATCTGAAGGAAAGGCCATATAGAGAACTGCCCCACCTGGGGATCCATCCCACATGCAGACACCAAGCCCAGACACTATTGCAGATGCCAAGAAGTGCTTGCTGACAGGAGCCTGATACAGCTGTCTCCTGAGAGGCTCTGCCAGATCCTGACAAATACAGAGGCAGATGCTTGCAGCTAACCATCGGACTGAGCACACAGACCCCAGTGGAGGAGTTAAGGGAAGGACTGAAGGAGCTGAAGGGGCCTTATCTGGCATCAGTGGGAGGGGAGGCCCTTGGTCCCGTGAAGGTTTGATGCCCCAGTATAGAGGAATGCTAGGAAGGTGAGGCAGGAGTGGGTAGGGGCTGGAGGAGCACCTTCATAGAAGCAGGGTAAGGGGGGATGGAATAGAGGGTTTGCAGAGGGGAAACCCGGAAAGGAGATAACATTTGAAATGTAAATAAATATAATAAAAGAAGATTATGGCAGAATGATGAAATAATGCAACTGACTGTTTATACGAGGCTTTAACCTATGCCATGTGGTATTGTGCACAATTTTATCACCCCCCCCTTTTTTTTTGTTTTTTCTGAGTATCACCCCCTTCTTTATCATTCTCTTATAGTAAGTTTCGGGAATTGTCTTTCTGAATATATTATTCATAGAATGAAGTGGAAATGAAAATAATAATTCAATAAATACTTGATATTTTGGGCCTAGTCTTTTGAATAGCATTAAAACTAGTAAATGTTGGTATGGACAGTAACTGTAACACTTGGTAAAACTGATCGGTGTCATAGAATCATCAGTTTAAATTGCTGCATGGCTTGGATGGGTTGTTTGTACTCCCATATCATTCTAAAAATTAGTTTATAGAGTAAAGAAGTCACACTTTCCTATTGTCAAGGACCTTTCAAATCCTAAGGTTCTGTTGTCTGGAGACATGTTTGGTCATCTGGCAGTTCGTAGACGTACCTGATTTTTTCATCCTGTTACCTGAGTATCTTTTTATCAGCAGAAAGCTGTGTAAGATTCAAGTGTATGTACACTAATGCTCGTGTAGGTGTGTCTGTGGAA
This sequence comes from Uromys caudimaculatus, assembly GCA_028551405.1. NCBI lineage: Eukaryota > Metazoa > Chordata > Mammalia > Rodentia > Muridae > Uromys > Uromys caudimaculatus. The sequence continues at coordinate 5,377,798 of CM052712.1, read as the reverse complement.
GATGAAGTTTTCAGGTTTCAAGAATCAAAGCTATGACTTTGGGATACAATTTGACTCTCTTTCTTCAAAAAAATCCAGAAGCTACATTCAAAATTATCTAAACACACATCTGTGAAATATGAAACTTGAAAATGAGAATTTCCACTGAATCTGTAAGAAAAATCTGGTAGAAAGGAATCATAAGATGGGACAAAAATGGAAGCCGAGGCCATCGTCTTATGCATAAGCAGAAAAGAAGACAGCAAGGTGTAACGAGTCTGCCTATTTACCTACTTTATCGGCGTACCAATTTTTCCGTCATCTGTGTATCCGCCCCGACCTACTGCAGTCTGAAAGACACAGCAGTCCTCTGTGTGTCTGCCCTGTTGCTCAGTTAGTGAGTCTGTCTTCCGAAGCAAAGAGAGTCAGAAGCAGACATCCACGCTAAGACTAGACACACCACCAAACAAAAACTCACACTGAAGTGTGAAGTTGAGGGCCATTTAACACTGTGAATTTCCCCCTTACGTAACAATTGTGGAACACACATGGCAATTGACGATGCAGTGTGCACAGGGTGAATGTGACAAGTGTTCACTCGGCCTCATGAGTCTTCTCTCTATGGCTGATGGTGAGCCTGCCCAGTGTCACACCGGCCAGGGACAGTTCATGTAACTGAGCGCCATCTGACATTCACTACTGGTGTGTTCATACAGCCTGAAACAATGTTCTCCCACGGTGCCTAGAGCTTGAGTTTTAGATTTGAAATGTATACTGATTTGTTTGTTTGGCAGTTTAATTGGTATTTTATTCTATTTTGTCTTTTCTTTGATTTTTACCCTCCCCACTTTGTTATTTCTGTCTTGGGTAGTTGAGGCATACTAGACCTGCAAAGCGAATCTTAGGTCTATGTGGAGCTTTCCGGCAGTGGTGCACAGGTAAAAGCCAGCATGCACACTGTCACGTTCTGAACTCACCCTCAGCCCTACAAGGAAAGATTTTCAGTCTGTGATCCAGACAGATTCTTACCCCTCGATGGCAGGATGGTCCTAGAGGAGCCCTTGGTTTCAAGAGCACACACCCTGCCTTGCTCTCTGTAGATGAATGACTGTGCTTCAGAAGTTGTAACAGCTATGTGCGTGCTAGCATTCAGTCTAGATGTTGAGCATCTCATTTTGCATTGGTTCCTTCTTGGCTGCTAATAAACCACGACTATACACTAGGTAATTATAAAGAGAAAAAGCTATGGAGGGTGGTTTTGAAGATTCAGGATCAAAAACAAATATCTAGTAATGACCTTTGTGTTGACATGTTCTGAAGGTGTGAATGGGAGTGCTTGTGACTTACCTGGTCATTTCCTTTCTTCTTGTAAAGCCACCATACAGGGGAATCTAATCTAATGATATCATATAATCCCATTCTCAAATTTTACCTCTAAAATGATGGCTAAGATTCTACCCTTTTTATACCTTACAACCAGGAATTAAATTTCAACACAGAGAGCCACCTCAAGCCACAACATAACTCTTCTCTTTAAAAATCTTCAAATTATAAATTATTAAATGTGGGCATCAAAGTATATGGGTAAACAAAGGTGCACAGGGTCCGGAATTTGAATGTCAGCCCATGATGACAGGAAGGGAGATGACTGAGGTGCAGATTGGCCACCGGAGTCCAAAGTCACCTTTGTCCTGGGATTGTCCCGATACTACAGTCTTATGAACTGAACTGACAAGTTCTTTAAAGATTGATTTTATAGAGAGGGGGAAAACAAATGGTCGGGCAAGTGTGGGAGGAGAAAAAGAGAGAAATAGAACATTGGGATTATTAGATTTCAAGATGATTTTAGTGTTTATTAAATTAAAATTACAACTAAATTTGAACAAATGCCTTTTTTCATAAAAATTTTCATGATAAATACTTAATTTGGTAATCTGAGGAATTTTCCACCACACACCATTAGTGACTTTGTGCTCACTCAGGTACACATAAGGATCCAGGATCTACTACATTTGGCGTTTTTCTTTTTCTATCTTAGTTTGTGCTTTCGTTTATTTGTTTTCTTGGCATAACCTCTCAAATTCAGCCATAGCTTTTCTCTTGGCCATCAGCCTTGCTTTCCTTTACCCATGCATAGCTTCAGTCCTCTTTGTATAATAAGGTCTCATGGGCCGTAGAGGGTGGGGGATGGCAGGGAAACACTATTCGATTATAACATTTTATAGGTTGTCAGAGCTCTAATGACATTAGCCAGCTAACTGCAAAGAAAACCCTTTGTGATGGCACATAACAGGTTGCCACGGGCTTGACAAACCTTTGTGAAGTAAACAAGAGAGAGGAGCTGAAAATACAGTGCATCTCTGTCCCCCACCCCTGAGTGCCCACCCAGCACTTCCCACAGTCATTCCCTTCCTGCTTATTAGCCCCTGAAGGGCATTTTTAATATAAAATATAGATAAAGTCTTCCCAAATCAGAAAGGTCTCCAAGTCTCCAATTTAACTGGAATGGAAAATGCTAACTAATTGGCATCAAAATTTGATTTGTGGAAAAAACCTTCTTTTTGTTGGAAACACAACAGTGTGTCTGGGAATACAAGCCCAGTCCTTCAAAAATCATCTGTGTGCGCCACCGAGGAATCAATTAAAGTTGATCTGGCATATCTGCGTTTGACAAATATAAAGAAATCTCTGATTAGGCAGAGGGAAAAAAAGAAGCGCCCCCTTTCTTGCTCTCTCTTCTTCTCTCTTCCCTCTGCTTCTTCCTTTCTTCTCCTGTTTCCCTTTAAAGGCAGTAGGTGTCAGAAGGGGGTGGGTAGTGATATGCAAAACACGGCCTCCGTAACCAAAGTAGCCTGCAAAATTAGGTGTCAGCATGCAAAGCTTATTGATGTATGAATACAGAAAATGAAAGGCGGCAGTAGACAGCCGGGGCTAAAGGTGAGACGGGCACAGCGCGAGCAGCTGTAGCTCCACGTCAAGGTGCTGCTATGTGAGCTCCGGTTTTTTCTGGAGGGCCACAGCCTAACAAGGTAAGCCTGGCCATGAAATGATGGAACAATACAATATAGGCACACACAGTGTGAATACCAAATAAATTGACATGGTGTCTCTCCACCCCCTCCTCCCACTCTCCCACCCCCTTCAAAGTATGCCTGTGTATTCATTAATACATTCATATTCTGAGTTTTCAATAAAAGAAGAAAATGCAGTGTAAACTGGAGTTACTTAGTGACACCCAGCTCATTGCTTTTTATTGTTGCTTGCAGCTACGAAGCCTTCACAGTGCACTAGTAGAATTTATTACTGTCTGTCTCTGTGGCAAGTTGGCGAAGTGCGCCTTTTGAAGAAAATTGACCCACACTTCATGAATATGATGAAAAATGCCAATAACACTACAAAGACGAAGCTCTTGACATTATTCTGCAAAGAGCTAAAAGACAGTCATGAAAGTATTGCAATTACAAATCATTACCTCCTCTCTAGCCAATCGCGGACTCTCTCCTTTATTATTATTATTATTATTATTATTTTTTGGATTCTCTGGATTGCCCCTGGTGCTGTTTCACACAGCATGATGGGGCATGGAAGGGGTGAGAATGCTTTGGCGCTTACTTTTTGAAGAAAAGAAAGGAGGCAAAACAAAGGAGGGATAAATCCGTTCCTGGAGAAAAGGTGTTGTTGGTGTAGTTGTCGTTGGTAGTGATGTTGTTGGTGTTGTTGATAGTGTTGGTGTTGGTGGTAGTGTTATTGTTATTGTTGTAGGTGGTGGTTTTGTTGTTGTTGGTAGTGGTGGTGGTGGTGGTGATGGTAGTGGTGATGGTGGTGGTGTTGGCAGTGTGTTGTTGATGTAGGTGGTGGTATTTGTTGTTGTTGTTGATGGTGGTGGTAGTGTTGTTGTTGTTGGTGGTGATGGTGTTTGGTGTTGTTGTTGGTAGTGGTGATGATGGTGTTGGTGGTAGTGTTGTTGTTATTGGTATTGTTGTTGTTGTTGGTGGTGGTGGTAGTGTTGTTGTTGTTGTTGGTGGTGGTGATAGTGTTGTTGTTGTTGGTATTGTTGGTGGTGGTGCTGCTGTTGTTGGTGGTGGTGATGGTGTTGTTGGTGGTAGTGTTGTTGTTGGTGTTGGTGGTAGTGTTGTTGTTGGTGGTGGTGATGGTGTTTGGTGTTGTTGTTGGTAGTGGTGGTGATGGTGTTGGTGGTAGTGTTGTTGGTGGTAGTGTTGTTGTTATTGGTATTGTTGGTGGTGTTGGTGTTGGTGTTGGTAGTGTTGTTGTTGTTGGTGGTGGTGGTGGTAGTGGTGGTGATGGTGTTGTTGGTAGTGTTATTGTTGTTGTAGTAGTTGTTGTTGGTAGTGTTGTTGGTGGTGGTGGTATTGTTGTTGTTGTTGGTAGTGTTGTTGTTGTTGTTAGTGTTGTTGTTGTTGTTGGTGGTGGTGGTATTATTGTTGTTGGTGGTGGTGGCGGCAGCAGCAGCAGTAGTAGTGGTATGAAAGTTCTTAAAGCCAGAAGTCAGAGGTCATGACCTTGTTGTGACCTCCACCATCTGAAAATTGGAACCATTTCTTTGCTAAACTGTTCTCTCCTGGCTGAGGCTCTGAGCATGACTTAAGGAAGAGTCACCAGTCATCTGTCTTTTATTGTTATAAGTTCTGTCTAGATACAGCACATTACTTATTAAAATAATATATCCACTCATCTTCATTGTAAGGAGCCAGCCTCTATACTTCAAAGAGCAAAACAAGAGGAACCATGGAGATCAGACATTGTGGAACAGGCCTATTACTCCAGGCACTTTGGAAACTGAGGCTTCAGAAGAGGCACGAGTAGCCAGTCTACACTATACAGAAAGACCCTGTCTTGACAGACTGACAAAAAACTCAAAACAAATTAGTAAAATCAAGAGAGGAGACCAAGTGTAGACTATAACATTTGCCTTTGGCATGCTTTCATGACAGAGGCATCATACTATCTGTACAGGGTTGTGTTGGGACCCCAGTTTGTTTTGTTTTCATTATGTGTGATCTACGGAGAGGCGTGCTGTACAGAGAGGAGGTATCTGAAAGGTTTTTTTTTTTTTTTTTTTTTTGGTTTAGAATAGCCCTATTCTTTCTTATTGTTTAATAGCCATACATGTATGCGTGTGATCAGTCTGAGTCATTTCACTCCACACTCTCCCTCAGCCCCTTCCCTCTCTCACCTGCATGCTTCTCAACAGGCCCTCTGCTGGACTCTTGTCTTTATTTTGTACAGGGCCTATTGAGCTTTATTAGTTACATGACCAAATATAGGTAGAGAGTTATTTAAGAAGAGCAAGAAATCAATGGCTACACAACTGGAGAAAATGACACATACTCTTTCCAGCAAGTGTTAACTCCAGTGGTCCTTCAGCAGGGGTGGCGCCTCGTGGGCTCCTCCCCCATGTGTATGGTTCTCTGCACAAGACTTGCTTAAGGTTGGGCCCTTCAAACCCTACTCTGTTCCACTTCACTCTACTCTACTCTACTCTGTTCATCATTAAGTTATTTACTTTATATCGCAATCAAAGCTTCCCCTCCCTCTTCTCCTTCCAGTTCCTTCCTCTCCTCTCCCCTCCTGTCATCCACCCCTCCTTCTCTTCTCAGAAAAGGGGAGGCCTTCAATGGATATCACCAGCCTTGACATATTAAGTTGCAGTAAGAATAGGAACATCTTCTCCGATCAAGGCTAGACAAGGCAGCCTAGTGAGGGGGAAGGGATCCAGAGGCAGGCAATGTAGTCAGAGATAGTCCCTGACCACACCTTTTAGGAGTCCCACATAAAGACCCAGCTATACAACTGTTACATATGTGCAGAGGGCCTAGGTCCATCCCATGCATGCTCTCTGGTTGTTGGTTCAGTCTCTATGAGCCCCCATGGGCCCAGGTTAGTTGACTTTGTAGGTTTTCTTGTGGTGTCCTTGACCCCATTTACTCCTTCAGTCCTTCTTCCCCATCATCTATAGATTCTCCAAACTCCACCTAATGTTTGGCTGTGGGTCTCTGCATCTGTTTCCATGCTGGGTGAAGCCTCTCTAATGAGCATGTATGCTAGGCTCCTATCTGAAAATTTAGCAGACTGTCATTAATAGTGTCAGAAGTAGCATGGGTCTCAAGCTGGGCCAGTCACTGTCAGCCCTTGGAAAGTGCTGACACTCAGCCTACTTAGAAACATGACAGGATCATCTTCTGCTTCTCTTACGATATAAAAAGAATCTAGGAAGTTTGTAAGGCATGTTTGAAGTCATACATGAAATCAGGAAAGAGATCTAAAAAGGACACGGTGACACTTGAAGTTGTCCTGAACTTGGGAGTGGGGGACAAGGACATGTATTGTAGCATCTACACTTGCTGTTGGGTGGTCCTCCTGTCTCTGGATCCAAGTAGTCAATGTATATTTACAATGTTTATGGACGTTAGGCTGAATCCCCTCTTTTCTATCTTTGTTTAATTACTTGGCATATGAGTTGGGCTAGAACCAAGGTAGGGCTATTCTAAAATTTCAATGGTTAAGCATTCTAGAAATTTATTCCTTAATTCACAACACAATCTTGCATGAGTAATACTGGTTTTTAAAAATCTTTCAGTCCTGTGAGTTTAAACTTCAGTTTTACGACCTTGTTGTTTCTTAAGATTTTGGGATTCTCTTTAGTGAGGCATTACACAAAGTAAATTTTAAAATGACCCAGAATATAATTGCTTTTATTCCATTGATAAGACCCCCCAGTTCCCATGTGATGATGGAAAGGTAGGATCACAGTAGACACCAGCTTCCTAGTAAAAACTCTGTGCTTTGTCTGTTAAGGGAGTGTATCTCAAGCAGTGGTCAGTACAGAGAGCTTCAGGTGTGGTGTTCAGCTAGTCAGAGATCCCCTTGCTCTGTGTCAGAGAGAAAATAATGTGTCCGTTCATATTTCCTGCAGCTGGGCATCAAAGTTCATCAGTGCTCAGAAGCAGGGTCCCTTTCATGTGAAGGACCACACTATTAGTTTTATCATAAAAGGATGGAAATAGCAAGATGAAAGACTTGAGAATGAGCCCAAGTCATTCTGAATGCCTAGGTCTCATTCTGGATGAAGTCAAGGTGAGTGACATGTCTCTATAACACTGATAGAGCTAATTATGGACCTCTTTTCCCAGCGTGGCCAAGGTTGGAGGTGCTATGGCTATGGAACAGGACCGTGATAGGAAACTGTGTGTCACCTTTCCACTGTGCGTGTCGTTGCGGGACTATTCTCCTTTGTCATCAAATGTCACCTATCTGGACAGAGCAGTGGGATCTAGCTGGTGCCTATTACTTGTCCTAGCTCTGTTCTCTCCCCATCTTTGCCTATTCAATATCTGTCTAGATGTCAAACAGAGGGAAAAATTCTGAGAAATATGTTCACCGAGCGTGGATCTGACCGCTTCTACATGCAAATAGCCTTCAACAGGGATGCTGGAACCATGGTCTCATTTTAATGTCCAACAATTGCTGCCCCCTTGCTCTTAGTCCTTTTGTCAGCTTGATCTGTGTGAATATTGTCATCTACACTGTGGAACTAGCACTGTGATGCTCCACTGGATTTCTTGGCTCCACATGCTTCTTCAGCTTGGATTTGCTCTAATGTTCTGATTGCTTTTTCCAAAGACTGGCAATGCTTATGTATGGGCCAAACTGGCTTCATTGTTTTCTAAAGAGCAGGGGTGGGTTTGAGCTCAGGAGGGGGGTCTGTTTTATTGTGCTACAAGAACCACATTTCTTGGTGGAAATAAACACCATATTGTTGAAAGAATGTACAACTTGTCAGCAGTTTTGGGTTGAGGCAAGTCAGTAGTTCAGTATTCCTTTCCCTGCTTAGAATCACTTCAGGGAGAGGCCCACCCCAGGAGCTCAGCAACTTGGCTACACAGCCTTGTTACTTGGCCAAAGGCATTTGAATGCGAGTGTATACATAGATTCTAATATCTTGGGCCACTTCTTTGCTGTCAGCACTGCAGTCTCCCCTTCAGTTTTGCATTTGCTCTACACTCGATGACCACAATGCCTTGGCTAATGCCTTTTAATATCTAAGCCTTGTACATCTAGTGCTTGGTTAATAACAGGGAAAAGCTCTGGTGACTCACCTTGACCTCAGGAGGAAAAAACATCCTTTTAATAATCTGGGAGTTTATTTGGATCGAAGGCATACTGCATGTTACACAATCTTCTTGGAGAGCACACAGGTCATGGAGTGGCACCCTTGTTTTTTATGAAGTCAGCAAAGACGTATAGGGGCCAGGCTCGCTGCTTCTCCGAGAGCCTTCAAATTTATCTCTAATATGTAACCCACTAGCCAGGCAAAAGCCCTCAGCAAGTTTAAAGGGTTTTTCTCTAAGAACTTTTCTAAATGTCTAACCTTTGTTGCAATTAAAGTCAAAGGTGCATTTTATGAATGTTATCAGAAAAGAGTGTCTACCCCCACCTTTTTTTTAGGACCCACCCCAAAGTCTCCCACACCTTATAACTTTTAACTTCCTTCCTAATACTAAATTGGGAACAAGTGAAGGGCAAAGATGGATCCTGGCTCCCTAGTGGACATGGGGGCTTTAAGATGAGGAGTACAAGTGGAGCCTGGTCTCCAGTCACTGGGAGCTCTCTGTGGAGGACAGTTTGCCCTCAAGGACAGACCGTGATCTCCAGAGACATTTTGGCTGCTATGATGGGAAGGAGGCACAGGAACTACTGGTTTCTAATTGATTGAGGCCAGAGATGCTGCTAATATGTTGTGGTATGCAGGCCTCACCCCCAAACAGCCCAGCAAGATGTCAGTAATGCTGAGGTTGAAGAACTCTGCTCAGTTCTTCAAGACATGCATTCAGAATACCCACAAGGCTGCTGTTGATCTTCAGAAGATCCATTAAGTAATTATCATTTAAAAATTTTTTTATACCGAAATTCAATCAAGCTACCACCTGGGAGCCATTTCTGTTGTTCCTAGCCCATCTACCAACTTCTCCCACTTTCCTGCCTTGTCCCCACGTTACATCCTCTCCCCGTTTTTCGACCCCTATGGGGAAAATGATAGCATATTGCAAGAGAGAATGTGTAGAGTCAAAAGTACAGCTCTTTGTAGTTACTCATTTAATCACAGCCATATCTTTTCTGGACCATTCCTTCTAAAGATAAATATGTTTATGCTGCAAGTGCCGCCCTGCACAGCTTGGTAAGCCCTTTGGAGATGGCACTGAAGGTAAAGAAACACATTCACAGGATGTTTACTCTAATGTTGCTCTCAGAAGCATTTGGGAGTTTTAAACATATGCTTGCAGCATCTCTATCTTTACATGGCTGCTAAATTGTAGAAAAGCTGTAAATAGAAATAATGGACCCAGTTTATTTTTAATTAGAAAGCTGCTACTTATAGCTGCAATCGTGACACCACCAAGCATGCCTTCCCTTCATTTGGAAGGAAAGAATAGTGAATTCCTAGGGGTTTGAATTTGAGCCAGGTTCCCTGAGTTGGTTGGTCTCGGACCCCTGCAAATCCAATGCCTTTTTGTGGCTCCTGGCTATAGGCCGACTCTGCACTACTTTGTAATGTTTTTAGATAAAGCAGAAAATGCTACTGTTTCACTGTTTCCATCAAGTTAGGAATGAATACTTTAATCTTTTCTTTTCTCATTTTTTTTTCTTCACATTTAATTGTTAGCCTCTATCCCTCCATTTGGTAAAATAAAGGGTCATATTTAAATTGTTTCTACTTCCTGGGGGTGCTTCTGTTAACCCGTTAGGTATGTGGATAGAAGCAATTTTATTCCTTATCATCTCACAAGTAACAAGTATTCTAGGAATGTAACATCTATGCTTAGATCTTATTTCTGTGGTTTGGTTCTCCCCACTCCCCGCCCGGCTGTAGGATGATCGATAGAAAATGAAGACAAGTCTTGTACCCAATTATTTTAGGAATGTTTGGGCTGCAAGACTCTTTGTGATCATGACCTAATACCTTTAAATGAGAGTACGGAATTGCCCAGTAATTGGTGGCAAACGTTGACTTTCATGCTAGTGGAGCAGAGCAGCCACATGAAGATCTCTCTCTGGGCTCACATGTTCTCTCAACACTGTGATGTACGACCTCTCTCCTGCTTGCAAAGAGATATCCCACTCTTCTTCTCTGATGTTTGGATGCTCAGCTTAAAGTCCAGTGATCTACTGGGAGAATGCTTACCTTTGGATATTAGTATTGTAGTGAGACAACTAAGAAGAGAGTTTGGTGCAACATGAAATCAGCATGTTTAGTAATGCCTAATTAGGCTTAATTGGAAATGCTGGGAGGAAAATCAGTTTAGAGAAAGGGCAATGTTAAGAGATGATTTAGACATATGCTCTCCAACACGGTGGCTACCAGACACATGTGGCCATTGAGCTCTTGTGCTGTGACTAGCAAAGATGAGGCTGAATATAAGCATGAAACAAACACCAGGTTTCAAGAAACTAGCTTGAGAAATGTAAAATATCAAATTAATAATAACTGTTCTTTACAGAGATCATATTGACATTGTTGTATTTTGGATGTCTTTCCTTAGATAAATAGTTTGCAGCGTGAGTTTTTTTCTCACTCCTTTTGATTTTCCAATGTAGCTACTAGAAATCTAAAACATATCAGGGCTGTAGCCTTGATTATCTGGGCAATTTCATCACGTTCATCTAAAAGTATTAGATCACAATCACGACGAGTCTTACTATTCCAAATGGTTAGATATTGGGCTAGTTCTTATAGCCATATGCATCTCAGCAACAAACTACAAGAATCTCAGAGTTTCACTTCTATTTTAAATATATTAGTATATCTCATCTATAAAAATGTTTGTGACTTGCTTTGCATTTCTTTCTTTTTTAAAATTTTTATTTATTTATTTTTATTCACTTACTTTCCAATCACAGCTTCTATTTCTATGGCTCATGCTGCTTTGTAAGTTCTGTAGGTGTGGCCAGGTCCTGCAGAATGCATTCATGCCTATAGGTGAAGTCATAACTAGGCTGTGGCTTGCTTAACGCACGCTATGCAACAGTTTCAAATTTTATGAGTAGTAACTTCCAAGTCACATAATCAAGAGCAATTGTAGCACAAAGGGGTCCCTGAATAAATGTCATCACAACCCTGAACCTAGCATTACATATAAATTTCTATATGTGAGTTCTACTGAGGACTATTTTCTTAGATCTCTTTAAACTCTCTGTAAGTTCCTGGGCAAATGCTTTCCAATGTACAGCACAAGTGACCACCATCACTGTCAAGTTGAGGGTAACAAGCACTGACTACAGATCTGGGTACCATGATGTAGTTACTCCAATTCCAGTTGGGGAATATGGACATTGAGTAGGACATCAAGTTAGCCTTTCCACTCTTGTTCTTTAAGACTTGGTGACTTGATGTTTATTTCAGTGTAAAGCTCACTTCCTATAGGATAACATTTAAGCTTCATCACAAGGGAATATTTCTCTAGCTACATATCCTTATATACAGCCACAAACTCTACAACAATCTCAGAGTCTCACTTCCATTCTAAAGGGACATACTCTTCCTTTCTCTAAAAACTATTTTTACTTTCTCTATCTTCATGAATCCCAATTCTATTCAATATTAAATTAAGGTATAGAACAGCATAGAGAGAATATATTTGCTTATTTCTTACAGAACTAATATATAAAAGAATTAAAGTCTTCAAAGACCAGCGATAAAATGATACAAAATACAATTCAAGTATAAGGAAGGGGTAACACAAACTCAGCATACTAAACTATGACCAGTGAACAAAAAGATCTCATTAGTAAAAACATTTTATTTAAAGTTTAATAAATCCTGCTTAAAGTCAAGTATGGTTGTACCATCCTTTAATCCTAGCACTTTTGAGGCAGAGGCAGGTGGATTTCTGTGAGTTCAAGGCCAGCCTGACATGTATAGTGAGTTCCATGCCACCCAGAGCTACATAATGAGACACTGTGTCAAAAAGAAAATCAATCACATGTATAGACTAATCATTTATTCTTGGAGTCCATTCCTGCTAATACTCAATAAATTTGAGTGAAAACAAAGAATCTCTCTGTTGTTGCTGGCAGAATGAATGTGGAAGTTGTGGGATATCTATTAGGTCAAATCTTTGAAAGACAACTTGTTGCTATCTTATCAAAAATAAAAATGAGTGACCCAGATGTCTAATTTTTAAGACTTTTTTTCTGCATATAATTAAAAGAGATGCACAGAAATACAGATACAAGGTTTCATAGCAATACTTGAGCTTAGGTTGAGTAGAATTTGGATTAATTGTCACATTGTCACCAAATAATGAGTCAAAGTCACCAACATGGACACTTTGTAGAAGGATGTTACTGGCTGGAAAACACATACATATCTTAATGCTACCTTCTAAGCTGGATTTCTGTGTGCATATATGGTGTACGGCTAGCATTGTGCTTTGGTACAATGATTTGTCTACTAAGGCCCTATGTATGTCTTTCTCATTTACTTCTTGAAATAGTTCTAGAATACAGACACTTATTAACTCTATATATTGTGGAAATCATTGATAGAGAGTTAAACAAACACCTGGAGGTGGCTGAACTGAGTATGGAAACCAGTGAGACTCTAAGCCAGTTGTCTTAAATTCTGTGTGTACGTTGTGGGGGTGGATGGTGCACATTTCTATGAGAACAAGCATGGGCAGGAAATCACATGAATGGCCTGTTAGCCCTCGGAGACTGGAATCAGCAGCAGAGAAGGAGGTGTGCACATGATTTTAATCACAAGGAATCATGTCAAGTTATGAGTGACTTTCATACTTTGTGCTTTTTTGTATTTTAATATGCTTTCAATTTTCTGTTTATACAAGTACAGACTTTTGGATTAGAACATGTGAATTTTTTTGTGTGTGAATAGCAACAGACCAGTCAGGGCTATTTGTGAAGTCTCAAGAGCCTCTTTGTTGTTGAGGAAACCTTTCTGGGTCTTGGATGAGAAGATTCTGATCTCCATCTTCTTATTGACTATGTCTTCATGAGCTTTAGTCTGCTCTAGCTTTGTTGATGTTCTTCTTCTGCATTACTGGAAGTCCCTTGAAGGCACCTAACTCATGTCTGACTAGATTATCAGGAAAGGTGACAGAGTAGGAGCTGTTGGGGCTGGCCTTTTCAACTGTGTTCTCACAGGTGAAGACCCCTGACACCACTTTGTGGCATTGTGCACTATATCTAGTTTGATGTCAGGATGAAGCAGGGACACATGAAAATCTCTATTTAATTTTCTTGGAGCAAATTTGGAGAAAAATATAGACAGTAAATTCTTTGAGAATTTATCAACTTCATGGAGATAGAAAAACAGACTGGGAGAAACATTAAAAGGCAAATCCTCCTCCGTCGGCTTTCTTTGAAAATGAAACAATAAATTGTTTCATTTATTATTTATTTATAAAGTAAGAGTGTGTTGAAAGCCGTCACCATGTGGCACTGAGTAAGTCGTCAGAATACTTCACATGTGGCACCAAGTAGGTCATCAGAATGCTTTACCATGTAGCACTGAGTAGGTCGTCAGAAATCAGAAATAAATGCATCAAATGCTATAGCTCTCACCAACTTTTACAATAATCCTGCATAAGGAAAGAACAACATTCAGAAGACTCATGCATTGCTTAGTATAACTTGAAAATCTCCCTGGACATAGCAATGACCTGTTAGGGATAATGTTTCAAAAGGAATGGGACTCTATTGGTTACTCATCTGCTCATGTGTTGTTCTGTCTGTCTTCTTCTTCTTCTTCTTCTTCTTCTTCTTCTTCTTCTTCTTCTTCTTCTTCTTCTTCTTCTTCTTCTTCTTCTTCTTCTTCTTCTTCTTCTTCTTCTTCTTCTTCTTCCTCTTCTTCTTCTTCTTCTTCTCCTTCTTTTTTCTGAATCAAGCACATCCTGACTTATATTTTATTGCTTATTTTGTTCTTGATTAATTTAATTATTTATTCACTTTACATCCCTATGGCAGACACCCCTCCTCCCAGGCACCCTCACATGGTCCCTCTCCTTTCCCCCTCCCCTGTCTCCTTCACCTCTGAAAAGGGGTGGTTCCCCTGAGTACCAATCTACTCTGACATCTCAAGTCACTGCAGAGCTAGATACATCCTCTCTCACTGAGGGCAGACAAAATAGCCCAGTTGGGGGGGCAGAATCCACAGGCAGGCAACAAAGTCAGGGTAAGCCCCTGTTCCATTTGTTGGGGGATTTGAATTAAGACCAAGCTGCACATCTGCTACATATGTATTCAAGCCATTATATGTTCTTTGGTTAGTGGTTGAGTCTCTGGGACCCCCCCCCCCCCCACTGATCCAGGTTAGTTGGTCTTTTTTTCTTTTTCTTTTCTTTTTTTCTTTTCTTTCTTTCTTTCTTTCTTTTTTTTTTTTTTTTTTTGAGCTATTTCTGTCTTTATTCTTAGAGATAAGAGATTGGTTACTTGTCTGGGAGCAATCACAGGTCCATGGTTGGATGTTTCTGGAAACTTAGAGTAATTATTTATTTACAAAAGACTGTGCTGACTTAAAAGCACCAGTTGTGTCTAAAGCTCTCAACAACAGTCTGACCTGTGGTAGCCACAGACATAATTGACATCCATGGACTGTTGGAGCCTGCTGGAGCCTGCTGGAACCTACTGGAGCCTGCTGGAGCCTGCTGGAGCCTTCTAGAGCCTGCTGGAGCCTGCTGGAGCCTGCTGAGGCCTGCTGAGGCCTGCTGGGGCCTGCTGGAGCCTGCTTGGGCCTACTGGGGCTGACTTACCTCCTTGGATATTCAGATGACTTTAATGGTAGAAGGGATAATCTTTGCAGTGCTCTATGCATTCTGCTGGATTTCAATTTACTATAATTATCTTGTTTCACAGAGCAACCCTTGCAGACTAGGGAGTATGGCCTTCTAGACGTTTCATTGAAATCCCAGGTTATTGAGGGCAAGTCTTCCTTGATATTTAATCAGGTAGAAGGGACTTTCCCATCACAGGATTTTCCACGTCACAAGACAGCAAGTTTTTGTGGTCTCCATCAGGCATGTAGGTGAGAGAGAAGCAGAACTGACATAGTCCTTGCTTTGAAGATTTGTACATTGTCCAATGTGGGCCAAAGGTTCTCAGGAGCTGTTTTAACTGCACTGATTTCTCCCATTCAGGAGCAAGAAATCTAGAGCACGTCAGTCATTTGCTGAGTAAGAGCACTGATTCACAAGTTAGAAAAAGAGGAGGAGGAATAAGAGGAGGAGAGATGGAAGGAGAAGTAGGGGGACAGTGATGGTAATGATGGTGACGGCCACGCTAGTGATGATGGTGATAGCCAAGCTGTGATGGTGATGATGGCCACACTAGTGACAGCCCTTCACTGGAGAGGTGCACAAGCAGTTGCAGAGATCAAAGTGACCACCTACTACTGTTCTTCCTCTCTCACTTCCAAATCTATAGCATTTTATAAGGGAAAGGTTGCAGGATGTCACAGAAATTCTTGAATGAAGTAATCATCCAAAGTGGGGAGTAGGAAGTTTCTAGACCATTGACTTTCTTGTAGGTAGGCATTAGATCATTGTGAAATACTCATTTTGAGCCCCCTATACCTTTAAGGAATTATTCTCATAGAATGCCTTACCAGACCAAGAAATAGTTCTAGCTCTTAGTTTTGTCGAAGACCATCTCTTGGTGATTGTCCAAAAGAATTTCATCATAAATACAGATTTAAGATTTATGAAGGACCCACATGTCTTTTCAAACATTTACTTCATTTTTTACCTGGTACTAGAAAATGCCCAAAGTATTTTTTTTAAATCAAAATCCTTGATTTCAACTGATTTAATAAATGATATTTCTGTACAAGAGAACACTTCACGTAATTGCATATATGATGAGAATTCACTCCGGGAACCATCACCAACTGGTAGGTATGAGGCTAGGCAGGTAGTAAGGTTCTAACACTGCTTAGGAAGTTGGTAAAAGCAATGAATATCATGCTATGTGATTTGCAGTATGTGACCACAAAAATTCAAAAAACCTAGAGAATCCTGGTAGAGTACGAAAGGCCATGGAGATCATAGCACACTCCCAGGGAATCCAACTTAATGTGCATTTGTTTATTTACAAAGCAGCTGCAAATCAGTACATCGCATTCAAGTGCATGCTGACGGTGTTGATGGCTCAGGAGGAAGGCAAGCTTTAGAGGGGGAGATGCAGTGGCAGGCAGGTGAAGACTCACCTAGAAGTCAGAGCTATGGCGAATCCTGACTCATCCTTCCATATTATAGATGCAGAAACTGGGTCAGCAAGACAGAAAGAGCTTGAATCCTGGGCCAGGGAGCTGGCAAGCAGCACATCCTGGCCAGGAGTCAAGATTCCCTCCTGCTTTTATTTCTCTATCTAGAGAACAGAGCTCTGAGCTTTCAGAGCACAGACGCAAACCCAGGTTCCCCAGGACAGATGTCTTGGTACAGTCCATTTTAGATGTTTGAAAATGATTTCTCCTGGGAATAACTCATAGTACAATTGTAAAGCTGAAACAGAAGGAAAAGGAAAACAAAAACCAGATAGAGAAGAAAGGAAAAAGTGCTCATTGTGGGCAGACTCTCTTCTAAACTCAATGAATTCTATGCTTTAATCGGTATATCAACCTTATTAATAGGATAGCTATGAGTCTTGCCTTAGCTTATACCAAGACTCTAGCACCTATTTATAAAATGATTATCAGATTTCCTTTCCTATATTGTATTGACTATATAGAAAAGAGCACCCGGGGTATCTTACACATTGACCACTCTGTTGATGGCAGTAAGGTACTAACCTGCCATGTCTGGGTTCTCAATTTGTTTTTGTTTTGTTTGTGGATGTGGCAGCTAAGAATTGTGTGTGTGTGTGTGTGTGTGTGTGTGTGTGTGTGTGTGTGTATTACTTAAACTATCATGTAGTGCTTACCTCTCTTACATTTTGAATATTGTTTCCTTTTACAGGACAAGGGCCTGAGGCTGGGAAGTTCAGTCAAACTCAGGTTACCTTTCGTACAATGGTCAGAAGTGGGTCTTACTTCAGAGCCTTTTACTTCCAAGTCTACTGTAGTGGACTAAGAATGTAGATGTAACTCTGAGTTAGAGTGCTTGCAGAGCACATGGAAGGCTCTGGGCTCAAACTCTGGCACAGGAAAAAAATAGCCAAGCCCATGTTACTTTTCTTGCATCTAAGTTTCCAAGACACAGAAAGGAGGCATTCCTTGCAGGTAATTGAAGACCAACTGTAGCAGGCCTACCATTTCCAGTTTGGGATAGAGTCCAGAACCTGAGAATTTTATCAACTTTGTTTTTCTGTCTGCATCTGAAATCCTTCCCCTATCTTTGTTCTGGAGCCAGTTTTTAGGGGCTGAGTCTGACCAGTTATCCAAGAACAAGATGCCAGGCTCCAGATGTCCTGCTATAAACTCAACTTTGCAGGGATGTCCGGGCCCTGCAATCTGTCTGCATAATATCCTTTCTCTGTAGAGAAAGACATTAGAAAAAAGATGGCTTTCTAAGGCGCAGGACAGGACAGGCACCTTCGTTATGATATGATAACCATCTGCTTAAGGAGTTAGCGCTACTAATTGGTCTCTCACCTTCAATATAAAAAATGCACCTCTAACTCAGGGTCATTGTGTAGTTCTCACCTCAAAATCTTCATTAAATGAAACCTGAGCTTGTGGTATAGACTACTCTTTATTTTTTCTTTCTTTTTCTTTTCTTTCCCTTCTTTCTCTTTTCTTTCTTTTTTTATGTCATGGAAATTAAAATGACTGCCAGGAAGGCACAGAGAAAGCTCGCATGACAGATGGAAGAATTTCTGAGGCCAGGGAAGTCTGTAATTTATATTTCTTAGGGCCAGTACAAAGTACTCTCCAATGGCCCAGGCTGCCTTACTTCGGGAGGCTGGTCAGTGAGCTGCTAAATGTGGACTGTCTGATAGCTTTGGGATTTCAGGATGTAATGATCAGACAAAATCCTTGTCCTCACTCAACTTACAGTTTTCTAGGTTTGTCCCTCTCACTGGATAAGTGGGTTCTGAAATTAAGGCTGAACTCATAATGAGGCAAAGTAAAAACTATTCGTGATGATTTTAGAACAGATTTTAAAATGTGCCCACCCTACTTTCCCCCAAAGCATAAAACAACTGTACTATCTGCTTGTTACAGTGGCCCGAAGCATCACCATTTGAGACAGACCTCAGTAGCCTTCTGAATGTGAAATTTAGAAACATTCTCTTACTAGCACACAAGCACTTTCAGTGAGAACCTCAACATGTGGCTGATTTTTCTTCCCAACACAGACAAAGCTCTGAGCAATGGAGACCATGCAGGTGGATGAGCAACACAGAAAGGTAAAATAGTAGTAAGAGAACTCTGCCAGTGCAGACAGTGCCTGCTCTTGGACATTCTCTCTAAACCTTGTAGTGAAAGTGGAGATCTGTCTTCACTTTATGGAAACCCAGAACAAGAGTGACTTATGTGGGCAGTGGAGATAGTGTTTGCTTCTGCTATTAGTGTCGTCTTCAAAAAATCCCTTTATCTGTCTTCACCCCCTATTTATCTATTTCAGGAACTAGCTTCAGGATTTTTATGGGGAGCTGGTAACTCTACTTAGGGGCACTGGGGACAAAAGAACCACCAATGAAATGGATAGTCATTTGCTTTGGTTTTTTTCAGTTTTCACTTGCTGAACCAATGAAGAGACCAATGTGTGTGTGTGTGTGTGTGTGTGTGTGTGTGTCTGTGTGTGTGTCTGTGTGTGTGTCTCTGTGTGTGTGTCTGTGTGTCTGTGTGTGTGTGTGTCTGTGTGTCTGTGTGTGTGTCTCTGTGTGTGTGTCTGTGTGTCTGTGTGTGTGTCTCTGTGTGTGTGTCTGTGTGTCTGTGTGTGTGTGTGTGTGTGTGTGTCTGTGTGTGTCTGTGTGTGTCTGTGTGTGTCTGTGTGTGTGTGTGTCTGTGTGTCTGTGTGTGTGTGTGTGTGTGTGTGTGTGTATATTCCTTCCTCCTTCCTACAAATGACTAACATGATGAGTAAAGTTCAGCCCACTCTAGGTCCTTCTGTTGCTCCAAATGACTTAATGACAACGATGTAATTAATTTCTAGCCCCTGATCCTGCTGTCACTGCTACATGACATTCCTCCAGCATGCCAGCACATTTAGAATAACCTTCCTGTTGTCCAGCATAGTCTACTTTTTTGACCCCTGACTGTTCTTGTAATTTGCTTGGACTCATTACTTTGCAGTACTGCACCGTCAGACACCAAAGTTCTCAGGCATTGGATCTCTAAGTAAGCTGCCCACACCTTATGGAGGGCGATGGGATCTCACACATCTCTAGTGCTTAGTGAGTCGCATGCATTTTAGTATTTTTAATTGGGTGGAATTATTTATCTGCCATTCTGTTCCAATGCTTGGTTGCCAGCCTTAAGTTGGGATGAACGGTGCCAAAAGATATAAGGGAAATATTAAAGCTGACCAAGTCTTCAGAGAACAGTGTCACTAGTTCCCAGAATCCCTTTCGAGGTGTAGAAGGAACACATGCTCTGCATACACAATTGTTCATCCCTGGGAGTCAGTGGGTGAAGGGTGATTTATAGGAAAGGAGGAGAATGCTAAAGACATGGGAACCTGGGGACTGTGCTTGGGACTACAGCTGGGAGGACGCTTATCACTGTGCTTTTCCCAGAATAGGGCTTTGTAGTAAGGTGTGGTTTTGGAGGAAGGACACCAGAGAAGAGCAGTTATCCAGCTTATGATGAATGCACTCGTAGAGCTAACTGGGGTAGGAAAGAAAGGAACATTCTAGAATTAGACGTGTAGCTGTGGACATGAAAAAAAATTGCGTAAGAAACCTCAGATCCAGAGCCTAGAAGCCGTCATGTATGGGAGGTAAAGGCATGCAGCGCCAGCAGGTGGATCTTGCAGAACATCAATCAGGATCATGAGAACATGCTTCCTGTCTGTATCCTTCCCAAAGGGCAGGGAATGCCAGTCACTAGGGTGGTGCTGGGCAGGGGCTGAGAGTTTGTCCAGCAGATGGTTTGCCTCCCCAGTCTTGTGGTGTTCAGACTGCGGGCCACCTGTCTCTGGGGGCAGATTCAGATTATATTTTGGACAAAGGCCAAGAACAGGCTCTGGAGAGAAAAGGGCAAGCAAAGACCGAATCTCTACCCAACAACTCTCTGAGCAGCCTCCTAAGCCTTTGTTGCTCTTACAGTGTGCAGACTCCAGCACTTGTTTTGGGCTCTTTGGTTGTCTTCACACCCTCATCTGATGTGAGGTCTGCCATTATTGGAGGAAAAGAATCTGAACTTGGAAAATACCCAGAAGGGCCAGGCAGGCATTGCCTTTGTCTTCTTCCCAGGATTGATCCTTGTCCATGGCCTCAGGCACAACCGTCTGTTTTCCCATCTGTAAAGTGGGATAATAACTCTGCTTTGACAGAAGTACCATGGGAATAAAAGTGTTCACCATGTTTCTCCTTTGAACTCAGTGTTATCACTGTCATAACAGTCCATCTTCCACCTTTGCAGGCACAGGCACAGATCTGGAGGTATCTCACACATGCTTGCCTCTCTGCTACTCCTATAGAACTGTAAGGAGGGCACCTTACATGGTTGAGTGGTTGAATGGGAAGAGGCAGAAGATAAACGAGGCAGTGAAGAACTCCAGATCCCAGCAGCAGCCATGAGCCCAGCAATAGCAACACCACCATTGCCAGGAACACCATCACAGACACTGCCTGAAGGTTTTAACAACATAAAGTGTTCCCTGAGGATGCTGTCAATGTCGGGGATGCTCTGGTGTCTTCAGAGGCTGGGAGTAGATTCCAGAGGCACCATTTACAGTGGGATAAGGAGTTCACAAGATCCTTAATAGCAGTTGAAGGAGTTCGAAGTGGAGAATTTATCTCTGTAGGTAGATAATTGTCCTACTTTGGTGGCCAGACAGCAATTTCAGCGTGGATTCCAACTTGCCAGGCACGTGCATTTATATTCTGATTAAGCCTCAGCACAAACCTGTGGGCATTCTTCCCCTTTCTCCTTTTCCTTCCTTTCCCTCTTTTGGAGCTGATTCTATTAATTTCCTCTGATGGCATGTAGAACCCTGCACCGACGCAGCCCTCCACTCTCTCCTTACCCATCTCGCAGCACAGAGGCCATTTGGATGAATATATGTTCCCCATTTTCTTTGCATTATAAATTCAGTGTTGTGGGGAGAGCAACAAAATGTAATGGCAAGGCCTCCACAGAGAAACGTTCTTATTTGAGAAGAGGAGTTTTATAGGGGGACAATTGACAGCCTCTTACTACGCTGGGCACATTTTTTTCTCTCTGTACAATTGCATCACTGCTAATGATAAATGAAGAATGTTTGATAGCTGGCTCCGTTGTCTGACAGCTCCAGTTTTGGCCAGAGGGCCGTGGCAGGCTTTAGACTTCTGTTCAAAATGAGTTAAACATATTAGGCATTATGAAGGCGCAGAAGCCTCGAGAAGGAGCACTGAAATGAGTGATCCGGGTAGGCTCCTGGGTACACAACTTGCAAAGCAGATGTCATTCTAATAATGTGTGATATAGAACATGCCTGGCCTAAACCCTGCTGGATGAAATATGAAGCCCCGTTGGTGATATTTAATACCATTTTATGAGGTGCCATCTTATAAAGACAATGCCCGCCGTATGTGGAATGCTTAAGGTATTTTGCCAAAGGCATAGGGAGGTATCTGGAGTAAGTAGAATTTTTATTATTTTATAAGCCTTTACTTTGTAATATTTCTGTTTCCACATTATTGTGAGGGCTCACTGCCCTAACCCTTTGTGGAGGGAACTTGATGAGCGGCTTGCCACTAGATTGACGGATAGCCCTTGCTGTTCTGGAAGAAAAAACTGGTTCCTACCTGCATACATTCTTCAAAAAAAAACCTCCAAGAGGAAACACAGCTTTGCTCCAAGCATTCTTCAAGCAGGGACTTTGAGGCCAGCATACAAAAATATTGCCGTTTTCCAAGTGGGTCATTTCCAGGGTTAATGGAGGATTTGTGTGGACTGAGCTACCTGAACATAGTTTCTTCTTCCTCTACTGATTCTGACGTGGGGAATCCATAAAAGCTTCTAATTTGGGGTTCCCTTCAGGGCATGCTAAGGTGGATGGTTTGTGAATTGTCGCCAAAGCAGTATTGTGGGGCTTGCTTCTCCGAAAGCCTTGATGATCTCTAAGTGTGTGAGCCAGGATGGTTCATGGCTGCCAGTGTTTCCCTGGGAAGCACAGATAGAGCTGGTAAAGAGAGCATCCCATGAAAGCAGTCATGCCCATGCTTGGTGTAAATACTTTCATAGTCACCACTGCACATTCCCCATAAAACATACCAGAGGGACAAGCCACCTAGGTACAGGGTTCTGGAAAGGCAGCATTCAGCACATTCTCTAAGCAATGCCAACTCTTTATATCGGATGTTCTGGGCAATGTCATTTCTTGGAGGATCTTTATGTGAAATATCCTGCATGGCTGCTCAGGCAATGGAAGAGGGTTGTTGTGTTGTTGTTTGTTTTTGTTTTATGAAGAATTGTCTTTGGGAACTAGGTTTAGGTTTTAGACAATGAAAGAAGATATGAAACAAATTTTCAGATCACATGCTGTGTTACATAAGCAAGGACAAAATACAGGGCAAGCTATCTGAATACATCTTTGCCTAACAATATGCTTGAATCAAGCAGTGTTCTCCTCCCCCAATCCCGTGTGTGTGTGTGTGTGTGTGTGTGTGTGTGTGTGTGTGTGTGTGTGTTTACACATTTATGAAGAGGACTTAGGCTTTCACCTTATTTGTGATGGGGTCTCTTTGGTTGTTTGTGTTTGTGTGCCAGACTAGCTGCCCCAAGCTTCCAGGGAGTCTCCTTGTAGGAACTCTAAAGTTACAAACGCTGAGGATTCGAACTCATGTCTCATGCTTCCACAGCACCAGCCTTTTACCCATGTGCCGTCTCCCCCACCCACTGAGTATTCTTTGTTTACACGGAGCATACAGACAGTGCAGGGTGTCCTGCTGTATGCATGTCCTACACGTGCTTGGATGCTCATATGACTCCTCTTCCCTATGTCTGCTCTGTCACCACCAGTAACACTATCTGCTATGCAGAGTTTGGTGTTTATATTTGAGTAAGTTTATACCAGTGGTTCTGTTCTCATTACTATGTGATTGAATTAAATATGAGTAATGAATAGACTATGGATGCAAAAGGAAGGGAGCTGTCCCTCTGTTATGATACGCACACTTCTATAATATCAGTGAAAGCAAGCCTCTGAGGGGCAAGCTGTTGAACACACATGACTTTCCTGAAGGTTCAAGAGGTTATTAAAATTAAAAGCACTTAGGATTCATGTTGCTTCACAGAGGTCTGAATATTCTTTCTCTCCTGTGAAGGAACCAAGAAAGGACATTGCAACCTGTAGATGCTGGGTGAGCTCTTGACTAAAGATTTGAGGACCATGCTCTTCTGAAGAGATCAGAAGACGCAGATAGTGGACGTTTGTGTTCTACCCTAAAGCGACTCAAGTCATGTGACATCAATTAGATTCCTCAGAGTCACAGGCTTTAGCCCTGATGATCTCTCAATATGCCTCTTTGCAGACCACCCAAGTCCTTCAAAGTTTGTATTCTCGGTACCATAGTGAGTAGAATGGCTATTGTCTGCAACGAGATGGGGGTCCATGCCTACATTTGGGGAATTTGAAATGCAAATGATATTTGAAATGCAATTATAGAGTGATGAGCAAGGGGTGGACACAGGTTTTGGAGCTTGGTGGCCACGTCTGCTATTTTGTACAAAGAACCACAAGCAGGCATGCCAGCCTTTCCCAACCCACTTCCCAATTTGTAAAAGAGGAAAATCTTCTTCCCCCCTCCCTGGCCTTGTGCCATTTCTTGGCCAACAAATGATAGAATGTGCAACCTTTGACACTGTTTATACATGAGTCTGTATACTCTCATTCTGCGCTCTGCAGCTGCCGGGTAAACATTCTGCCCCGCCTGGCTTGGGAGGAGAGAGAAGTGCCAGACTAGACTTTGGGAGACTTGTCTTCTGGCCACTCATGTGACATGCATGGAGTGAGGGCTTCTAGCAACCACAGGCTTCCCTGTTGCTTCTCTTCTGTTAGTCCTGATTTATGCCACGATTCTATGTGCATTTCTGAAAAGTGAAGGAAATTCCAATATTAAAGTATTAAGCTGAGGTCTGCTTGGTCTGGCCTCAGTGGGAGAAGATGCACTTAGAGAGACTTGAGGCCTCAGGGCAGAGGGACGCTTGGTGCAGGGAGCACCCTCTTAGAGGCAAGGGGGAGGAAGAATGGGATGAGGAGCTGTGGGAGGGGACTGGGAGGAAGCAACAACTGGAATGTAAAGAAATCAAATCATTTTTAAAAATCAAAAAAATTTTAAAAAGCAATAACTGAATGTTAGCTCCAAACTTCTTAGCTTTTTGTAATTTCATGAATTATCACAAGGTAGTCTATTTGTTTCTCTTATTGGAAATGAATTCTGCCCATGTGGTCCCTGTAAGGAATTTGATAGGCATTGCTCCCAGCACTTCTTGGGAGCTTCCTGGGTACCGCTTCGGGCTCAACCTGTTATGTGCTTTGAAAACCACCTCACCCAGAAGGAGTGTCAACGATATTTCCTGTAAAGTGGAGCAAGGAGATACTGAAACCTCTGCTTAAATTCTCTCCCCAAAGTTCAATAATTTTCATCCCTTTACCCTCCATAGACTCCTAGACTGCTAAGGACCCGTAGCTTCCATAGGCTTCTGGACCAGTGAACACACCAGAAGTGCTCACCCAGAGAGGCCTGACTGCTCATGGTGTTCTGAAAATGCTCACAGAGACTCTGGAGCCTCTCCGTTCACACTGTCATTTGCAAACACGGAGTGGAGACTTTTCTACTTGCCAGTCATGTGGATTGATATGCACCTACAATAAAGGTTTCATCTTCCCACAGTAACATGCAAACTTTACCAGAGAGCTTAGATAACTCAAAACTTCAGGTGACTATACTTGTTTGCTGGAGAGTTATGGCAGGCATTGTGCCTGGTTGTTTACTGCCAATGTTTCAGAATTTGGTAATTATGCTTTAGAATGATTGATGTGTAAAACATAAATTTTATTTATTACATATTATTGTGAGTACTTGAATGTTAAAAATATCTATTAAGGTACACACACACACACACACACACACACACACACACACACACACACACACACGTATATATAAGAAATTCTTAAGAGTTAGCTGTAAGCTCAGTATTCGCTATATTAGGGCCCAGAGAAGCAAATGTTCACAGAGTTGGAACTTCTTTCATGCTCACAAATACCTGGTTACACACTGAGTAACAACGTTGGAAAATCTACACAAAACATATTTACCAGAGGATCAATAATGTGTCTATAAGTAGAGAAAGAGGGATTGAAACTTATCCCATCTCCGTACTGTGAGGGAACAAGGTGGCCTCTGCCTGGTAACCTGCAGGGTAGAGTGAGGATGGGTGCGTCCGACATCTAAGATGCCAACAGTTTCTCTCTGTTCTGATTCCTTCTGACTTCTGACACAGTTCTTACCATGAGGTTCGTAGGGAGAGAGTATCTGGGCAGTCAGACTCAAGAACTTTGGTTTGAGAATAATATAGTCTAAATCACTCTAAGAACATAAGCGACTCAGATTTTGCATAGCTCTCTTGAGCTTGGATTTCAGAAGTCCACCAAAGAATGGGCAGCTCTGGTAGTGTACAAATCATTTTCTAGAGTCTGTCAGAAGTGTAGACCAGGACGGTTTGCCTTGTCCTCATCTGGGTAAACACATTAAAGAAATGAATAGGAGAATTCCTGGAGAGCGGCATCTGTTACCCTACCCCAGGAAGATACAACATGGTCATCCATCCTGGGACAACATTGCCACTGATCGGAACTCTTCAAGTGTTACAGGCAAAGCAGTGCACATGTCACAAAGTCAAATGACTGTGGGCTTCCTGGATCCTATTAATCATAGAACCTGGAAGCTGGGTTGAGCCAGGTCATTTCGGCATCTTTAGTTTTGCTATGTCTCATACATAGGCTTTGGTTTAGATTTGTTTTCCTTTTGTGACCCTCTCTGTTACTTCAAATTTTAAAAGGCATACAATAATAGTACACATTTACAAACTATACAGTTATGAAATTTTTACAGAACTATTGCTATGCCAAAGATACTAAAAGTGTCTCCCACTGTTTAAAGGTTCCTAGCACCTTTTTGCCCTTCTATGTGCCCACTGCTTGGCAGTTACTCACTGACTTTGCCCCTAGCCTGTATGCTAAGCCACGCTGTTGTCTTATCTCTTTGTACTTGTACCTGAGTGAGTACCATTTCTACCTCCTTCAACCTGAGTGGCTAAGTGAACTTTTCTGCACTACTCTTTCACTTCCCACTCTAATACTTTCCCATCAATGGCCTCCTTGTCTGGATGAAGCCACATGCTTTGCTGTTAGAGTCAGGTTATTTCACGGGCCTGCTGGGTGGTCCACCTGTTTAACGACTGCATCCCTGACACTGACTTACTACCAGCTAGCGTCTGACTCTTGTTAGCTGTCACACTCTGTATGGCAAATAATTTTGTACTGCCACCACTCCACAGTCAGTCCCCTGTACTGTCTAGGATCTAGCTGGCTCTGTTTCCCCACTGCCTGATTCTGGAAGTGTTCCTGAACAGCTGATTGACATTAGTGACCTAATCAGGTTTTGGCTTTTGACATCTAGGAGTGAATCCATCCATTGTCACATGACTGTTAAGAAAGCATTGGCTACTAAAATTAAACCAACACTGTGTTGGCTATTTTTTTTTTTTTAATTCCTAAAGCTCTTTTGAGTCACAAGCTGCCTCAGTGTCACAGACATGAATGCCATTGGCTTATAGGTAGGGTGAACTAAGTTACTGGCTAGTGGATGATGTGGATTGTTGAAAAGATAATACATTATGATGGAAACTTGACCTCAGATCATGAGGACAGTAGGGGGCCTATTTTCTGCAGAATCACCATGGACTTCTGTTTAGTTTTGAACACTCAGAGTTTTCTTTACTTGGAGTTGTCCAAAGGACACAAGTCATTACAGCTTCTCCATCTCTGCCTT
Source organism: Uromys caudimaculatus (assembly GCA_028551405.1). Classification (NCBI taxonomy): domain Eukaryota; kingdom Metazoa; phylum Chordata; class Mammalia; order Rodentia; family Muridae; genus Uromys; species Uromys caudimaculatus. Next base: position 5,350,642 of record CM052712.1, on the reverse strand, counting down.
CAACGACATTGGAAAGAGATGTTAAACAGCAAAACATTTAACTCAGTTTTTAAAAATCATGTATAGAGTTGCCACCATGGTCAAATGGCGCTATTTGGTGTTAGACTTAACTGGCTGAGACCATTTCTTCTCTAAAGTTTCTTAAAGCATAGTGGATCAGAAGGAAAACTAGAAAGTTCTAACATCAGAAATTGACATGGAAACGCTCCCTCAGACCTGGAGCCTGCCTAGGAAACATTGCTTGCCCTAGCTAATCTCCCGCCTCAATGGTAGACCCAACTCTGGACAATCTCTCTGGTCATCTTCATCCCAGGGGTGTCCCTGGAACTCTGGCACTTGATTTGCATTGGTAGTAGGTCCACTTGTCCTGGTGAGATGCTCTGCTGTGGGGACCTGGACACAGGGGTAATCCATTTGCATAAATCACCCACCAAAGCTTCATTTCTGTATTGCTCTTTGTACCCAACTGAAGTTGGGGTGTGAATTTCATCCTACCTATCTTGTGAAAGAATCAATGAGGTTATATATATTATATATATATATATATATATATATATATATATATATATATACACACACACATATATATGTATATATATATTTATATTCATAATTCCTAATAGTGTTTTTCTTTTAAGAGATGAACTTGTGAAGCAAGCAGTGAGACAAAGCAATTAGGACACATAGAACCCTTCACACCTTTGAGGAGACCTTGCAGGAATCCCGGAAGTATTCTTACCCTTCCACAGCCCCAGGACTAGCGTTGCTAGTGACTTTAGCCAGGTATTTATTTTTTCATACTGACATCTTCACTCATGCTTCCAGTCAGTGCTGTATCAGATACTGTTAGTTGTTTAGGAATCTTACTATATTTCCAAAATGCAATTAACTTAAACTGATAAATTAAATCTATCAATCCACATAGGTTTTTGTACACAATCTCATATAGACATGTAAGAAAAACATATGCCTTGAGACTTCTTCAAGGATTAAGAGCGGCAGCTCTAGAGGACAGTGACAGTGTCTGACTCCCACGAGATGCTCAGTCGATTTGAGCAGTCCTTTGCAGAGAGTCCCTGTCATCCAGAAAACTGTGAAACTAGCCCAAGCCACACCCCTTTATGTCTTCCTTTGGTGGAACTGGTGTTATCTGTGTGTTTTGTTTGTATGTTTGTGGAGTGACCAAAGAAAATAGGAGGAATAGTGGATGTGAACAGAACAAATCCTACGGATGGTGGTGGAGTATCCGCATACGGCCCACATAGACAAGTACATGAATCCCAATCTTTTTAATTTGGTATGCAGTTAAACTGCTTATCTTCCTGTAGCTTCCCCCTCGAACAGACTTCTGCTTTAGAAAGATGGGGTGAGAATGATATGTCGGGAAGTAGTGTAGTAATGTCTCTCTGAAGTAGGAGATAAATAAAAATAACAATCGCCTCACAGGACACTCAGATGTAAATCATTAAATGGCTTCACTTCTTTAATCACTCATTCAACACCTGTTTACTGAGCTCATATATACACTAGACACTGTAACAATTAGGGACATAAATATGAATTTCCAAAGTCTCTTCCTACAGTGTGGCTGGTAAGGAACCTTATTTCTTTGAAACGATGAGCTGCCAGCACAAAACACATTCAGCAGGCTAGCTGTATTGAGTTTGTACACAAAGAAGTCAGTTTCCCAAAGTATGTTCTCTGGAACAGGAGCCTGGGTGTACCTCAGGACACATACCCTCGCACACTTACACACACACATGCATACACTCACACACATAGGGTTGGAAGGAGAGAGAGAGAGAGAGAGAGAGAGAGAGAGAGAGAGAGAGAGAGAGAGATCTGTATCTATAACCAATGTTTGGAAAATGGTTAGTTCTTACCTTAATTGAGGAGTCACATAGCACACTCATTTATTTAAGGCTGAAAATTTTTATAAAATATTGTCTAATCCAACATTTCCAAGCTCATTTAATTGGGGTACCCTTCTCTAGAGTAAGTGTAATAGTTCCCCTGAAACTCATGTTAGGAAACCCAGGATTAAGTAAAAGTGGAAATCGAGGTCCAGAAACAGCGCTCAGTTTCTTCCCTGACTTTGTAGCAGAGGCATCGTTCCTTAGAGGCCTCATTACCTTGCCGTTTATGCTTTAGCTCAGTAGCATTGGTAATAATGGCATATATATTTAATACACAGACTATGCATATATATATATATATGAAATAAGAGAAGACCCCAAAACATACCAGCCTTAATATATTGGCCCACTTTCTCCTCAAATGTAGCTCTTACGAAAAATCACAAATGCTTCCATTATAAAGTCTTAGGTACACTTCCATCCCAAATCACCTGGACTATTTTTCTATTATCAACTGCATGAGTAGAATTTAATGAGACCAGCTCAAATAAAATTTGCCCTCACACTGCCTTTGCTTGTCAATTTCCATTTTCTGAACATTACTGATGGGGGTTCCACCCAGACTCCTTTCTGAATCTTTGAGGAATCCTTCGACGCTTAAGAACTATAAATCAAGGTTAATTGAAGAAAAACGAGAGAAAATGTGTTTTTATGTTGCTCTGATTGAGCCGAGGCTGGCCAATAATTGCAAAACAATGCATAGTTGAAAAATAGAAGCTGACAATTCAAAGCAGCAGATTCTGATTGCATGGGATTCCGGGATTATGCAGAACAACGTGGCTCCCTTTCCCCTGCAATTCCTTGGGAAGGGCTTGGAGACCAAATATGCACTGCAATAGCAAGCATTTTAGTTATACTGGTCTTTCACTGGGCGAGACCTTTGGTTTGGGTTTCTAAAGTTGACTTCATTCCCTTAGTAGTGTGGTACAAGTTTCTTTCATGTGCAGCTCTTGTTTCAAGCTTCATGTGATCCCCCAACCAGCTTCCTTCTGGATATTGTTGCTACCATCAAATGGAAAATACACAGAAATAAGAGATTAAAAAATGTAAATTTTATAAACAGGAATCAAAGGTCCTAAATCCTTAGCAAAGAAAAGCTAACATAAGTAAGAACATTAAAACACACACATAAATAGTGCTTCCAGGCTGAATATGTTAAATAATTCAGCAGTTAAGTCATAAGCGTTCTTAAACTTAAGTATAAAATGCCCTTGACAATATTTCACAGCCATGCATTTCTTTAAAATATTTAGCATTCTCATTAAAGAGAATGACTTTAGTTTATATATTAGTTACACTCCTGCTTGTTAATATGAGGGAATTTAGGAGCAAAAAGCATTCTTATGTATATAAGCAAAAGGAAATTTACATACCACGTTGGACAACGGTTCACTTTTTATTTATTTCTGAATCATCAGCATCTGCATATAGCTATACAACATTTAAACAGATTTGTTCCTTAATGTGCAATATTAATATTCTCTGCCCTAAAGTGCCATTTGCTAATGCCATTGTGAAGACAGGTTCCTTCAAAGCTATACAAAGTCTGTGCTTTAGAAAGACTTAATGAACCTTACACTTTTTGGAATCCCGACACTGTAATGCCTATTACATATTCATTGCCAGAATGGAAGACTTCCTTTAACTCTGCGATTCCTGGTGTAGTTCTCTGTAAAACATTGTCAAAAGTCACCAGAGACTTTCGTGGAAAATTGTGACTCTTGATAGCAGGATGTAATAGGGAGGCTTAGAGTGGAGAAGCCAGGAGTCTATCGCCCCACAGGGAGACGTTCTGACAGACAAATGGATGGATAATACAATTTTTTGACATAATGGGATGAAAAAGTTTATGCCAGAAAGGAGTGAATTAAAGTTATTACTTTAAAAGAAAGTCTGAAGTTTGAAATCATCAGCATGTCCAGTGTGTGCTTCGTTTACAGAAGAGCCCTTCAGCACAGAGACGCCAGCAGGTGATGGAGAGTTACTAACAAGGCCTCCAGAAAACGTTAGCTACCATTTTGGAAGTATCCAAAATAATAAACCCAGTAGGCTTCTTTCCCTCCCATATTTTTAATGAAGAAGCTCTAACATTATTCTTTTATGTTTCCATGTTCCCATTATTAAAAGCAAAGGGACACTGTTCAGAAGTGTGGGTCATAACAGAACACAGTATGGTGTCAATTTCACCCCGTAAAAAAGTGCTCCCAAAGGCAATGACAGGCTCAGAAATGCACAGTGACAGGGGCAGTGTGTCTGCTGACGCACACGAACTGACTCGGAAGGCTTGCCCCATCTCTTGATGCCATCTTGAAGACTAGCCGCCTAGAAACACAGCTCCCACCCACTCACCTTCCTTCTCTTACCTTTCTGCATTTTTTACACCCTTAAGAACTGCTAACCGTCCACCTCAATCACGTACACTCTATGTTTACAAAGCGCTGGGCCTGTACCTTCCGTCTTACACCACTTCTTTGGAGAAATGGTAGTTTTTGCATCTTTGTTCTACTCCAGTTTCCGAGAGCCACCCAGACTATGACTCCTTCCCCACATTTCAAAGCTTCCCAGGATGGAAGGGGTGTGAGGCGGGCAAGGCATTCTCAGTGCCAGACAGCAACTGCTTGTTTATTTATGCACCCTAAGTCTCCCTGTCCCTGAGCCATGGGTCTAGCCTAGTGCTAGGCACACACCTGGCGCTCAACCCGCACTTGGCAAAGGTTAAAGAGTCCTGTTAGATGAGAACATAAAGCATGTCTCATTTTGTCTGAGGACGCGTCTTAATAAAAATTTTTTTACACTTAAAAATTTTGAACTATCAGCATATGACAATGCTGGAAAATGATGTTGTTTAATTCCCTAGGAAAAGGAGCAGCTGGACATGGAGGGAAGAAGGCTGCGGAATGCTAAGGGCAGGGCTCCGCGCGTGCGTGCTTGCTGCTCTTGCAGAGCACCCTCTCCTGGAACTCCAGATCCAGGGGATCTGATGCACTCTTTTGACTTCTGTGGGTACCCAGATAAAGGTATGCATCTCTCTCTCTCTCTCTCTCTCTCTCTCTCTCTCTCTCTCTCTCTCTCTCTCTCTCTCTCTCTCTCTCTCTCTATCTCTCTCGTGTGTGTGTGTGTGTGTGTGTGTGTGCATGTGTGTGTTTATGTAAGTGCTACCTGTGCCACATATATAAGTAACCAGTGTCTTGGCTAGCACTGTCTCCTAGGCACTACTACAGAACTGCAGTGCTTAGCATTAATGAGGAAGACTAAACTTTAGACCTTGGAAGATGAGTTTTTAAAATAGTATACAATGTTCATGACACACAAATCAAAACATTACATTGTGTATCATTAGGCAATTTTATTTGTTGATTATACTTTAATAAGGTAGGGAAACTCAAATCAATAGTAAATTATAGAAAATAGTAACTTGATGACATTCAAATTTCATGTATATTTAAAATTTAAATCTCTCTCTCTCTCTCTCTCTCTCTCTCTCTCTCTCTCTCTCTCTGTGTGTGTGTGTGTGTGTGTGTGTGTAAACGAGCAAAACTCAGTTCTCTCCCTCGGTCCTGTTGGCCCTGGAGATTAAGCTAGGTCCTAGTGTTGACAGTGACCTTTCTTATCCACTGAGCCAACCCTCATTTGAGTTTTAGGAATATAATGTTATTCCTAACAATTGCAAACTCAACATTACTTGGAGAGAAAAAAATTCAGTGTTTCGACTTTAGAATCATCTACTGACTTTTTATTCATAGCTACAGATAGAAAGGCACTATTCAGATCTTTTGATGGTGCTTCCTAAGAACATGGCTGCCTTTATAACAGAAGCATAAGGATAATTGCATTAATCTGCAATTTTTGGCGGTAGAACGATGGCAGTAAACATCTGCTAATTCCTCATATTGTTTCATGAGATGCACTCTCTGATCCCCGTGGGATTCTGTAGCATGCAGATGTTAGAACCTCTAGCACATTCTAAAGGAAACCAAGTCTTCGAGAAGTCCAGGAATTTAATTCAGGTCAGCTGGTAAGAGCATGAGTTGACCATTCTGTCTTCAAGCCAAATGGAGAGAGCAGTCCTCTCCTGCTGCCATTAAAGCATATCAAAAATCCTCTCACACTGAAGCCATCTCTGAGTTTTTCTATAAACCATGCCAAGAACGACAAGCCTGACTCATAATACTTGAATTATATGTGCTTTCATTAACACATTATACGCATTAAAGTACTTTGGGGGGTTATTTGATGCTTGCTGGGGTGACTTCTGGATTTTAAAACCCATAGCTTGTAGAGGTGGAACTTATACTAATATCCAAGAAGCTTGAAGATGTCTAATGTGAGCTATTTTTGTAAGGAAAAAGAAGAAGAAGAAGAAGAAGAAGAAGAAGAAGAAGAAGAAGAAGAAGAAGAAGAAGAAGAAGAAGAAGAAGAAGGAGAAGAAGAAGAAGAAGAAGAAGCAGAAGCCATGGTTTTCTAATTTTGACAAGTACAAAGCACTGTTTTAAATCAATGCCCTGGAGCCTTACAAAGGAATGAACAGGACAAGCCAGCATGAATGGCACTGGGCATCCACTGGGCCTCTAGAGCAGACTGCCACATTGCTCAGTAGTGCATTGGTTAGATTTGGATAGCATTTTTGGGAAATAATCCAATATTGACCTGCCAAAGTCCCGCATAAAAGCACTTGTGCCCGGTGTCAATCATTTTCCCTTGAGCAGTTCAATGAACCTCTTATCCGGGATGGCTTTAAGCCACACCAGCACCCCACATACAGCAGACAAAGCTGTGTGAGTTCACACACACACACACACACACACACACACACACACACACACACACACACACACCCTGACTATGCTACTGTGAAGCCTCAAAAGGAAGTAACACCTCTCACTATTTGCCAAGCGTTGCTAAGCAATGCAATACAGGCAGGCCCAGGGCTGTTGTTATGGCTTACAATGTGGTTGACAACCAGTGTCCTCATTGAAAATACATCATCTGGAGACCTAAGGACTTGTCCCAGAAGCATGAACATGAGATGCCAAAGGTAGGCAGAAATTCTCAGACTCATAGCACTCCAGTAATCAATCAATCTCTTTCTCTTCTTCTCCCTCCCTTTCTCCCTTCCTCCCTTTCTCTCTTTCTCTTTCTTTCTTACTTTCACACACACACACACACACACACACACACACACACACACACACACACACGAATGGAAAACACACAATATATGGAATCCAGTAACATCTATCCATTGCTAAGCATCTCAGTGCTTTAGTGTTTGGCGCTCCTATTAGATAGGTGGGCGAGACTCTGTAAGTTCTACTTCATACAATTTTCAGACAGTTGCATTCATGGAAAGTGAGAAGCATCACAGTCTACAAAGACTCAGATTCTGAATGCTCCCTCAATTTATTTGCATACTGGGTTCAATACATGGGAAGTACCCTGGCAATGTACAGAGTTCTGAGAGAATTGGCTGTTTGGTATTTATTTACTCTTACTGTCCAGAAAAATTTAAATTTTGTCAAAACCAAGGGGGTGGAAGGATTTGGAATGCCTTGGAAAGGCATGAACATGTCCCCTTGTTAAGAAACAGCATAGCTTTCCTCAACACACAACTTCTGTGTGTTGAATTCTAGTACTCTGTCAGAGGAATAAAAGCTGTCAAACTGCATCGGGGGTTTATAAGAGATGCACTCTGAGGAACTGTGGAAGGGACATACAAGTGACCTGACTTTACAGCTGAACAGAATGTGAATCTCAGCAACATCTTGGAGAACAATCTTTGCGATCTAGCATGGAGGTAGAGATGGCTGTTCCATGAGGCAAATTTCACAGGAGACATTACCCTTCTAACTAGTGGGAAGTAGTTCTTCCTCATGGAAACATCTATATCCACACATCCTTTTCATTATTGGTTTGTTTTAATTATGTAATTTCTTAAATTGGGAACTTTGCTAAGCAGTTGATGGTGATGATGGTGGTGGTGATGATGATGATGATGATGGTGATGCTTTGGTGCCTTTGTTGAATGCCATCAAAGCCTCCCTGAGTGTTCTCTGCTAGGAAATATAACTTCCTGTTTTCCCTGAAAAAATAAAAAGCCAGGGTACAAACACCTAGGACCATGAGACAAGTGTCTACCTGCTTCCTGGTAGGTAGGACAGGAGTTAACAAGAGGTGCAGTGATGTCCACTGGCCAGTTGGGCTTTGAGGGAGTGTTACTGTGAGGTACCTGTCCACTCTAGCTGTTCCTCTGCTTCTTTGTCATTGAAATGGGAAGAAGAGAACTACTTACTCCCCCAATTCCCTGGCCATTTTACTGCCCTGTCCTTCCTACTATTCAGTAAGGAAAATCTGCCGCTAGAAATCCTACTTTTAACCTTCTATTACATCAGCAATACATCTGCTTTCCATATATTATGTGTTTTCAATTCATGTATGTATGTACTCAGCCATACACACATACACACATCCTGAATATCCTGTAAACCAGCCATCTGTGACTCCTGTGTCCTTTGTTTAGGGGACACTGGCCTTCTCCATATCTCTATATCCAAGATGAGGGTCTATCTCTGAGATCTCTTCATTTGACCATCCAAGCAGCTTCCCATTCCTGCACACAGTCACCAATCATGTATCCAGCTTCCACAGTTTATGTACATTATTTTACAAAGATAAAGATGAGTGCTATCATTGAGTCATACAAAGATCAGTGAATGGAAGGAGAAGATAAAAGCATATACTACACTAAGTACCATCTATAGGAATTAAGTGAGATTCTGAAGAGGACCTCAATTCCATCATGGAAAGAGGGGGCACACTTCCATGCTGCAGGCTGCAAGATGAATCCATGTTATTTGGACTGATGAAGGTCACAAAGAGTGCTTTGGTTAGGAAAGCAGCAAATGAAGGGACCAAGGTGGGAGAGAGGTTAAGGTTTACTTAGGGAAGCCCAGCAGATGTGTAAGAGCTTATTTTAGTGAGCACACTAGGAAAGGGACAGAAGGATGAGGTTTCTTGTTTATCGTCCTGAGATAGTTTGCATTCAGAAGGTTGCCTGTTCTTTTTATGGTGAAGTGTTCCTTTATAGCAATTACAGAGATAAATAAGTAAACATCAGGTTTACTCACATGTCTGCTGAGCACTTACTTCTTATGTAGTTGTTGTCACTATACTACAGAGCATAAAGCATAATTAAGAAAGGGATAAATATATCCATATCTACAGCTCTGTCTGTTGTAGTCACCCACTCACTTGACTAATGTTGACTATAGATGAGCTAAATGCCTGACACGCTGCTGAGTTCAAATATACTCAGGTGGCCATTCATACCTTGAACTTACAGGAAGGGAATTGTCACAGTGAAGTTACATGATTTGTTATGGGAAACATAGGGACTTTGAGTGGAATTTTCAATCTCTGCTTAGAGGAAGGTAAAGAGAAATGGAAGAAGAGGACAAGGAAGAGGAGGAGGAGGAGGAAGAGGAGGAGGAGGAGGAAAAGAAGAAAGAAGAGGAGGAGAAGGAGAAAAAGAAGAAAGAAGAGGAGGAGAAGGAGAAGGAGAAGAAGGAGAAGGAGAAGGAGAAGAAGAAGAAGAAGAAGAAGAAGAAGAAGAAGAAGAAGAAGAAGAAGAAGAAGAAGAAGAAGAAGAAGAAGAAGAAGAAGAAGGCTTTAAATAAATGTTTAACTTTTGATGGTGAACAAAGCTTGGATGAGACATGGGTCTCAAGAGCAAACATGGGCCAAATGTGGTAGTAGAGACAAAAACCTGTCTCTTAAGGACTCAATGGAGAATAGTTTCCTCAAAAATGTGACCTATCCTAGAGTGTATCACAGGCCTTAAAAATAACCCTGGAAAGGAAAACACTGTAGAAGATAAATCATAAGCAGGAGGTAGCCACACTCCTTCAGGTGTGCTGAGAATGGGACTTCTGGGACTCACTAAGGTTCACAGCGCCGAACATCCATAGAGCTAAGTTGGGAAATGTCCAGTGCTCAGGCTGTACTGTCCCAACACATAAAGGATTCAAGTAACCACTTAAATCATAACACAAAGTGAGAAAATGTCAGATGTGGGACCTGGTTTCCTCCAGCAGTCTCCCTTCAGTAAAACTTCTAACCCAACTGCTGTCTACCAGAACAGACAGCTTTACACCCTAGATAACACTTTCTCATTGAATGGAGTGCTACGGATCTCCTTTGGTTTGTGTGTGGAGCAAAGCCGTTTCGTACATCAGCCTTGCATTTGTGGCAAGTATTTGCCCAGTTTACAAACACTCCAAGTCATACAGCCTCTGCTGCAGCTCCTCAACCAGACTCTGAAAGCAGCTGCAAGCAAAACTGAATCAATTATGGGACTGGGCTCTAGAAAAGCTCCATTTGTGGATCATGAAATTTGGATTTAATATAACTTTTGTGTGGTAATAGTTGTGATTTTTATATTAAAAATCCATTCAAATTTGTGGAAAAAAAAAAAAAGACAATCCAAAACTACACCTTTAGTTTACAAAATTAGGCACTGGGCTGAATTTGGCCTCTGGACCATGCTTGCTGGTCTTTTGCCACTAGAGTCCAGGAATCTTGGGATGATTAGACTCTTCAGTGAACTTACTAGAAAAAAGCGGTTAGCTAACTCCATCAACATCTGTAAGCACCAACTATTATTTCTTGTTTCCCACCTACATTGTAAAGGATGAGGCTAAAGTCATTATGTAGGTGAGGGACTATTTACACAATAAATCCTTCCTGTTTAAAAGTGCCAACGTCAGACGATCAAGTGCAGAGGAGCACAGTTTTCAGACTTTCAGTCAAGAAGTCCGTGGATGGCCATGTGTGTTCCTTAAAGGTCACCAGCAGCACGGGTGTTTCTCTTTATGTACCTTATGCTATTCATAAAATAAAGTTAAAGCGGTTTAACATAGCAGTCTAATTAGCAATGGACTTTCCATTTTATCTTTTGAGCTCTATATGACTCCAAGGTGGGGTGTGGCTCTGACTCTGGCAGGGAGAGGAGGCATTGCTACATCAGCAGCTTAGCATACCTGCCTTGTAGCAGCGCAGCTAAAAGATGAAGCATTTCTGACTCACAAGGAAGAACTGGTAAGCTTGGGAAATACAGCCAGATCCTGTCTCCAAACAAGACCTCTGGGAATCGGGGCACTCTTCAAGTCCTTCCTTGGCTGTTATGCATTGTCTTCCCAGTTCCTTTGTGCTCGCCAGAGAAAAAGATCTCCCTGTTACTTCATATCCAGCTTGATAGGAAGCCCTGTCAGTGTCTGCTAAGATTCCCTGTGGACCGAGTTTGGGTTTCTTCTCTCTTTCAGCTCTCTCATGTTTGAACTGGGGACAGGGGTAGATTGCCCAAAAGATCCTGAAATTCACCACAGTGAGTTTCATTTTCTTTATTAACTTTATACCTCTGAGCCACAGCATGAGGGGCTGAACCAAAGTCAAAGCTTCAGTGAAAAATCTTGACCAAGATTGGAAGCTTGACCAAGAGTAAAGAGAACCTGGCCACCCCACAGAGCTCAAGACTGACATGCAAGCGCTCTCCTGTCAGAAGAGAGATGGTTAGCCACACTTTTCTGAGAGAAGCCAAAACAAAGTGGCTACTATCAAATTTGACTTGGTTATTTGATCTCTTTGTAGACATTTAATCCACTTCCCTGACAAGATGTGATTAACCCCAAACAGCAACGAACACCCCACAGATGCAATATTCACTCAAGAAACACAGCTTTTTCAGAGCTGAAAATAGGATTTGTTTTAAATGAACAATCCTGTCAGAACGCAGATGAAGTCCATCATCCCATCCATTTTTTAAAAAAATGTCCATATTTCTATTCATTCCTATGACAAACCTGGTCTTTGGGAGATCTCTAATTTTTAAAGTAAGTTGCCTGCAATTTCCTGAGCTATATTTTGTAAGGAAGCTATAACAGACATATTGGAGTGTAATCATTCTTTCCCAATGATGAACATTCAACTGTTTTTTATGAATGCAGCAACTTTATTTCAAACAAGTGCCAGCTCTATGCGGGCTTTGCAGGGGACCACATACCCTTGTCCTCTTTAGAGACTAGGATGGGAAAAGAACCTCCCGAACTTCCAGTACTACCTAGCTTCAGATCTGTGATTGGCTTCCTTGGCTTCTCCAGGATTGCAATCCCCAGGGGCCTGGAGCCTGTCAGCATCTGAGCTAATTGTGGGGGTTCCCTTTCCCCACCCAGGAAGATGAATACAGACAGAGCAATTTGGCAATTACTCTGCCTCCTAGTGCCCTCCTGAGTTGCTCCAGCCATGAAATAAACTCTGTGGAGGGGATATTTGCCCAAACATGAGTGGAAAATCATTTCCATAGCCCTGAGCACTAGCTCCACAGCTGGCTTTCTTTGTGGGGATGAAAGAACATGGGATGCAAGGTGGACACACAAAGGAATGTGGTCCTGGAAGTCAGGAGCTTGGTGGCAAAATGTGGTCTACTAGGTGGCATGGGCTGGGCTGGATGCTGTAAATGGCAGAAAGGAAACGGTCATTGGCCTATGAAATTAATTAACTTTACATGAGGCCTATGGAGAATTATTAATTAATTAATTAATTAATTAATTAATTTTTGTCATTTATATTGATAGTGTCAGTCATCTTCCCACAAAAATATCTGGTACATTCCAGGATTTCTTTTGCTATCAGGTTTAGACAATCAAATATTGTATGACACATGGGCCCAGAGGATGCTGTTTCTGGAGAGTGGAGAAGGGAGAGGAGGATGGAGAGAGAAGAACGAGAGAGGAAGGGAGAAAGGAAAGAGAAGAAGGAAGGGAAAGGAAAAGAGACTAAGTCATTGAGGTAGTCTCTGCGTACTCTGTTATTGGGCTTGGGCCATGTCATGGGCTGCAAAGACACAAAGGACAGCACTTGGAAAGCAGGTTCCTTGAGAGTCAGCCACTTGTTTACCTAGGAAGATAAAGAAACACCCACAAAAGAGATATGTGAGCGACCACTGGCACCTGCTATTGGCCATTAACAAACAACCATGTACTGCTAATCTGTGATCATAAAAAGGCCATCTGCTAATGCTCAAAGGTCATTAAGATGCCAGGAGGGTTTATCCTGCTCTCAATGGTTGAGCCAAATATCCCTAAGAAGCAGGGAGCCTAAATGGCTCTTGTGGTGGTGCCTGGGAAGCCTTCTCTAGCTAGGGGCCTATGGGTGTTTCCATTACCCCTACCCACAATTGTTTATAATGCAACCATAAAAAATAGTAGGTTAGCTGTGGATGTGTATGCATGTGCTCCAAAACATGTAGGATGTTCTTTTTCACAGAGAGAACATTTGAAGCATGCCAGTTTGACTCTATTCTTGGTCAGTGATAGCTATTCAACAATAAGAAACAGTTATTTCTTCATATAAAACCTGTTATTGAATATAAACTATAGATATATTTTGGATAATAGCCTGTTCACAGCCCTTGCATTTTTTCTGGAACAGTATCTGTCTGAAGAAGTATCATCCTCTCAACTTGAGGGAGGCTTGGCTCTTTCGTATTGTTGAGAGAGTCATATTACTTGTTGGACGACCAAAGATGGTGTCCCTGACATGTTCTCTGGAGATGGAGTCTGAGCGCTCAAGCTTGCTTCCGGTTTGTACGTGGCTCTGATTCTCAAGAGTTAGCACTCTGCTTAACCAATTTATCTTGTTTCTCTAACCTTTTCAAATCTGATTTGAGTTCTAAAGGGATAGTAGAAAGGGGCTTCTCTTTCTCTCACTCTCTCTCTCTCTCTCTCTCATGTGGATTAAATTCTACCTCTCAATACATTGGCAGCGGAAACATATACATTGAATGTTCAAGGGTTTTGATAACATTATGGCAACTGGTTAAAACTAAACCAGTTCCTTCACTACATCTGAACACACCCCCAGGAGTTCAGTAGATCTGTAAAGAAATCTCTCCTCAGAAGGACAGACAAACAAATGGCTTAACTGGTAGAAGGATTCTGAAATGTTACATAATTCCCAAATTCCACCCCAGTCTACCTCAGCGACAGGCAAGGAAGACAGGTCATATCAGTAGTTCCATGTGAGTCCCTATGCTCTGCCACCAAGTGAGAGAAATAGAGTCCCTTTAAAATATGAATATTTTATGTCTGTCTGTCTGTCTGTCTGTTTAGGGATAAAGCAAGAAGTTCAGGAAGGTCTTCGAGATTTTAACAACACAGACACATGAGCTTAGGCCTGATTTCCAAAACTCCACTTTAGAAAGTCCTGGGCGTCTTTAGTAACAGAGGCTGGCGCTGCCCTCCGGGTCTTTCTCTCCTTCGGTTTTTGATAACACCCACTACTTCTCATTGCCTCCGTGCCTTTCATTCTGCCAATTAACTAAGTAGTCAGAGCCTGGCTTTGAAAAGTTCTGAGTAGTTAGTAAGGCCTTTTATTCTTTCCTGAGCCAAGTCAAAGTGTCCTCTGGAGGCCTCTGAATGAAGGGTCTGTCCCTTGTCCCCTCCCTGACTGCCTGTTAGTGGAGGTCTGGGCTTAATTTTTCCCTTTCAACCAATTGCAGGGGGGAGGGAGTGCTGGTGCATGCGGGTGGTGGTGACCGCAGGTGGCTGAAGAAAGGGGTCTTGTTCTCCTGATGCTAAATGGCTGCTTAGCACAGCCTTTACTGTGAAATCCAGCTCCTGTCACTTCGTGGCTAATTGCTTTATTATTCTCAGATCCAAATCGGACCTGATTTAGTAGTTTTATCAGGAGCCATGACTCTGGCTGGCACTGGGCCAGGATCCTTGCCATCTTTTGATCAGGGGTGTTATAATCACACCCCCTCTTAGATTGCAGGATGTAGGGTGCTTCACCCTGGCCTACACAGTGTGTAGAATGATTGCAGTGCTCTACAAGGGTAGGAGACTGAGGAGTTGGTTGTGATCTCTGCCTCAGTTTCTCCATTTGGTCTGAGGTTTTATGGGTTTAATGGGCTTTTCTCTTGTCATCTTCATAGACTTGCCCCTTTAATGCGGTTACTTCAGCCTTCTTAAAGGGGCCCTAAGTGAGGCTGAGCTCTCCTACTTCGCCAAAACTCTTCTGAGTCCTCGGGCTGTCCTTAATGGGAAACCAGTCAACGGGTAGTTAATCCAGCCTCCTTAATTGCAAGCAGCGGTTAGGAGGGCCCCATTCCTGGTTTTGGAACCCAGAACCAACATTCACAGGCACTGTTGTTAGAGAGCTCCCGAGTCAGTGCAGGAATAGGGATGGCCTGGCTTTTTTAATAGGCAGGGCTGTAAAACATCGACCAGGTCCAAGTCACAGATGCACCACATCGCTCTTTCAAGACCCTATTCCAATGCTTCACTTGTAACTATTTTTAACCTTATTAAAAAGAAGTGAAATGCTTCAGCTTCACGAGCCCATGATAGAAAGAGAGGGCTGCAGTCAATTTCTCGAGTTTTTAACTCCACCTTTGATTCCGAACGCCAGCAGGCTTGAGAGTGTGCATCAACGAAAATCTGCTCCAGATCTGCCCGTGGGAAATATTCCTAGTGCGGGGGTGTGCTGGAGACCCGTGCCAGGTCCCCCGCTGGAGGTCAGGGGAGGCAAGGCTCTACTCTTGGATTTCTAGGCAGCTCAATCTTCAGTTCAATCTTGCAAGGACAGAATTGG
>CM052712.1:5294968-5334982 GCA_028551405.1 Uromys caudimaculatus | reverse complement strand
CAAGGTCCCTTTTCTATTTGGGTGATAGACAGGAGACTGGAGTAGGTTCTTGCTTACAAGTCCGGTTTATGTTTCTACTATGTGCAGAATGGTGAACTGTATTCAGCAAAGAGGCCAGATGTGAGGTGATGTGAGACCCGATGTCTCTGACTCATATTTTATGGGTCGTTGAGATATCTGCGATGAGCATGTGCTGGGGTTAAATGAGGGCTAGATAAGACAAGATTGGTAAGAAAAGAGTTCTGTCCTCCTGAAGTCTGCCATTTTATTAGAAATGCCACACCAATTATCATGGCCATGGCGCTGTGTGGGGCAGGTTGGGGGCAGGTTGGAGATGGAAGTATTTTGTGGTTTGAGGAACATCACAAAAGGCTACTGAGGGTCCCTGATAAAGTACCTCGAAGACTGGAGTGGGCTCCAGGTGATGGGGAGGGAAGATACTGGGGATTGAAAGCAGGTAAGTGTTCTCCTATGATTGGCACCTCTGCCCCACATTTGGTACCCTTGAATATTGGTAGTTAGTCACTCCTTCACATTTACTGATGGCAACAAAATTCTTCCTCATGTAGAAGAACTCATGCCATAGGCTTGGTACATCCGGGTTCACTTGAATGACCGAGTTTGAGATAGAGGCTTAGCCAATCAGAGTATTGCACTACTTTGGCCATGGGCACATGGGCACCTCACACAATCTAGCCAATCATAACCCTTCTATGATTGCATGGACCTTCAGGGAAGGCTTGCTCCTCTCTTTGGGCTTGCCTGAAGTGAACCATGACAGGGACTGTTAACAGCTCTTCTATATCATGTGGAGAGAGCCAGGCTAAGCAGAGGAGCTAAGTGGAAATGTGAGGTGGTGGGTGACAGTTTGAACTCCTGTGGGTAGCTTTGTTTAAGGCCAGCTATACTTGCTGGTATCTGATGACTGCATCCGGTTTTATTAGGAATAGCAAGGCTAGTCTTCTTAACATGGTTAGGTGGCAGTAGCATACGATCATTGCATGAAAGAAGTTAGTTTGCATGGGCATAGAAGCGTTGCTCCTCTCTGTGTTGATATGGGCGAGTTATAAATTGTACGAGTAAGTACTTTACCTAGGACAGAATAAAACAACAGCAACAGAGGCTCAACTCAGCCAACTCTTTTCTCTTGGAGATCAGCTCCTCTGAGATTTCATGGATTTCATTGGTACACACATGCTATACAGGACATACTTTGGAACTTTTGACCAGAACACTCAATTAAAAATAATTCATTTATCCGAGGGAGTCAAGCAACATGTTACATTTGAACATCCTCTGCTGTACATAATAGATGTGGTCTCCTTTCATACAGAACTTATAAACACAATAAAAATAGGAAAAGTGGCATCATTCGATAACGAAGGAGTTGCTCTAGACTTCAGGACATACCTAGTACATGTTTTTCTGTGCTAGAAGTCACATCTCCTTCCTGTGGTGTGTCTGCTGGTATGTTTGTGGTCTATAGCATTATACATTGGCCTAGATTGATTTAATTGGATAAGTGTGTACTCATGTGTCTAAGCAGTGGTGTAGAATATGGTAGAATTCTACCATGTAGAATAAGGTAACGCAATAGCCGTGTATAAATAGCTATACAGTTCTCTCAATTATAAAAGTAATAGTCATGCATGATTTTCTTTCATAGCTGAATGCTATCATTTAGGAACTGGTTCAAGTTGTTTAATCAACCTGAACCCCATTTTTCTCAATAATAAAATAAGGATATATCACATGTACTTCATGGTATGGAAACAACTATTAGAAGAAATAAATTTTAAAATTCTTAGCAAGATACTGGCATATAAAAGAAAATCTGCAAAGCATTCTAAAATTAATAAAGGAGTCCCTCCTTTTCTAGGTGAAATGCATTCTGAGGTCACGAGTGGTGGCCTAAAACAGCAGATAATAGCAGATCCTATTCATACTATGGTTTCCACAGATTATGTAAGCCTATGACAAAGTTTAATTTAGGAATTAGATACAGCAACTTTGAGAAGTGTAATCCCTAATAAGATTAAACAATTATAACTATGCATGGTAACCATGTATTGGAACATTACTGAGTCGAATAAGAGCTACGTAAAAGCAATCTGTCATAGCATGACAGTCAACAGAGTAACAGACTGTTTCGTAGCAGCATGAACTGTGTGCATGTTTTGAGCAATGGGGTGACCCACATCTTGAGCAGGCAGATCAGGGGTAGCTTTGCTCCTCAGAGCAGTGTGTAATTTAAAACTAGGAACTATGTATTGATGAAATTTTTATTTAATATTTTTGGACCACACTTGTGGGAATATAATTATGGAAAGTGAAACTTTAAAAAGAACGAAGACTACTGTGTGTAAAAGTGTGGAAAAACAACTTATTTCCATATTCAGAAAATATCTGTCCAAGATAAACTTAATTTGCATAGGAAACTTAGTCATTTTACAGAGGACAAATGTGACAAATGCCACTTTCATGAGATCATCTAAGCTCCTTCCACCACCTGCAGAGAAGACCTAAGTCACATGACTCCTGATATTACCAAGTATATTTATGATTTTTTTGGTGAAATCCATAATCAGGATTTAGAATAAAAGAGTAACAGAAAAGCCCTAATTGAGAGATCTGTCCTGTGCTCTTCAAAAATATCAAATTGGTAAAAGATAACAGAGGACTTGGAAACTGTTGAATACAATGTTTGATCCAAGATTGAAACCCTAATTAGAATGAAAGAAACTGTAGTAAGACAACTAAAACCTTTAACTATGGTCTTTACTTGATTACTGAGTGTGTGTGTGTGTGTGTGTGTGTGTGTGTGTGTGTGTGTGTGCGTGCGCTCACGTGCGCGGTGCACGAGTGCATGCGTGTGCATGTGCACACGTACACATTCCTATGTGAATGCTGGAGTGCATGTGTCATGTCATGTATGTTGAGGTCAGAGAACAACACTGACCATCAGTTCTTGCCTTCCACTCGGTTTGACCCAACAGTGTCCCTTTGTTGGTTTACACAGTGTATAGTAGGTCAGCAGGTCTGCGAACTTCCAGGTGCTTTTCCCTTCTCCACTTTCCAGCTTCTCACAGAAGAGTTGCCTGCAATACTGCTTGTAGCCTTTGACAGAGATTCTGTGAAGTCAGACCTGCTTTTACCCACAGTGTCACCACTCCAGCCCAAGCATGGTCTTTAAAGTCAATGACAATAGTATCCCTTTGATGCAAATTCGTTGACTTTGGTACTGGTACCATCATTTTGTAAGGTGTCAACACTTTGAAATCTGGGTGAAAAGTATCTATGAATCCAAAAGTATCATTGTATCCATTTGTACCATTTTGAAATGTGAAAGTATTTCAGAATTAGAAAAGAAAGCATTCATGTACCAAACCAAGCTGCAATGTAGGTATTGTCTGGAAGTCACTGAAATGAGACTGGCTATACTAACTGTTGTGTCTGTTTGTCACCCTGCTAGGTATTGGTGGCTCTGGGTACATCTGTATGGATCTTCTTGGGATGCTCTCTGTTGAACCTCTCCTCTAGAGCTCTATCGATGAGGACCTGTATCAGAATTATCCTAACAGTGTTGTAAAAGGTTACTGCTGGGTGAGCGAGCCTGGCTAACCTAAGCAGCTGAAACCCGCTCTGTGGCTTTGCTAACTCTTTTCATCAGGGATCTACCACTGTGGTGTCACTTGTGGACCTTGCCTCCTGATCATAGAGAACCAGAAGGAATTACGAGGGGCTTAAAAATATGCTACATCTCCAAGTGCAATTTGCATATTATCAACACATGTGTATAGCAGAGGAAAACTCTCAGACCCTGAGGAGGCACCAAGTGTGCAAGGTGAGGACATGTAGTGCTTTAGAAAGGCCAAGGCAGAAAAAGTTCTGCAGTCTGTCATGGCTGCTAGGTGTTTGGCCTTGCCATGACCCCATAGTGGTTAGTGTTTTGCAAGATGATGTAAAATGGACATAACACACCCAGCATTTCTGCAAGGAAAGATGGACTGTATGTCAAAATGTAAAAGGACAAGTACAAAGAGAATAAAAAGTGTGATTTTACAGATTAGTAAACAAATACAAGTCATATCATCGAGTCATGGACGCAAGCAAGCTTTGAAGGACCTTGCAGAAGTTAGCTGTAAACAAGTCAGTGAGACCGTGGAAGTGTCACGTAGCAGCAGGCTCCACTTCCTACCTCAACCCCATCTGATGTCTTTGTAGGACTGGATATGGGACTCTGTAATTGTTCCTAAAAGGAACGCTAAAAAGTGTTGCACATACACTTGCATCCTTAGAAGATGGGCTACTCTGTAAGAGCAAGTTGATGGTGATGGTCTCAGAAGGGATGTTGTAAGGTTAACAAACACGATTTGTAATATGCACTGCAAATATAAAGTCCCATAAAAATGCTAATGAGCAGTAGTGCTTGTCCACTCATTAGCAGGCTGGCACAACAGGCCAAGGATAATAGAAAAAGAGCCTGCCTTTTGAACACGCTGAGTGCTATCCCATTCATCCAGCCTCACACAGGCCACCATGGGAGACTCCGGCCCAGCTCTCATTATTCACCCAAACAACTTCCTTTCCTGTCTGTCTGGATCTGCAAGCTGCTTTCTGTGTGAAGAAAGATTCCTTGAAAGCTCATGGTGTCATCAACAAGCAGCGACCAAAGTTTGGCTTGAAAAATTCATTCGTGGAATGAAATAAAATACAATGGAAATCTATCATTATAGATGCTCTGAAGAGAGAGGGGGAAAGATAGGGGCTTTGTTTTGCATTTGGGTAGAAAAATGATGTATAGCTACAAAGCAAAACAGTTTTATTAAAAAGATCTTCTCACCCCGAATTCAAATACGAATTGTATCGTCTTATCATGCAGTCCCTTTCGAATGAAAGTTAAAAATGCCGACACTATGGAACTAGCCCTCGGTATTATATCTCATAGCTGATGTATTTGTCTAATACTCTGGGTTTTTGAAGGCCCATTACTCAGGGCCAGTATGCAGGGCTGTTCATTTTAATCCTTTCTGGGTACCCAAACCAAGAATGCTAGGAAGAGCTTGTAGATAAGATTACGTCCCCTGCATCTTGTGCGGGTGGGTAGTGGTAGTGGGCTCTGAACCAGATAGCAGAACAAATGGAGTTTTCATCACACCCAGAACAGGGTTCTGGCCTAGGAGCTGCAGGATTTTTTTCGGGGAAAAGTACTAAAAAGCAGAGGCTCTGTGCTGATCAGAACACAGTTTTGCTCTTGTGCAATGGCAAATTGTGATAACCAAATGAGTCAGGTATACATAGCTGTGTGTTCAGGGACTTCAACTTAACCCTCGCTTTTGCAATAGGGTGGATATAGAGTTTTATTATATTTATTCTGTCCTAATAAAAGGAAACTCTTTCTATGCAGATAGCATATTGAAAATCAATTAGGAGGTTCGGGTCTCTTGTGCTGTTCTGTAGTGTGGACACTGAGAGTGGCTACCCAATGACCCCTTTTAGGTTCCATGAACTGGGTAGAGGGTTGATTCATGACCAGATGAAGCTGTTGAATGGGGTTTGTGTGAAAATGTTCAGTCCTCATCTCAATGTTTGATACTGTTCACCTGCTTTAGTTCTGCTCTGAGAATGAGTTCTCGATTGTATAGTACCCACAACACTCAGCTCAAGAAACATTAATAGCTTGACCAATTGTATTGCTGCTTTACTAAGAGAGAGGTAAAATGCCAAGTAACCAGAACTAGTAAGAGATCCAAAAAAGAATTTCAAAAGTGAGTTTCTGGTTGACAATGCCTTTGGTGAATTGGGGTCTGAAAGGAGGAGCAGAGACCCTTTGGAGACAAAAGCTCTTTCCTGCTATTTTACTGTGTTTAGATAGTAATTCTATTTCAAACTCACCCATAATCAACTGTCCCCAGGATTAAATATGGGGCCAGTGAAACATGCATTGTTTTGGGTCATGGTAAATGGAAATAAAGGAGCACAGAGGGAGGGGGAGGGGAGATAAAGAAGCAATCCTGTGTGTGAAGTATGTGTGTGTGTGTGTTGTGAGAGCAGAGTAACTAGCATTGTGTGTCTCCTAATCCCATTCTGGGATTGATCTCACTCTGTGTTTCCTAGTACACACTTTGCTGTAAATGAGGATATTGAGTGAAGAAAAAGAGTTAATAAATCTGCCTCCTTTGCCATAGCTACTAATGGAAATCCATGGGCAGTTTAAGTGCTGGCCAAGGAAAAGGAGCACACAGAGAACAGAAGACATAGTGACAGCAGGGCAGGGAGGACGGTGAGTCTGTGAGCCTAAGCAGTGCAGCGTCCTTCAATGGGCAGCAACCCTCAGAGCTCCTGAGGGCTGGCCTCATGCCGTGCACCACGGTCTCCTCACGGCAGATCAGGGAACGCCTACTTTAATAAACAGAACTTTATGAAATATATCTAGTCTCATTCTCACCCTTGCATTGCCTGTCTACTTTTATGCTACAACAGAATGGTACAGTCTGCAATGTTGAAAATACTTCCTACCTGCCTTCTTAAAGGTTCTCAGTAAACACTGCCCTAATTGACTAAAGAAGATTTATACCTGATATATTTTTAAAACTCATCTTACTTGTTTACAGTGTGTGCTTCATTCAATTTTTTATAAATAATTTTTAATTGGCTATTTACTTTATTTACATTTCAAATGCTTTCCCCTTTCCAGGTCTCCCCTTCAGAAACCCCCTATCCCATCCCCCCTCCCCCTGCCTCTATGAGGGTGCTCCCCTACCCACCCACTCCCATCTTCCCTCCCTAGCATTCCCCTACACTGGGACATCGAACACCCTCAGGCCCAAGGGCCTCTCCTCCCACATATGCAGCCAGCATCATGGGTCCCTCCATGTGTAATCTTTGGTTGGTGGTCCGGTCATTCAATATTTTTACTACCTACCCCAAAGCTTCCTGAGCATCAGAAGGTAACGAAGAGCGTGGGATGAAGGTGTGTGAAAGAAGGCAATTCCCCTGCAGTAAAACAGGAGGTGTGAGTCCTTAGAAGATCTGTATATGCATGTGATAATTTTCATTTTAAAGGTTTGAGCTTGACATTATACCTCTGTGATAAAAAGAGTATACAGATACTATTATTTGTAATTTGAGGAGGGTCTTACTGTATTTCTCCATCACTTGAGAGCTGTCTAAGTAATTCACAGGGGAATCTCACCTAAGCTAACCCGAATTCCACCTAAAGAAAATTCCCAACAAGGGAAATCCATTTCAACATGAGAGGCCATTACTTTTGAAATGCTTTGACTTGATTTTGAAACTAGATATGAATAAAAAAAATTCCAGTTATTTATACACCAAACTCTATGAAATATTTGGTAGCTAGTTTGTGATCTGCTACAATCTTGAAAATAAATATTGAGTTTTTGTTTTCAATCATACTTGTTCTCAGCTTCAGATGTTTTGAGCCATGTAAAATATAACCAGACTCCTTATCACTTTAAAGACTGTTCATTAATATACTCAGGAAAGGAGAGAGAGGGGGGCAACAAAGTAAAGCAAAACAAAACAAACAAAACAGAACAAAACAAAAAAACCCAACCAACCAAAACCCAATGATTTTTGCAACCAGGTAGATACAAGCTTGCTTCTTGGGTTAGTAACTGTGGGATGAAGAATAAATGACTGATCCCTAAAGAGTTCTGTTTACCCATTTGTGAGTAGAGAGCAGCTCAAATCTTAGAGCTGTTGTGAAGATTAAATGGGGTGTGCTTGCAAAGGATGTGGCAGATAATAGGCTTTCAATGAATGATAAGAAGAAGAATTATTTTCTAAGATGGAACACTTGTGTTTTGAATGACAGTAATTGCTTGTACCAATTAAGTGACACCTTTTGTATCTTGCCCTACATTTTGGTTTATCTTTTCATATACATATTTCCTTTACCTAATTGAATACTGGGCTTTTAAGAGTAGAAAACATCTTCATGTATCTGTTCAAGTGCATTGTAAATCATAGGTGCTTAATAAGCATCTGGGTTGATGCTGAGTCTTTGATACATTAGGTAACTGTGGAGGGAATGAAAAGGAAGAGGTTGTATTTGGTAGGCTCTGTAGATTACTTCTCTATAGCCAGACACTGTTGGAGCAGGAGTGAAGTGAGCTCTGCTTTTTCTAAGGGTCCATATGCAAAGGACAGAAACAAGGCAGAAGTAATTCTGCTGTGCAGAGTCCTGCTCCAGCTCAGAAGCTCCCCTGCTTTCCTACTCATAGCTCCATAAAAACACTGTCAGACCAACATGTGGGCAGGTTATGGTGGAGATCCTCTAGTAAACCGCTAAGTCATTTCTGTAGGCAAGTTGGAGACTGCTAAGATCCATTCATTCACCAGCTCTTATCTTTATCTTTATGGCCCCTCTCTCTTGTGAAACCACATCCATATTTCACGTAACTTATATACAAGAAAATACTGTTTAGGCATGTTGGTGTGATTGTTTACAAAGTTATGCAGAGTGTCACCCTCTAGTAATTAAGACACGGATTATTCCCGTCAGTCCAAAGAGTGCTTTCATTTCTCTTGGTTAATCAATTTTCTTCCCGTCTCCTGGCCTCATGGAAGCCTAACTGATCTCTTTACTAACAGGATAATGTTACTCTCTGAGGACGCTGTAAGGATGGGACCATTCAGTGTTTACTCTTTTGCGTCTAGCTCTTTTTCATCAAGAAGTGCTTTGGGGTTCATCTATGCCTTTTTTTCTCTTCATGCAGGATGTTCCCTTTTGTTTCTGAGGACTGTGATCTTTTAAGAGTTTATATGTTTGTCCACTGGTTTCTGAAGTTCAATGATGATAGACGAAAGTACTTTAAATATCTGAGTGAAGTTTGTGTGTTCACATAGAAAGGAACGGGTGTGCAATCCCCCTGGATGTGAAAGTGCTGGGTTCAACAGCAATTTCAGCTTCATGAGACAATGTCAAGTTATATTCCAAAGTGATTTTACCGTTTTGTTCTTCCACTACAATGTAATGAGAGCCCAAGTTACTCCATAGTTTGTATGCATTATATATTGCCTGTTTTAATTTGACCAGTTTTAAAAGGCATGTATTAATTAATTAATACTTGTGGTATTAATTTGTATTTTCTCAATATATAATAATGTGGAATGATTCTTTTGCATGCTGCTTTTGCATCTATATACTTCTATTTGATGATGTGTGTTGACCACCTAATTTTGCTTGTTAGTCACAGTGATTCTACCAGCCTCACATCGTACTTGATATTCTCTACAATTCTCTCATCTATCTATCTATCTATCTATCTATCTATCTATCTATCTATCTATCTATCTATCCATATATATGTATATCCATCTATATCTATATAAATTATTATTATGTAAGAAATTAAAAAAAAATAGCAAGTGCCCTAAAATCCAAGGATGGCTAAGTTAACAAGAAGGTTTTTTCAGTGTGATAGTGAATGCCATGTGTGACCTAGCCTTCTTCTGAGCATCCTCAAACTCTTCTCTGCCCTTCAATTCCTTTCTCGTTCCTTCTCAGTTGACTCCTTTTCATGGGTGTAGATGTGGAACAAGCTTTTCCCTTCGCCCTTTGATCTTAGGCTGCCTTTAGTTGAGCAGATCTTTTGGGTTTTAGTTAGAAGATCTTTTAGGGCTCTGACCAAGTTTTTCCTTAATGTTCGATCTCTGCAGATCAGCTGTGTAAACTCTACCTCCTTCTCTCATCAATAACACTCATTGGAGCATTTATCACTATCAGAAACACTATAGCTCTTCTCTGTCTTTATTAGCTATTTCTTCCCACTAAAATGTAAGTTCTAGAAATATAGGAATCTGACCTGTCATATTTCTCATCTGGAAACCATGGTGTATGAGGTGAAAGGCAAGTGAGAGGTAGTAAACGTCCATCAGCGTGTTAAGGCATGCCTTCACCCAGTATCTAAAAGTTTATTGAGCTATTTCGCTTTTGACACACATGAACTCCTAACCAACCTTCCTTTGCTGAAGCCTAGATAACATTTGCATGTGGCCCTTTAAAGCCTCCTCCAAAAATGGCAGCTAAAAAAAGGAGCAGTGATTGTTTTCATTTGAGAGCCACCGCACATGTGTTCTTTGTCTCGAACTAGGTTACGATAGGACAGAGCAGACAGACTCAGACTTGGTGGATCTAAGGAATCCTCACCCAGGGACAGTCTGTGAGTGAGCTCAGACTCTTCTCTTAGGAATCCATGGTCTTTGTTTTTGCACTTGTCTCGATTTTTGTTGTCCTGACTTTCTTGGGTCGTACACATAGCCAAGGGAAAAGCTTGCTTTCTGTATGTTTGCTTCTTAAGTTAACAGGGAGAGTCACAGGGAAGAGTGGCTCTCCATCAAGTTATGGGTAGGCTAACCTGAGCTAAAAGTCTCCAAAACTAAGAATATCCAGAAGCTATTCTTTGGTGGATAATAAGAGCATCCCTGGTTCTCAGTACTTTTGGACACTCCTTGGTGTTTCTGCTCATAAACAGCTTTCATCCCAGTTCAAATTTGGAGACCTTCCTGAATGTGTGTGTGGAGAGCCTACTGTAGACTGAGACCTTCCTGAATGTGTGTGTGCAGAGCCTACTGTAGACTGAGACCTTCCTGAATGTGTGTGTGGAGAGCCTACTGTAGACTGAGACCTTCCTGAATGTGGGTGTGCAGAGCCTACTGTAGACTGAGACCTTCCTGAATGTGGGTGTGCAGAGCCTACTGTAGATTGAGACTAACAATGATGGTGTTGGGGAAACAACTACCTGAGCAACAGTTTGAATGAATGAAACATTCACAAGTAATGGCAGTTTTTGAAATCAAGAACATCTTAGATAATCCCTCCCACTCCTCCCCAAAAAAGTAGAAAGCACTTCTAGAAATATAATGTTTCTCTTTTTTTGATATAGATATTCTGATTTTTTTATAATTTGTTTTCAGCTCTAAAAGTATTGGGAGAAAATGGCAATCTCTCCTACATTAATAAAACACAAAACACTATTTGGGCTTTTTTCTTGTCAAGATTTCACAAACAGGCATGAATGTTACAGGACACAAGGGGCCACTGTTTGCAGCTTCTCCCGTGGGCTGGATCCCTGTATAAATTGTCGAGTCTGGCTTTCTGAAATCCTCTAAGCTGAGTGTGCTTCAGAACTGATCTTTGCCTCCTCAGTGATCTTAAGCAAAATTATGAAAATCTTCCCAAATCCTGACTTTATCACACCAAGAAATTCTGACAGTGGCGCTTCTGGGGGTTAATGGTGGTCTAATTATCTTACACCAATAAGGAAAAAGAGTCAGCCTTTTGGCAAGATCGTGTCAGAGCTAGATAATACAGATATTTCTACCTCCCCACATTTCTAGGGGGTTGTTGCTGCTTTAATTAAATGTTATATGAATACATTTCAAAAGGATCCAAACACAGGGCAAACTCTGTTTTGGAACTGCTGCTCCTACGTTTAAAATGTATTTGAAATGTAATTAAAAAAACAACAGATAATGGGAAAGAAAAACTAAAATAACTTGAAACAGGCAGCATATAGTAGCTCATCATTACACTAATATATCAAACAATGTGATCTTAGCTTAATTATCCCCTTTGAGAGTTGAGAAAACCAAGCACAACCTTCAATTTACAGCTGCTTGGTGCTGGGAACCTGAATTATTATTTAAGAAGAAGGGGGAAAAAGTTTATTTATTGTGACCTCCGCTCAGTTTTTATTCATTGTGGAAAAATCTGTATATTCACAAATGAGGGCCATTCATCCTGGGGCCTCGCATTCTTCAGCTGTCCCGGCCAACATCAACTGCACCTCTCCAGCCTTTGTGTTCATCTTGAAGCCTCTTCATTCACATTGTTCATCATCTTGATGGTCTAGCTTTATCTTGCCTTTGTGCAGCTGCTTTCTGCTTATCCAAAGTGCTGAGGGAGCCGAGGGAAAGAGAAAGGAAGGAGCGAGCAGGCAGGAGAGCGAGCTGAGAGACTGAGAGGAAAAAAGGCAGTGGCCGGTGCACATATGAGGATAATTCGTAGTTTCTCAATAATAATAATATAAAAAAGGAGGACAGGCTAATTACTGGCTTAACTAGGGCAGCCTGTGGATCTTCATGTCAAAAGGACTGCCGTAATTATTTGTCATCAAAGCACATTCATATTGTGGCACAAAGGAAGGGCCTTTTGCAAATGGATCCTGCTAATAAACAGGGCTGAGAGGAGCATTATGTGTCTCCCTGGTTGCAGGCACATTAACACAGTGACATGGAGCATAACTCCGGGCCTTGGGGAAAAAAACACCAGAATGATAATTATCCCCCACCTCCCCAGGCTCTCCCGCCTTTCTCTTTGTGTTGGGCGAGGAAGCTGAACATGACCCATTGGAGGGCCCAAGGCAGGCTATTAGTGACCCCTAAGCCCTGACAAGGTGCCTCTGTTCTTTTAAAAGCTGCCTCTTGATGTCAGGAGGGCCACCTGAACCAGCAGGCTCAGCTCCAAATGGTCTGGCACACACTTCAACCCTAAAGACACCTGGAAGGTCATGACCAACTTAATGCAAATGAAGACAGCAAAGGGAGCTCTGAGGAGTCCCAACGAGGCAGCTGCCCACCCTTTCCTATTTGTCCATGCTGGCTCAAAAGAGCTCACTTATGCCCTGGAAACGAAATTCAGAAACAAAGAAGTTCTCTCGTGTTTTCTCGTACTAAATAAATAAAGTCTTAGGGAAATATTTTCCTGCCATGGGATAATTTATGGGAGAAAAGCTATGGGACAATAATGTATAAGAAATGTAGGGGAAAGGTGGAGAGGTGGATGTAAACACAGCCCCTTACATTAGCCCTTCTTCTAGCTGATGTAAACACACTGATTCCCCACAGGTAGGAGGTCACTGAAGGCCGGGGACCTAGAGTTCAGTGAACAGTGCTGAACGTTTTTCTTGCTTCTTGCTGGGCAGTTAGCAAGAGGCCCATCACTGGTGGAAACTCAAGCAAACAAGCCAATGCCCAGATGATGTCACCTGTGAGCTCCAGCCTGCCCAGCGCTGGAGAGTGCTGTGGTTATAAATCCTCTCCGAAGGCTCCCGGCTCTCTCTGCTTCCAGGCAGAGTGGCTGCTATGGAAGAGAAGACCAGCAATCAGCTTGCAAGGGGTAACTGATTGTCTCTTTCTTTCCTTCCTCTTCCCTTTCTAGCTCTGATGGTTCTGATGCCCACTCGGCATCCCACAACCTGGATGATGTGGGCAGCATTCTACTCTACATGCCCAGAAGCAAACTCAATCCCTGTAACTCTTATTTTACCCAGCAGAGAAATTAGGAGTAAAAATTTGCATTGCAAAAGAATCCTAACTTCACACAAGCCAGCTTCCCTGAGCATTTAAATATTTAATTATTTGAAAGGCTGGAGGTAGAGAAACTTCAAGTTAAAATGTTATGAGCCATTTCTAATGGAAGACCTATCAGGAATGGAAGCATTAAAAGACTGCGCATCCAGGAAAACAAATGAAGAGGTTTTAGAATTTGACTCAAAGCTGTTTAAGCGCATGCCCTAAGTCTGAAGCAGTTCTAGCCTAGAGGTGCTTGCTTGCATTCTTGTCTGTGAATCTCAAGAGAGTTGATCAGCCAGACAGTTAATCAATCAGTCAACCAATCAATCAACTAGCCAGTCTCATTCTGTTTCTACTTGCCTTTATTCCGTTCTATTTTTAAAATATTTCTCTTTCTTTACAAATTTTATAACATTAAGGAATTAAAATATGGACTCACCATAGGTTTCTCAAACAGTTACAAATACTAAAAGAAAACATGGTGAAGTTGCATTGTTTCTTATTTTACCTCTACTGTTCCTTTGGAACTTTAAATGCCCGTATCCTATCACTTGCCAGGGCTGTCTGTAAGCGTGTCTAACAGACATCTCAAGCCGCATGCCTCTCTCCCCTATCATGTTTGCTTTCTTCACTGTTTCCCTAACATCTTCAGATGGTGACCGCCGCTTGTCCGTGGCAAGGTCAGAAGCCTGTCCTCATCTTGTTTCTTCTCTGACTGTTGACACTTCCCATCTGCCAGGAGCTAGCTGGTTCTGCCTTCAGAGGACACTTGGAATCTAAGGACAACCCAGTCATCCCCTTGCTACCTTGGCCTCACTACCCTCCTCTGTTCCCTGGATTACTCTGATAGCCCCAGAGTGCAGGTTAGCCTTCAGTATTAAGTCAGGATGCTAAAGGGAAGGAAGTTCTGAGAACAGACTGGGGAGGCAGGGAGGTGATAGGCCAGGTCTTCAGAACCCATGGTTGACTTTCTAATTCAGCACTGTTTGTTCTTCTCACCTACATGTGGTCACATGGGTCGTTTGTGTCAATGGCTCAAGATGATCTCAGATTATAGCTTCTACTTTTCCAAAATATGCTCATCTATTTCTCCCACAATGCACCCTGATTTTCACCTACGCAGAGAGAGTCTTTTCATGTAGCATTTTCACCTCCCTCCTCAGAGTCACTTTTTGGAACTGCCCCAGTGGTGCCTACTACTTTAGCTCCCTGACTTAACACAAAGACTAACCGGCACACTGGCACCTTTGTCTTGCTTTGTTGCATTGTTGAATTTATCAATAAAATATATTGTACATAATATGTAAGATATGCTTATTAATTGTTATTTGAAACCTTTTGCTTATAATCTCTAAGAGGGATAATAAAATTTCTTGCTCGTTTTCTATGTCCTGACTTGTTTCCATGCTTCTACAGTAGTGTCTGGAATATCATAATTTCTCATTAGATACTTGTGGCATGGATATTGGATAAATGAAGTACAAAGTTTAAGAAGATGGAGACCAGGAATAGTGATTTGTTTTAATGAAAGGCTCTGGGGTTAAAAGTACTGGCTGCTCTTTCAAAGAACTTAGGTTTGATTCACAGCCTCTACACGGCAGTTCACAACAATCTGTAACTTCAGTTTTAGGAGTTCTGATGCCCTATTTTGACCTCTGCCAGAGCCAGGCACAAAAGTAATTTACATCCATACCTGCAGGCAAACATTCACATACATTGTCATGGCATAGACTCGCGTGTTTGAATGCTTGGCTCATGCAGAGTGACATTATTAGTAGGCGTGGCCCTATAGGAGTAGGTAAGGCCTTGTTGGAGGAAGTGTGTCACTGTGGGGGTGGGCTATGAGGTCTTAGGTATGCTCAAGCTCCACTCAGTGTGAGGAATAATCTTCTCCATCAAGATGTAGAATTCTCAGTTCTTCCAGCACCATGCCTGCCTGCATGCTGCCATGCTTCCCACCATGATGTTAATGGACTAAACCTCGGAAACTGTAACCAGCCCCAATTAAATGTTTGCCTTTATAAGAGATGCCTTGGTCATGATGTCTCTTTACAGCAATGCCTACTACAAACTAAGATATATCTATATCTATCTATCTATCTATCTATCTATCTATCTATCTATCTATCTATCTATCTATCTATGTGTGTGTATGTGTATGTTTAACATAGGAAAATAGTAGAAGCTGTTCAGATGGCAGATCAAAGCTTGCAGTATTGAAGCAAACTATGAGAAATAAATAGACCCCTAGCATCTGATAGAGCAAGTGATATTCGCCTCTCCCTGTTGGCGACAGAAGCTTGAGCTCCTGTCTTACCTTTGCCCTATGGGTTTACAGTAGGAAATAGCCTATAATTCCAATAAGAGGGTTTTGTTTGTTTCCTTCCTTAATGTCTGAAAATATTACGTTTGTTTCACAAGTGTTTCTTTAGTTGATATTGTTCACTAAAATGGAATCCTCAAGCCAAAGTGGTTGCTTTCAGTTCATTGGTTCTTCCCCAGTGTTAAAGGATCAGATACTGCAGCTAGACACACAGATTAAAAATATAGCAACACACCACGTCAGATACATCTCTGTTGCCCGTTTCAGACAATGGCCTACAAAATAATGTCTACATTACCCCCAAAGCTTTTAGTCGAGCATGATTTTTCAGTACTGAGCAGCAGTTGAGTAAAAAGGTCTTTTTTCTTTAAAGTGTGTGTGTATGTGTGTGTGTGTGTGTGTGTGTGTGTGTGTGTGTGTGTGTGCGCGTGTGTGTGTGCGCGCATGCTGCATGCATGTGTGTGAGGTGTGGTTACTTGTGCACAGGCATGGAAGCTACAGGAGGGTGTCAAGTGTCTTCTGAGCTCTGTCTGATTGCCCTGGGGTATAGTCAACAAGGTGCTGCTTGTTTCTTGACTAGGCTGGTGGCCAGCAAGCCCCAGAGATCCTCCTGTCTTCCTTTCCCAGGGTTGCTATTAGAGGTGCATGTAACCTTGCCAGGGTTTTATATAGGCTCTGGGGACCCAAATTCTGGTCCTCCTGCTTACACAGCCAGTGCTTTTGCCCACAGAGCCATCTCCTTAGCCACCAGTTGCCAACTTTTAATTCCCAGTCCTGGAATCTCTGTCTTTATTTCTCTATATCAATATTTTAATCAAAGAATAGAGACAATTTGGAGAGGCAGTATCCAAATAATAACTACAAGATAGATTAGTTTGTTACATATCACAAGACACTTCTAGACCAAAGATGGTGGCAGGGAAGGAAGAAACATCATTAGAAAAGGGTGCTGTTTTGTACTTGAGTTAAACTCTAGATGTGTGATCTCAGGATTGAGGCAGAGCTTGTTCCAATTATAAAGGAATGATGTTCCTTTCAAGTTCATGAAGACCTTTTGAGCTTTCTGCATAATTGAGGAAAAGCCGAATGGAAACTGGGTGTTATCTCAGATAACCTAAGTCTCCTCTAGACCAGCACACCACTGGGCATTGCTGCAGGATGCCAAGTACTGTGTGCATGGAAGAGTCTGTGTATGGTTGATACTCTTATCTTCACCTCAGTGAGCATGGCCAGATCCTCAACATGTTTTCTGATGTCCCTGGCTTGTCATGGGTTCCAGAAACAACCTGGAGAGCAGCAAATTCATGAGTCAGCTTACAGTGTTGAAGGAAGAGCTGTGTGAGCTTATGACAAACCTGAAGTAGTTTGTTGGTCTGTGAAAATACTGACAAAGGAGAGCTTTAGTTCATAAAATTTCTGAGATCCTTGAAGAGGTTGTGGTTTAACTCTGTCTTAGTGACTTTTCAATTGCTGTAATAAATAAAACACCATGACCAAGGTTACTTTTAAAATAAAGCATTTAATTTAGCTTATGGCTTCAGAGTGTTAGAGTCCACGATGGTGGTAAAGGAACAACTGAGAGTTCATCTTGATCCACAAGGCAGGGGTTTGGGTGAGGAGGCTATAAGCACTGGAAATTACACTGAACCCTCAAAGTCCATCTCCGGTGACACACTTTTTCCAATGAGGCCACACCTCTTAATTCTTCCCAAACAATCCCACCAGCTGGGGGAACCTATGGGGACCATTCTCATTCAAATCACCACAAAGTCGCTAATGATATACAGAGAAAATGAGTCCTGATGAATCACTCTGCCAAGTGCTTTCCCCTAAGGTGTTGCTGTGCACACATGATGTCAAAGGTAAGGCCGGGAAGCATCCAGTGGTGTCTTTCCTGAAAGCTGTACTTTCAGTGTTTCCTCCCTTTTGTGTATACTTCACGAAACATTACCCCAGAAAGCACCATGAGAATACATTTATGAAAACCTCCCAATGTCTCTTTTCTGGTTAATTAATACATTACATGTGGCATATACTTAATGCTGATCTTAAAGCTCCCTAAAGTTTGGATTTCAGATAATTTCCTTGTCCATATTTTCAGCTAAGAAACGTATGACCATTTAAAACCAGCTGCCTAAACACAAGCTGAAGATTGGTGACTCCAATGGACATGCTAATGTGGAAAAAGGAGATCATATGGGGTCGCCACCCTAGACAAAGAACTATGGCAACTAATGCATGTGAAGCATTTCCTGACACTGTGTAAGCAGTAGTCCCTTTTTGAAGGAGTCACACTATCTGCTCCTTACAGATCCAAGAGAGGAACTAATCAGGATTCCCTCTGTGGGCCTGGCCACCTTATCTGTGTTCAACAATATTCCCAGGCTCCATTTTCAGGGCTTCTGCTCACAAAGGGATATTCCTTTCCCATTTAATAGGCCAGTTCTTAAAACCAAGTGGAATTTGCCATATTTCCATAAGAAGAGGCTGTGTTCTGTCACTGTACCCCCTTTGTCCTCAAGTTCCTAGGCTTGCTTTTTAAAAAGGAAGTCTCAAGACAGTCAGTGGAATGGGTGCCACTGCTCAAGATTTCCCAGGACAGAGGGAAATAGAGTGAGCTCCGATGGTTAGAGTATAGATCAACAGTCCACTAGAGCAGCCATGTTTGGAAGACACGCACAGGTCTGGTTTTTCACCAGTGCCATAGTTCATTGTGGATGGCTTAATTCCTTTATGAAAACTGATGACTCACAGAATTTGAAAAAGAAATCCCAAAATTTAGCTCATGATAAATTCATTGTTTTATTACATTAAGAAATGTCTTAATGTGTGCATTCTTTTTTAAATTTTATTTATTTTTTGATATTTTATTTACATTTAAAATATTTCCATCTTTCCAGGTCTCCCCTTTGGAACCCCATCTCCTCCCCCATCCCCCTGCCTCTATGAAGGTATTCCCCTACCCACCCACCCACTCTCATTCTCCTATACTGGGACATCTAACACCCTCAGGCCCAAGGGCCTCTCCTCCCCTGATGCCTAACAAGGCCCTCCTCTGTCACATATGTGGCTAGCACCATGGGTCCCTCTATGTGTATTCTTTGGTTGGTGATCCAGTCTCTGGGAGCATTGGGGAGTCAGGCCAGTTGACACTGTTGCTCCCTCCATGGGACTGCAAACTCCCTCAGCTCCTTCAGTCCCTTCTCCAACTCCTCCATCTGAGACCTCATGCTCTCAGCCCAAGAGTTGCTGTGAAGTGAATCTTGGGTATTCCGAACTTTTGGACTAATATCAACTTATCAGTGAGTACATACTGGGTCATTCTTTATAGAAGTTAACTTGAATGTGTTTGTATTCTGCATGCTTATAAAGTAAACACATACATGTACAAATGTGTATACTTTTGCACCTTATATACCTACACCTATCTTTGCACACCTCCTTGTCTTATGCTTTATAACCATTCCTTTCGTTTGGTCTGGATACAACAGGCAAATATTCAGCTACGGCACACAGTTATTTGTTGTTGTCTTTGTCCCCTGTGACGTCCTGTTCAACAGAATTACTTTTGGCTCTCTTTTGCTACTACTGAAAAAAGTCTTGTTATGTCATGAATTGATTAAAAGTTATTTGTTACTTCAGTTGCATTTTAAAGTTCCCCCAAAGAACCTTTTTTTAAAATGGCAAGATAATCTTTCCATTTTTCCTAATTTTTTATCATTTATTTTAAACTGCTGACAGTCACAGTGTTCTTGCTTTTAGTGGAAAATCTTCCTCTTATTTCTATGAGGGACCACAGACAATTAACTTTGTTCTTATGTGCTTTCGTTTCTTTGTTTTGAAACCTTGATCATTTTATTGGACTTTGAGGAAAATTTAATAATATAAGCTATGCACAAAATCTAGGAAAACAAAGTTGCTTGCTCCAGGTGTTTCCTGTTTAGTATCTATTTTATAAGGTAGTGCTTGCTCCATTGGTTTCAAGCTTTACTTACATCTTTGTCCTTTGTTTTCTTCCCACCCCCAGCTTAGAAGACAAAATCTCTCTCCTGAACTTTAAAGTGTTTAAAAATTTAAAGACCCTTTTTAAATGTTGAGATGTTTCATATGATAATGTTAATATTACAGAGTCATATTGGGGACAAACAAGAAAGGAAAGGTTTTAGTTGAAGAGTGGAATGTTTCTATATCAAAAGCCCAATTTTGATGGCTAGTTATTCATCAACTTAACACAAGCTAGAGTCATGTGGGAAGAGGAAACCTCAGTTGAGAAAATGGCCCAAGATTGCCCTGTGGATAAACCTGTGGAACATTTTCATGATTAATGATTTATGTGGGTGGACCCAGATTACTGTGGATAGCACCACCCCTGAGATGGTGGTCCTGGGTGCTGCAACAAAGTAGGATGAGCAAGCCACAAGGGGCAGTCCAGTAAGCAGCACACTTCCGTGGCTTCTGCATCAGTTTCTTCATCTTGAGTTTCTTCTCTGACTTACCTTCATGGTAGACCATTATCAGGGCCTATAAACTGAAATTAACCCTTTCCTCCACAGTGTCTTGCTTTTTGGTCATGGTGTATTATCACAGAAATACAAACTAAGACAGATATTGTCACACTTTCTTTGATATTGGGTGCTCTCGGTCTGCACCTGTCAGATACAGTCTGAAGAGAGGAACTGTATTTTGTTCCTAATGACTAATCTAAGCATTAAACACAGACACAGACACAGACACAGACACAGACACACACACACACACACACACACACACACACACACGCACACACACACACACACACACGCGCGCGCACACACACACACACACACACACACACCCCTTGTGTACTCACTTTAAAGATTGATGTCTTGAAGAGTAAATGTGACATGAAAAGTCCCCTTCTCTTTATGCTCTGAGGCCCCACACTGGAATGGATCCTTTCCATCTTTCGAGAGAGTTACCAGACATCACAGCAGCTGCCATCGATCAGTCAGCAAATCGGGGCTGCCTGCCATGCACTGGGGCTACTATGGCTTATTAGGACTTAGTTGTAAGTCATAAGCCCTAAGACCAGCCCCATCTTTGTCTTATTAGGCTGATTGAGGCTTCTAGAACTTACAAATTCTGTATTTCTATTTCTCCCTGAATAATGTATTAAATACTTAATTTTAAGGCTTATTAAGTAGAATTCCCTTTAAAAAGAAGTTAGGTTAAGAAGTTTCTATTTTTTTGATTTGGGTAGAAAATACTCATCTAGAACCAGGGATTGATTTGGTAAATTCGAGTTTCATTATCTTTGTTCTTCTACATAAATATGTTTGGATAACACGGGAATCCATATACTTACTATTTAACTACTGAGGGCCTGTGGGCTTAATGAGTCCATGCTTGTAGGTTTTGTGCATATGGCATAGCTCTAGAAAGAAGCAATAAGTACTGGAAGAAAGTATCTTTTGGAAAGTTTTACTTCTGTGAGGTTATCTGTTTATAATGAAATATGGAAAAATTTCAAATTTGCAAGGGTGAGTTTTAAAAATACTCTACAAAAATACATGTATAAACAGAAGTAGTCTATCGTTGCTGCAAATCTCAATATGTGATTTTTTTCCATTTTGAGGGTTTTATTCTTAGGTCCCTATATATGCATATATATATATATATATATATATATATATATATATATATATATATATATATATATATATATCATAACTCAGTAGCTTTCTATTGATTGGACAAGAGATGCCTCTGAAATATCCTTATCAAGGTCATCATGCGACTTCTGAAAAATCGAGTATCCTACATGGGAAATCTTTAAGGAGATGTAATGCATTTTCAGTATAAGATGATAGTGTAGTTGAGTCTGCAGCCGTTGCATTGCTGGAGTACAGAACATTAGTCCTTACCACTAGGTATGTTTTTAGATGTAATAAGAAAGCACTATGATATGATCAACCCAACCAAAGTCCTAGAAGTTCTGCAGTCACCTGTTAGCGTCCTCCAGTTGATAATTTGGAACACCTGTCAGTAGTATCAGGTCTTTGTATGTTTGAGATAAAGCAGAGTCGACCACTTTCTATATTGCTGGTGCTTTTATTCTTTCTGTCCAAAATTTCATTTTGTTTGCTTCTACCTTTTCAACAACTGAGCAAGCAACGTTTATAAGTTTGTGGCCACACGGAATCTGGGGACAAAACAAAGGGAGATGTGTTTTTCTTGTATCCTACAGCAGCATGAATAATGTCTGACCCTTTGAAAATGCCCAAAAGATATATTTTTCCTGGCCCTAAATCAGGATCACAGTCTGAAATCAAGGTGATTTTCCACAGTGAGTATCTTTTGCATCCTTTCCCCCTTCCCCACTGTTTTCAGTTTTTCCAGTCCAGAAGGCTTGGGCTCAGAGAGTTGATAAACAGATGGGTGTGGCTTTGATAAGACTTTTGTCTGGTCTGTGTAGAATAGTTCCCTATGCAGCTTGTCGAGTTCCTTGCCTATGTAGTTTTTTAGTCATGTGAAGAACAATGTCCAAATTGTTGTTGTTGTTGTTTTAAATTTTCTTGAAAATACTATTAACTTGGTAATTTATGGAGAACAGAGATATGTTTTTCACACTTTAAAAGGCTAGAAGTCCAAGATCAAGGTGACAGTGTCTGACAATGACCTCTTGTTTCATACTGGCAAAGAAGAACAGACTCCCCTCTGCATAGTCTGTCATAAGGGCAGGGATCTCAGTAATGAGAGAGAAGCCATCATAAACTAGTCAACTCATAGAGTCCAAGCCTTTTGTAGAATCACAGTGACTATATGACTGGTTTCTGGGCAAGTCAGTCAAACTTAACAGATGACAATATTTCAATAACACCACTTCTGGGTAATAGGTGTGTGTGTGTGTCATGTGACATCAGGTATTGTACAATGGGTTGAGGGATGAGATAGAGCCAACAGGGACTTCCTCAGGCTTTCTGAAGTTATCTGAAATGTCTTCTTAAGTCATCAACCATCTTTTCTGTCAGTAGATTTGGTGGTCTCTGCAACTGGCTGTTGTTTCATATTGGACAAGGGATATTCCTACTGGACTTGAATTGGGATTTCTTTCATTTACTAAATGTGAATAAATGGTACTAACTAAAAATGTCTTAATTCCTTGTATAAAAGCATATTTCTTCTGATTTGTAGCACATTCCCTTATCTGTGCTCATACAGGAGGAGGACACCCCTGTCTTGTCTTCTTGCTGATTCATTTCTGTATCCAAATCAAAAGCACCCCTGTCCCAAGCATCCATGGGCTACTGAATCTGCAAATCACTTACCAGGATTTAATTGCATCGTGTGCTGTCAGTGAAGACAAAGCAGGGACTGTGTCTAGTAACAATGCCAGACTACATCGTGTCTGAGGCACATCTAGTAGAAGGTGGGAAATAGCCTCCTGGTGCAGCTTTTATTGGAAATACTTTACCTCAGACACATTCATTTTTGAGAGAATGTACATGTATTGGTTTGATTTCTAAAGCAGGAAGAACTGTTGTTAAGATTTCATGGTTCAGATACATATAGTAATATTATGGACCCAATGGTGATATCAGCAATAAAGATAGTATTATTAATATATAATTATATCAATATACAAGTCACTACAGAGTTAAGGATTGTAAGGAAGAATCCCAGCCCACCATTCTTCTTTGGCATTAGCTCACTCTTTGGGATATTTCATGGTTTATATGTCAGGATATTCACAGATACACAGTAGCAATTAGTTGTTGCTTTGGTTTTTTTTTTTTTGGTTTTTTTTTTTGTTTTGTTTTTTTGTTTTTTTCGAGACAGGGTTTCTCTGTGTAGCTCTGGCTGTCCTGGAGCTCACTCTGTAGACCAGGCTGGCCTCGAACTCAGAAATCCTCCTGCCTCTGCCTCCCAAGTGCTGGGATTAAAGGCGTGCGCCACCACCGCCCGGCTTAGTTGTTGCTTTGTGTGTATTTTTCTTTCTTTTTTCCTTACCTTTCATTCCTTCTTTATCCTCCTTTGGATAAAATTTTACTCTTTCATTCAAAGTCTGAATGGCCTCCAGTGAGAGGCTGGGTCCTTCCACAACAAATGTGCCGTATTTGAACTTTGCTATCACACAACACTTTCTGTAGCTCCTTGTCTGAAATGACTTAATTTGCACTGCAGGACCAGCCCTGAACCCACAAATACTCCAAAAAGCCACAGTGAGCCAGGGCAGCAGACCTATTACTAATTTTTTATTAAAATCCCCGAGGCACCCAGCACAGAGCCCCAACGCAGCTTTAATAATAGACAACACACCGCACATTTTTCTTGTATTGCCATGTAATCAAATCTGAGGCTGCTGTTCACTTTCTTTGTTTTACCTAGAGGACCAGCTTCCAATTTAGTTGTGGCCTACTCTAAACTGATTCTTCATTGTAATTAATGCCTACTTTGGCCTCAGCCACTTACACAACTTTCCATTAGAGGTTTGCAGCCATCCACAGAGTATTTTACTAAGTTACCCTCACAGACCTGCTACAGTTGCAATTTTGTTAAAGTCCTTTTTATTATTTTTTACAAAGAATTTTTAAATTGCTTAGCTAAATAGTTTTTTTTTTAATTCCCCTTTTTCTCTTCTCTTGCTGTACCTATTAAAATGTTTGGGCCAGAGTCCAAGATGTAGCAATACATACATACACACACACACACACACACACACACACAAACAATTTGCCCCTCCCCTGCCTCAAATAACCCCAGCCTTTAACTGATTTCAGAAAGAAGGCTGGGAGAACTTATTTAGATCATGGTCTGCTAGGGCTCATTTTCTGTCTGTTTTGTTCTGTCTGCTTCCTCTGTGATAGTACTTGGGCATTCAAATTCCTTGCAAAGCCTGTTGAGAGACCCCTGCAAACATCCACGTAGTAGCTCTCCGCACTAACCTTAGAAAAGCATATGTTGTGTCTTTGTTGCTCCCTGAACCTCCTCTGTCAGCTAGGCTGAGATTTTCAGTGACATCTTAGAACCTTGTATAGAATGACTTTCCTAGAAGATTCTAGATCTGCTTATGGCCTGTCATCTCTCTCCCATTCCCAGACTTTACTAAACTGCAATGAGCAGCCATCAGAAACTGGAGACCCTGGCTCCTTAGTTCCTCCCCATTTCCACCTGGAGGGGTGGTCTTCACGGGACCTACTGAACACAAGAGGTTCCACAGCCTGTCCTGGATAACATATGGCTTCTGAAGGGAGGAGCTTGGAGGGAGCAATTCTTTTAGAAGCCTTTGCTGACAACGCTCAGAACAGACATGATGGTATCTCTGTGCCTTTTTAAATTCCAGTATTTTAAATATTGATAGTTTGCCCTCTAGGCAGGGAAACAACAGATTTCCTTAATTCTCTTTGTAATATTTCATAGTCATTTTCCCTTGGGTAATATTTTGCAGTATGGCACAGTGCTGTTGGCTTTGTAAGTTGGATTTATAGACTCTTTGCTCACTTATACTATGTGAGTTCTTGGAGTTGAAGTGTATACAAAGGCTTAACGGCATAGTCTATCTGTGTTATGGTTAATTGTCCATAACTGGGCCATGTATGAGAAAAGAGATCACAGTTAGAGGTTGGGGAGAGTTGAGATCCTATGTAGTTCTTGGTTTTGTGGTTTATTTTTTGACCAAATACGACCAATTGGAACCTCTCATATGGTGGCAGCTCTTCAAATTTATGTCCAGTCCTTCATTCTTTCTTCAAGAATGGTCTTCGGATATCATCAGACAAATAGAAACACTTAAATAAAGTGGTTGACCCACTGTCCTTCTAAACATATCTTTCACACAAGAAGCGAGGCATACACTACGGAACCTAGTGTGAATACGGGGTTTAGGAAATCTCATGCGTCTTGTGTTTGTGTTTGTACATATCTATCACTTAAACTTCTCTAAATATAGCCTGGCACTGAGCAGAGGGGAATGTTTAATTTCTCAGGTTATATATTTTGGTTCTCAGTTGAAAAGCTCCTATTTACGCTGGGACATGTGTTGTAAGCACTGAAGACTAACAAGGATTATCAGCCAACGCTGAGGAGAAAATTCTTAAAAGTTTAACTACGGCGTGCTCTACACAGTTGTAAATTTTATTTTCCTCTTTTCTGCCCCCTTCTCTTGGCCTGTAGAACCAGCTTATCCTCTTCTGCCTGCTTTCTGACTGTGAGCACACATTACACCTCTTCTTTTCACCAGTGGTCTCTCCCGCCAACAAACAGCTCTCCACAACTCTATTCTATACTCATCAGCTTCTCTTTTTACAAATTGCCTAGCAGTGAGTGTGGGAGGATGCCTACCACAAACTACAGCAGACAAAGGAGAGCCTGCTCTGTCCTGGGCACATGCAATGATTCTATTTGCACTTATTTTCAAGTTAAATCAGGAAGCTTGACTCCTTGGTCTTTAAGTTCTCAGAAATGCAATGGGAAATTTCCTTTAGCAGATTATTCTGAAGTGTGTGTGTGTGTGTGTGTGCGCGCGCGTGTGTATACACACATGCACATGCACATATATATATACACATACATATACATATAGATACACACACACACACACACACACACACACACACACACACACATATATATATATATATATATATATATATATATATATATATATATATATATATGTTATTTATTTTTTATTTATTTTCCTCTATATGGCCAGACTGGGACACAGTTGGCTGGCTGGCTGAGCTGCTGGCTTGGAGAAGTCATATCCTTAAGCAAGTCACTGCTATCCAACTTTTTTCTCCTCTCTGTTCGTCCTGAGTGTCTTTCCTCTTGTGTATGTGTGTGTTTAAGACAGATGGCAACTTTACAGTGTGATGTTAGGAGGAAGAGTGCTTGGGAAGGGAAGAGGGAAGGCAAACAAGAAAAGCAAGCCTTGAATAAGCAATTTCTCTTAAAAGGAATACATCCTGGGACAGTTTATTTTTGTGATCTGCCTGGAATTTGGGGACAATGTGCTAGAATTCTCTTCTTGCCTTCAGTTGGCAAGCTGCCTAAAAACGGTGGAGGACTTGGAAGAGAGACACATTGTTTCTATTAAAATAACGCTTTATTGAAAGCAGGGCCAGTGGCTAAAGTTAGTCCTTGGGTTTTTTTAAGGCACTGTGCCTGGGTCTATGTGAACAGTGAAGTGGAGAATGGAAACTATTATCTAGCTTGGGCGCCAGGGCTCAAATATCTAAGTATATGCAAATCACTGCAGGCCAAGTGCTGGGCTGCTCTTGGAAGAGAATATGAATTATTTGGATAATTTCTTTAATTTCTCATTTTATTTATGGAGTAAGCGGAGTCTATATTTGAGCTCAGGATGAGTTTAATATATTCTCTTGAGCTGGAAATACTCTTCTGAATGTCTTCTTTTCCTTCAGGGTTGTTGCTGTTAATGTTTATAGGAAAATCCTCCTTATGGCTTGGGGACCATGCTGGGCTCTGGTCACATCAAACCTCTTTGCAGTATTGCAGTCCTCCAGATGTTCAGGGATGGCTTTCAGACCAGATTCTGCTTCTTACAGGAGCCCCAAACAAACACTTTTCCATCACAACCGGCAGTTGGTGTTTTAAGATTCTCTATTTGAATCAGGCTCAAAATTCGAGAGTCATGCTTGTTCTTTGTTTTTCACTGTGATTCCATCTTGGTTTGTGTACCATGGGGTCTTTGTTTGATACATTTTCCACATAGGGGTCGTACTCATTCATATTTATTAGGCTTAATAGATGTAATATGCCACACTGAATTTGTG
Source organism: Uromys caudimaculatus (assembly GCA_028551405.1). Taxonomy (NCBI): domain Eukaryota; kingdom Metazoa; phylum Chordata; class Mammalia; order Rodentia; family Muridae; genus Uromys; species Uromys caudimaculatus. The sequence continues at coordinate 5,307,559 of CM052712.1, read as the reverse complement.
AGTTAATCTCAATTATTATCGATGATATTATTGTCAACATAATTGTTACACCATATTTAAAAATATTTATTTATATGTGTGCATGTTTGTCTATGTGTGTATTTGTGTGCCTCTCTCTGTGTGTTGTGTATGTGTGTATCCGTGTGGACACATGCTTGTCACAACACATGTGGCCCTCAGAGTGCAACTTGTAGGAGCTGTTTCTTTCCTTCTACCAGGTTGCTTCTGGGGCTTGAACTGTAGCAAGCACTTTTTGCTGCTGAACCACGTTTCTGAAAAAGAACTCTAGGAGAAGAAGTCTGTGTGATGTTAAAGATTTCTTCAAGTTCACAAAGCTATGAGTGATAGATGGAGCACTTGAACCCAAAATCAATTATATCCAGTCTACAAAGAAAATATTATGTCAGTTTTATAGGCTAGGAACTTACTAGACACTGGTAACTCTAGAGAGAGATGAAAAAGGGATAAGTGATATGAATTAAACCATAAAACTATGCTGAAAGCAACAAATAATATAAAACTATAGTGTGTCCCTGACTGGGAAGGTTATTTATTGTGAAGTCATTAGGATCCCCCGATGATCTTTATTTGGTACAGTTCTAAAAAAGGAATTATCTTATCTAATATGTCAAGATTAAGTATAAAGTTCACTTTGAAAAGAAATTACAAGTAATAAGAGATTTTGTAAAGGAGATAGTTCTTCTCTATTGACAATATTATGGTCTTCCAAACTAAACTATTCCAAAGTGTGTAGATATGGACATGTGAAGCTAAGCAGGTATCTGAGAGCCAGATGTTAATTCATGAAGTTGGGAGCATGGTATACATGCCCACACAGTAGGCCAGAAAGAGGAGTGGCTGGTTAATGGACAATCTTAGGAAAATAGCCTTATAATTTGGAAGTAGAAATTTATAACACTACTTCTTCTTTTATGTTACGACTAATTATTACTAATTCCAAGTAACAAGTTACTAAATAAAACCAGTAGAATATATAAAAGTAGATATTTATGTATTTAATATTTTATAAGTATAAAAATAATTATATGATGAAATATATGAAAATAACCCACATAAAGTTGAAACCCTTGGGGCTGGGAAGACAGCTCAGTAGTTGAGAGTCCCGTCTGCTTTTTCAGAGAATGTGAGTTCAATTCCTAGGATCCATACAGTAGTAGCTCACAATCATGTGTGACCCCAGTTCCAGGACATCTGACCCCCTCTTTGATTCTCCACAGGCACTAGGCATGTATGTAGTATGACAACATATATGCAGGCAAATCTCTCCTGCACATATAAATAAAAATCAAAACATCGATGTCAATGACATGAACAAAACTTAACGACAAACAGCAAAGCAAACATTTTGCAATTATTCATGCTAAGACACAGGCAGTAGTATAAATTGGTAGGCAGAGACGAGAAAAACTCCTAATTCCGTTTCAAAATATAGGTAAGTAAACACGAAAAACTAAGCATATAAGTTTAATATGTGCTTATCAAGTGCTTTGAACTCTAAAGCTGCCAAAAAGTACTTGAATAAGTCTAATGATGTCCCATATTTCATTATGAAGATGGCACAGACTTAATCATGATGTGACATTCTTCTCTGAGGTCATGAGTGTAGGAAAAAGGCTCACTCAGCCAGGGATATAGAAATCTGCTCTGCTAGACTTTCTACTCAGTTGGAAAGTTTTACGACTTAGTTTTCTTTCTCTTTATGTGTATGTGCATTTCTGTGAGTGTATACGCCTCCTGTATGGGGATGCCCCTAAGGGTTGAAGGTGTTGAACTTTGCAGAACTGGAGTGATAGCAGTCGTGAGCTCCCTGATCATGTAGGTGCTGGCAGCTGAACTCCCACCCTCTGGAGGAGCATGACCTGCCCTTAGCCCCGTTGATCCCTCAGACACCACTCTGCACTTTTGTAACATAAACAAAGGCGGTCACAATTTTCACATCTATGATTTGAGTATAGACTTTCTTCCTAAATGTGCAACAAAAGGAAACAGTTAAAATTATGGTACACAGAGCTCTATTATAAAATATGTGGCTACTCAAAATGCAAAATAATGCTTTTTTGTATAATGGGAAAGACTCAATAAGAAAACTAAGTATGATCTAATATATATACATTTTTTCCTGAAAAAAAAATTCTCACTTAACACACACACACACACACACACACACACACACACACACACACACAATTTTTTCTTTACTGAAAAGAATGTGAGAACTAAGAAAGTGAACTCTTTACATAATATTATTTCTATAGTTTAAATTTTTAAAAATGATTTGTCAAATGTTTTATTTTCAGAGAGGAACAGAACCAGTCCTAGTGTCAAGTTTAGATTCAGCTTCTAGCTGAGGTGAAGAAGTGTCCTGCAACAGCCTTTGGTCTGAGGGCCCCAAGTGATGCTCAGAATAAAGAACTTCTGGTCCTATCCATCAGAGAACTGCTATCCCAACCCCCACCAACCCCTCCAAGTCAGGGAACGCTCTAGGAATTTGTAGGAATGCTCGGGTGACATTGTCATTTAAATTGTTTTAATTTCACCGAATTTTGTTTTATCTCTAGTAAAAACATTTTTAAATAGCCCTAAAAAAAGACCCTCTAGAATCAAGCTATTGGCTGATCAATTTGATTAGCAGTTAGGAATTACAAATGGGAGATAAAATGAGTCTTTTCTTGTTATGCAGCCCTGGTAATAAATGGCAAGTACATATTTTTCTGAGGCTTTTATTCTTAGAAAGGAAGCAAAAGGATATAATAGGTTTTTAAAACACATGCCACATAATTTATTCTGACAAACAGATGTATTTTGTTGTTGCTATTATCATTTGATGAAATACTTTAAAACTAGTCCAAGGTGGTCCATTCAAATATAATACATCCAGTACATCTAGCAGTTAACAAAATTTGGATGTGTAGCATAGAATGGTCATTATTTTTACTGAAAAAAAAAATAAAGGCACTAATTACTTACAGACAAGATACTTAGCACAAACAGATAAGCTTCAAAATGAAAAATTCTCGGTTTATGATAATTATGTTCTCTGCTTTGTTTTCAGAGACTGATAATTTGAGGCTTTAAAATCACCAGGAAGCCATTAATTGGAATTCTTCAATAAAAAATAAATTACATAGAAGTTCATGATGAGTTGTAAAGGCAGAGAGACTATATTATACAGTGGGCGACACTGCCTCACTATTTATAACCTCGTGCAGATATGTCTAGCAGGAAACTCGAAGAGATTTGAGATGTGCGGATAGCAATTACTCACAGATCCAAACTATCTGCAGATATTTCAAATAACAGCTTTTAGCAGATTTCCTCACCAACAAAGGCGACTTTCATTTGAAACAGCGTTCTGCTAACGTGTTGCTTCTTGCTTTCGACATCTTCCCTGGCTTCCTAAGGTCATGTGAGATCTTAGCTGCAGGAGAGATAAGTCTTCACATAACAAGACGCAGTGGAGCCCATAGAGGAACACTTCATCCCTGTGTAAAAGCAGGTCCATGCTGGAGTAGGTTCTTTACTATTTGTTGAAGGTCCAGGTTGCAGTAGCTGCACAGGTTAGCTGCAACCCAGCTTTGCAACTTTGCTCCTTTATGCTTTCTAAAGAAAATCAAAGCATTGTAAATCCCGATCTACCATGCCTGTGTAGGGCTGGAGGCAAGAGTCAGGAAAGGGGCAAGGGCTACAGTCTCATTGGGAAGAAACCAAAGAAAAGCATATGTAATCTGGGTGAAAGTGAGCTGCTAACTCTGCATTTCAAGGCTGGGCGGGTGGGGGCCAAGGTCATACAAAACCATAATACTAACTTAAGTTTAGGTAGACAATACAAATAGAATATTGATATCTGAATGCTCCCTAGCTCCCTCTCCAGTGATGTCAGCACAGAACAATGATACATTTGCCATCTCCGTGAAGGGTAGGAAGAGTTTCTGAGATAGAGACAAACAAACACAGTCTTTTATGGAAGAATGAGAGCTGGAGCCTGGGTCTAAGGAGGTAGTTTATATTCAGTTTTAATACTCACTTCTGCCATTCGGTCAACAGGCCTGCTCAGAATTGTAGAGGATTAGGGTAAAGGTGATCTTAAATTTTTATTGAAATGGAGTACTACTCAGCTATTAAAAACAATGACTTAATGAAATTTGCAGGCAAATGGATGAAACTTGAAAATATCATCCTGAGCGAGGTAACTCAGTCACAAAAGAAGGAACATGGTATGTACTCACTGATAAGCGGATATTAGCCCAAAAGTTCAGAATGCCCAAGTTTCACTTAACAGTAACCGCTGGACTGAGAGTGAGGTCCCAGATGGAGGAGTTGGAGGAAGGTCTGAAGGAGCTAAGGGAATTTGCAGCCACATGGAGGGAGCAAGAGCGTCAATGGGCCTGACCACCCTCCAAGGTCATCCTGGAGTTTGGACCACCAACCAAAGAATACACATCTATGGACTCATGGTTTGGACCACATATGTGGCAGAGGATGACCTCAATGGCTATCAGGGAGAGAGGAGAGGCCCTTGGGCCTAAGGATGTTAGAGGCCCCAGTAAAGGGGAATGTCAAGGTGGGAACATGGGGATGGGTGGGCGGGTGGGTGGGAAGTGGAATTCCCTCATAGAGGTGGGTTGGGGAAGGGATAGGGGGTTTCCAAAGAGGAGATCCAGAAAAGGGGAAACATTGGAAATGTAAATAAAGTATCAAAAATTAAAAAAAATTAAAAAAAAAAGAAAAAAAAGAAATATTATAAAAATGCTCAGATACACATGGAGGTGACATGTTGGTTCTGTGGGATGGTCATAAATTTTGTAATAATCTGTATTTGTTAGGAGATGTGTTTCAGTAGTACATAGTTCTAAAACCTCAGGTCCTTCATACACATGATAGAGGATGATTTCTCATCCCTGCTTTGTTCAGTATAGGTGCCAGGGATTTCAGTTCAGAGTCACTAAGGAGCAAGGCTGATGAATTCCTACTTGGCGTATTTGTCCAGCAGGGAACACAGACAGTGAGGAACTGTGCTTGAGCCAACAGTGCCTGTACTCAAAACCAGTGCAAGTCATTTCTACTCATGTTTTCTCGTCTAGAGCAAATAACTTGTCCACTGTTGACTTCAAAGAGTGACAGAGGGGGCTGAGGAGGACTAGAGGATTCAAATGAAGCTCTAACTCATGCCCATATCAGTTCCCAGTGGTTCTTACAATGAACTACCTCAAAACTTAGTGCACAAAGCAGTACATATGCATTTTTTCACTTTTGTGGAAAGTTAAAAAAAAATCCAAAATAAGTTTCACAGGTTCAAGTTCAAAGCAGAAGCAAGGGCAGGGTCCCACTTTAGGATCTAAAATAACACAATTCTTTTCTTATCCAAGGTTCAGAAGCTTGACTTTCCTCTCAGTCCTTGGCATGGGGTCTCTTCCTCCACCAAAGCCAGCAGTGTAGCATCTTGCTTCTGTCATCAGACCTATTCTTTATGAAATGTGTAGAAGCAATTCCCTTTCTTATCTTCACGAGGATACTTTTGGTTGCCTTCAGAGCTCATCTGAATAGCATATATACTCAGCCCGTTTCGAGCTCCCCAACTTATTCACACTGACAAAGTCCACTTTGACAGTATACGGTGATATTAAAAAGTTCCAAGGATTAGGACCTAGATTATCTTGTAGGGGCATAATTTACCCTACCTGGAGGACATTGTCAAAGTCTTAGGAGTGATACGCACATTCATAAGTTACGTGATTAATACCCATAAGCATGCTCATTCTGCGGTTAAGCTTTTTTATTTATAAAAATGAAGCCTGAAGATTTAGATAGGTCATCATTTTAGTTATTTTTCTTATTATATTAAATATCCTTTCTCCCATTCATTGTTTTTGGTTATGGAATGTTATTGTTTTTTGCTTATGGTTCCATTGGCATGGCAGCCGGTAGCAGGGAGTTCAGAAACACCTTTAACTACAAACATGCATAAATGTGAAGCAGAAAGAGGAAACTGGAAGTGGGTTGAGGCTGCCAACTCTCAGAGGCTACCCCGGTGATCTACTCCACTCAGCAAAGTTGCACCAGCTCTCCAGAAAGAGGCAGATACGCGACCCCACCGGAGGATGCTTTCCATCCATACACTCACAGTTATGTCCACTACAATGTATTTTAACATAATAAGGGTTTGTGTTGATGATAGTGTGAAGAGAGTTGAACACACACATTCATATCCTGGATATGTAACCACTATGGCTCCTGGATTTAGCGCCTAGTTTCCATCTTTATAGGATCACATGAGCACCGTGCTCATCTGTTACTTAGATGTAGCAACTAGGATCTTCATGTTCATGTGTGCCAGAGAATGCCTCTCTTCCATGACCCTGGACCTAAAGTGTCTGAGAGAGTCTGGAACACAGCTCAGGAATGTGCATTGGCGTCATCATTAAAGCTGATTTTCTTGAGCAAAGTCCAGAGGCCGCCTTCTGAGGAACACCAGGCTAGTAGACTTGTCTGAACACTTTTGGATTGCAATGGCCTGTATCAAAATGAGAGCTGAGATTTTTCAGTGATTCTACCTCTAGACTCAGAACCTACGTGAAATTCTTCCCTGTAATACAAAACAAGTCCCAAGGATTCGACGCATAATTAATAGCAGTAGAAGGAAAATGGTGGGAAACATTTTCAATGAGTTTTTCTTTCCGAAGCTGAAGGAAGAATGCCCATGGAGGGCCTCAGCAATTGCCCATGTGTGTTAACAAATTAAGGCAGTGATCTAGCGAAAGCCCGGTAAAATGTATATTTTTAAATTTTCCTTAGTCTTGATCTAAATATCCTAAATGCTTCTAGGAAGGAGAGGAGGAGAGGAGAAGAAATCTGTTTGGCAGATTCCCATCAAACTTGTCTTCAATCACTAAGAGAAAGCAGTGAGAAAACACCACAGGAACCTCAGGGGTAACTAGTCAAAGGAACATTCAAGGGAGACAACCAACGACTGGCTTTGCAAACTGGCCACGGACAGCTGTGGAGGGACAACTCAAGTATGCAATCAACAAACCAAAGCGGTGTGTTGCGGAAAGAAGGCACAGCCAGACATTGGAAATGTTATTAGGCAAATGTTAGTAGAGCACATATCTGAGTCTCAGGAGTCATGGACTCATCTGTTGCCCAATGTTAAGATCACAACAATTAGCCCATATACTGGGAAGGAAGGAGGTAGTTGTTTCTGAAACTCATATAAGAAAATAAGATAATTCTAATGTCTTACCTTGAAGGGAGTTGAGTGGCGATTTGAGTGATAACCAACTATAGATGTTAGTAGGAAAACAGAAGCGTAAAACTATGGCTTAAATGTTGGATGACCAGTGCTAGGGACTGGCGCTGCTAACCTCAAAGCTAGCACAGCAGAGTGTAAAAACCATCATTTCATAAAAACACAAAATAATAAATTAATTAAACTAGAAAGAAAAAAAGGTGAAGAGAAAAAAAGGAGGAAACAGTCTGTTGAGATACAAAGGATGCCATTTTAATACTGATGCATTACATGTAAATGGGTAAATTTATCTTCTAAAATGTAAGCTCCCCTAGCTGACTGATAATAATGGTGATAATCACACTCAATGTTATTGTAAGCAAATTTACCACAAATGAAATAACACAGGACAAACTATAAAGGGTCAGAATTATGGAAAAATGAATATTAACGAGATAATTAAAAAGAAATGCATTCGATGTAATGATGGATGTACATTACTGATATAGCTCACCCTCAAGATCCAGCAGTCCTGACACCGTGTGCATCTAAATGTACACCTTAAAACATGGCAGCTTAGTGAATTCTAAAATATATGTTGAGCCAAATTAATAAAGTGGAAGCAGAAAGTGACAAAATCTCTAATGAGAAGTGAAAACTTTAACACATTGCTCTGAAAAAGTTAGCAAAACGCAAAGGACACTGCCAGGCATAAGTAACAATGAAAAAGACTAAGTATATGCTTTGCAATGGAAGTAGAATTATACTCCTATTAGATATCATGGATGATACCCCCTAAACATAGAAATATGTGTGTCCAGGTTAAATTGACACATTTTAAAAATTAAATAATGTACTAACCCTAAGGGATTTCTCAAAAAGATCACAGAAATAACTAGTCCAATTCTGTGACAGTAGAAATCTAAAATTAGCAGTTATGGGACTAGGAGACGGCTCAGTGGTTAAGAGCATCACCCATCTTACAGAACATCCCAATTTGATTCCTCCCACCCATGTCAGATGGCTCACAACCACATGTATGTTTAGCTGCTTGAAATCGACATTCTCTCAGGAATCCATAAGCAATGCACCCCCCCCCCACACACACATATACACAAAGTTTTAAAAAGAGTTGAGGTTGTGCGGCACTGAAGATCGCTTAGAGGTTAAAAGCATGTGTTGTTTTTGCAGAGGATCTGAATTTGGTTCTCAGCACCCCTAACAGGTATTCCACAACCATCTGTTACTTTAGCTCCTGGATATCTCACAGCCTCTTCTGGACTCCACGGGCACCTGAATTCACATGCGCACATATTTACACACATGCAAATAAATTATAAACAAAATATAAATCTTTGAAAAGGATTTAGAAATTTGAAAAAATTAGATATTAAGTAAGAAACAGTTAGCCAAAAAGTTTTCTTTCCCTCAAACTCAGAGTTTGTTTTCTCTTTTACTTGATGAACAATTAGGTGACAGATAGCTGGAGAAATGGCAGGAAACTTGAAAGAACCAAATACAATAATCTCTTAATTCTGGGGAGAAAAATTTAATAAAAATAGACTCAGTTAAATTATCAAAATTTAGCCGTGCTCCTTTGGCATTACCTGTTAAAATGTGATATATGGTTATCTTTTGTCTCGGAAATCTCATTTTAATACTATAGGAGAAAAACAGCTTGCTCGTGAGTATAAAGGCACATTGAAAAAGTATTGTTAGTCACAGGCAAAAAAGTATTACCACACGACTTGTGACCAATGTAGTCTTCTGAAGACATGGAGAGATCAACAAACATTTCATTTTTTTAGCAAGTATGGAACTATGTGTCTGGAATTATTCTGACTTGATTTGTGTCAAAATAAAATAAAATATAAATCTACGCATGTGTCCATAGAGAAAAGGTATGAAAGAAGCAGAAAACAGTAGATAAGAGATGCCTCATGCTTAGCTGTGCTCACCTTGGTAAAGGAAATAGAGGCAGTCAAGTATTTATTGATTGATTGCCTAATAACCATAGCTATGTGTATTTTCTTTTAAGTGTTACCCAGTTATTCCATTCACATGCTGTGTGTATGTAAATGGTCTTACGAAAACATCAGAGGCAGAGGGGCTTTGCTATAAATTCTCTCACTGGCTCTGCACCCCAGGCAGAGTTCTGCAGAGGAAGACAGTCACCAGCTCTTCAGCGCAGGGAAGGGATGTCTCTCTTGAACACGCCATAGGATTCTGTGTCCAGTGGCATCCCTGTGGTGGTGGGTGGAGGCTAACTTGAGCTCAGGGAAGAATTCTTTGTTTGGTGGATTCTTATGACAGGTTCATTCCTGATCTAAGATGACAGAAGTAGCTGCAGGTTGGTTGAAATATTGACGTTCTGCACACCAATGTCAGTGCCCTTGGACCACTCCACATTTGACTCTGTAGCTTCCTCCAGTGCTCCCCAATGCCCAGACTTCCTGAGCACATGCAGAATCTTCCCATAATGCTTTATTTGTGGTGCTAATTCCTCCTCTATTACTTCCATCTGGCAAATACACATCTTTTTATGACCTAATGACATAACTGGTGTGAGTCTACAGGGTAACAGTGTCAAGAAAAAAAATGAAGCAGCATTGGCCAGGGTCTGTGGTCTGTGCATAACATATTTCAATGCCAAGATGGAGCGGGCAAAGTCAGGGACAGTGCCAAACAATAAACATATTGGGTCTCTGCAGGCACAAGAGCGACTCATACTGCTCCTTGAATAAAACCCATCATAAGTCACATGACATCAACTGATAAGAGATGCAGAGCAGATTAAAAATTATCTCCTCCCCCTCATTAATACAGTGGCTGCTATCCAGGGCCCATTGTTGACCCAGTCAACTTTGAGAAATGCCTTTTTTTACTGAAGAAAAATTTTCCATAATGAGATGTTATCTCTTATTTCTGTTATTAATTTTATATTTTTTGCAACTGCCATTGAAGAAGAGAAAATTCCATTGAATTGACAGCTTTGTCAAGGAAATTGCTCTCTGATATCTCTCAAGTGTTTATCCTCTATTCAGTCTTCTTCATAAGCTCTGTAAGGAAGAAACTAATACATTTTTTCAAGTCCATCTAAGTGTGAGTTCCAGGATGTCTACAACTCTGGGCTTGGGACAAGAAACTGATCCTTGAAATTCTGTTATGGTGGAAGTTTTCTGGGAAGCAGGCTATGATCTAGAGATTGGCACAATCCTGATGACTGAGAAATGGTCTCAGGGAGAAGTGTAGTGAAATGGAACACAGGGTTAGTTGCAGCCACATTGTAGCTGGAGGGTCTTGAAGAAGATCCTCCTGTCTGCAGCAGTGCATAGATTTTTTTTTGTAGTCTGCTATGGCTTTAGACATTGAACCCCTAAGAAAAGGGACTTATCCTAACGAGGTTATGGTTGACTACCCTCACACCCTCTCCGGCAATTCCCCAAGTCCCTTACCACACACCCAGCAACCGAAGAGTTGGAAGATTGGTCTTGGAGTCTAGTGTCTAAGTGGAAGTTCACGGTTCTGCTAGTGGGATAGAATATAGATATTTATTGCCTGCTACTCAGTTGTCATTGTATCAGTCAAATCAACACATACCTGCAACAAAAAGATTGAACCCATGACTAGGTCACTTCTGTCTCTGGTTTCTGTGTAAGGAGAATTTTCCTGTTGGAATGTTTTAGGCATGAGTCCTTAATGTACAAGCAGGACAGGTGACATAGTCTGCTCGGCAAGCCCACTCTGTTCTTTTGCTGTGCCTTTGTTTAAAATCTCCTGGGCAGCCTGGGTGAAAGGAGGTCACCTGCATCTTTGACAGTCTGAAATGTTCAGGAACACTTCCAAAATTTAATTAAGTACTGATTGTCTTCTATGCACATGAGAGAAGAAGAAAATCTTCAGAAATAACAGAATTAAGCATGCTCTATTTTGTAGCCTTGTAATGACCTGCAGCAAATGTCTGACCTAGTTCCGAGAGGCCTTGAGACCACTCACATGAACAGGGTGCCTTACAAAGCTGACTCAGAAATCAAAGTCAAAAACTGGGACCATTCATAGTGATAGAATGTGGGGGACGCTCTTTCCAGTGGGTAAAAAAGGCAACATTTAGAATAAAGTGGAAATTGCTCCTAGTCATCCAGTTTAGACGAAATTGTGCATTAACTATGCAGTGTTCCAGAGGTTTGGCACCATTAGTGATAAGGACTTATCAGCAACTGGAGTCTCTTATCATTGTGATGGTGCTGTGAACAGGTACTCCCCAGTAGCCTTAAAGCTTAAAGACCTTGGTCCTTGCCCCTAGGAGGTTCACATGTAAGCTGTGTTCCATGGATGCCCTAACTGCTGTGCACGTCAGAGTCCAATCCTTCGAGCCCGCCCTGGGCAGGGCAGCCCTTACTGATCAGAAGAGCACATGCTTTTGCTCTTTTCCACAGAATGCCACATTGACACCAAGAGGCAAAGATGGGCAGTGTCAGGGAAATCAGAACTGATCCCCTCGTATCACAGGAGAACACCCGGGGAAATAGCTTCTCTAACCTGTTATCACCCAGTCACACGCCAGGGTGGTTTTCTCCCGACATTCAGGCTTCAACTGCTTGAAGAGTGTTCTGGAATGTTTCAAATAATAAACAAAACCATCAACACGAACCAAAGTTGACAAACAAAACAAAACAAACTACTGAGGTAAATTTGTAAAACCTTGTTTCTCACCACCCCATCTTGAAGATTTACAGTGAATGCTAACACACTAAAGGACTGGTCCTCTGCTTCCAAAAGTCTGGTCAATTCCAGTTTTGGGGCCTTATTTGATTGCAGTGTTCTTCTATGACCTCTTTTTTTTTCTTTTTTAATAATCATTTTATTCATTTATATTTCAGATGATATCCCCTTCCCTCCGCAAAGCCCCCATCCCATCTCCCCATCCCCCCTCTGCTTTGCCTCTATGAGGGTGCTTCTCCAGAATGAGCTTAGCACTGTTCTACATTCTTTCTTTCTTTCTTTCTTTCTTTCTTTCTTTCTTTCTTTCTTTCTTTCTTTCTTTCTTTCTTTCTTTCTTTTTTAATTTTATTTTTGATACTTTATTTACATTTCCAGTGTTTCCCCTTTTCTGGGTCTCCTCTTTGAGAAGCCCCCTATCCCCTACCCATCCCTACCTCTATGAGGGAATTCCACCTCCCACCCACCCTCCCACCCATTCCCCTATTCCCACCTTGACATTCCCCTTTACTGGTGCCTCTAACACCCTCAGGTCCAAGGGCCTCTCCTCTCTCCCTGATGGCCATCGAGGTCGTCCTCTGCCTCATATGTGGTCCGAACCATGGGTGGATAGATGTGTATTCTTT